>CM042836.1:185891600-185996156 GCA_023653725.1 Bungarus multicinctus | reverse complement strand
AACACACCATCTCACCTTCCTATAAACTCTAAACAGGCATTGTGTCATTAGTAAGTACGCAGGGACCGCTCCGTAGAAGGGCTGCCTCGGGCTCCGGAGCGGAGCGAGGCGAGGCGGCTGGCCGAGGAGGACGGGAGGCGGCGGCGTCTCGGGCACCTTTCCCCGGCCGCTTTCCCCCACCCGCTCACGCTGCGAAGGGGAAGCCCCGAGAGGCTGCCGCGAACTCCGCGCCCGTCACCTGCGCTGCCCGGAGAAGTTGCGAGCCGGCGGGGAGGGAGCGGGCGCGCCGCGGGCTGGAGGCGGGCAAGCCGGGCGCGATCGGCGCGGGGAGGAGAGTCCGCGGCGGGACCGGCGGCGGCGGCTGGAGCCCAGGGCTGCCCGGCGGCGCCTCCTCCTCCATCCAGCCGGCGAGCCGGGCGCGCGACTCTTCCCCTCTCGCGCCTTCCCTCGCCCGCCGCGATCAATGGGCGAAGCCGAACAAAGAACGACGGCGGCCGGCGGGCGGGCATCCATCCCCGGTAAGCTCCCGGGGGGGGGAGGAGGGGAGCACCCCCTCCCCCGCCTGCCCCTCTCCCCAGCCCGCCCCCCGGGCCCTGCACCCCCCCCTCCCCGCCGTGGGACGCGCCGCCGCCACCGCCGGGGCGGGGGACTCACCTGGAGCCGTCCGAGCTCGGGCTGCTTCCAGTACTGGACCACGGATCCCGCATCGGCGGCCATCTTGCGGGAGGCGCGGGAGAGGCAGCCCCGGACCCCGGCCGCCCTGCTGCGCCTGCCGTGAGTGCGCCCGGGCGGCGGCGGGGCGCGGGAGCCGGCGAGGAGCGCCGCCCGCCTCCAGCCCTGCCCGCCCGCTGCCTGCCTGCCTGGCTCGGGCTCCTGCTGCTGCCCTCCTCCAGGACGCTCGCCGAAGCGCCGGCTGCCCTGCAACAATCGCGCCCCCCGCCCGGCCCGCCTCGCTCCTCCTCCCCGCCCGCGAACAAGGCGGCTGGGGAGGCGAGGAAGGGGTCGGAGAGCGCTGGCCCGAGGGCAGGAGGGAGGGCAAGCAAGCCCCCTCCGGGGACCAGGGATTGCCGGGCAGGGGAAGTTGGCAGGAGGGAAGAGGAGAGGGCGCCCGCTTGAATAACCTACCTGCCTGCCTGCCGTTTCACCCCCCTCCCCCCTCCGGCGGGACCCGACCTCTAGCGGGCTTTCCGTCACCTCTCTGCGAGGAATCGCCCCCTTCCTCCCGGCCTCTGGGGCTCCTGCGGAGGAGTTGACCAGGGTGGCTGGGGGACGGAAATGCTAACGCAAGAGGCCCCTCTGGGCTTCGAAGCGTCCAGGCGTGCAGAGTTTTGCAAAGAAGCGCCCAGTCGCAGGGAGCCCCTCCCCTCAGGACAAGGGACTTTCCACCACCCCCACCGCCCCAAACCGAAAGCCAGGAGCAGGAGGGCTGGCTGGGGCAATTCTGGCGTTTGTAAAGTTTCCCCCCCTGCTCCCCCTTGTAAGCGGCCAGGTTTTGAGAAAACTAAACCCCGCTGCGCACCCCAAAGCGGCTTACTCTTGGTAGGCCGTTTTGTTGAGAAGTGCAAGCGCAGCCCCCGCCCCCCCCCCCCTTAGCAAACCCCGCCCATTAAATCGATTGGAGGGGTCGTTACCCGCGGTCAGGAAACTGCCCTGGGACGAGGAGCCCCCGCACCCCCCAACGGCTAAGGGAAGGAATGGTTATCCCTTGTTTGGTCCTAATATCCGATCCTCCGAGTGTTTTAGGATGGGTCCTGGATTGCTTTCTTTCTTCTCTTCCTTCTTCTTCTCTCTTCTCCTCTCTCCTTCTCGTCTTCTTCTTACCTCCTCCTCCTCCTCCCCTCCTCCGTTCTCTTCGTTCTCCTCCTCCCCCCTCCCCTCCTCCTCCTTCTTCCTTCTCCTCCTCCTCGTCTCCTCCCTTCTCCCTCCTCCTCCCCTCCTTCGTCCTCCCTTCTCCTCCTCCTCTTTCCTTCTTCTCCTCCTCCTCTTCTTCTCCTTCTCCCTCCGCTCCCTCCTCCTCCTTCTCCTCCTTCTCCCCTCCTCCTTCGTCTTCTCCTCTCCTCTCTTCTCCTTCTCCCTCCTCCTCCTCCTCCTCCTCCTCCTTTTCTCCTCCCTCCTCTTCTCCTTCTCCTCCTCCGTCCTCCTTCCTCCTTCTCTCCTCCGCGCCCCTTCTGCCTTCTTCTCTCCTTCTCCTCCTCTTCTTCTTTCTTATCTCCTTCCATCTTCTTCTCCCCTTCGCCTCCTCCGCCCCTCCGCCTTCTTTTCTCTTCGCCTCCTCTTCCTCCTCCTCCTCCTCCGCCATTCTTCGTCTCCCCTCTTCTTCTTCCTTCTCTCCTGCGCCTCCCGCCGCCTCCTCCTTCTCCCCTCTCTTCCTCCATCTCTTCTCCTTCGTCTCTTCTCCGTCCTCCTTCGCCTTCCTCCTCCGCCTCCTCTGCTCCTCCTCCTCTTCTGTCTTCTCCTCCTTCCTCCTCCGCACGTTCCTTCTCCTCCTCCTCCTCCTCCTCCTTCTTCTTTCTCCTCCCTCCTCCCTCCTCCTCCTCCTCCTCCTTTCCGCCTCCTCCTCTTCTTGTCTTCTCTCCTCCTCCTTCTCCTCCTCCTCCGCCGGCCTCTTTCTCCCTCCCCTCCCTCCTCCTTCTCTTCTCCTTCTCCTTCCCTTCCGCCTCCTCCTTATTCCTCCTCCTCCCCTCCTCCTTCTTCTTCTCCCCTCCTCTTTCTTCTCCTTCTCCTCCTCCTCCTCCCCTCTTCCCTCCTTCTCCGCCTCCTCTTCTCTTCTTCCCTCCTCTTCTTCTTCCCTCCCTCCTCCTCCTCCTCTCCTCCTATCTTCCTTCTCCTCCTCCCTCTTCTTCTCCTTCTCCGCCCTCCTCCTTCTCCTCCGGTCTCCGCCCTCTTCTTGCTTCTTCTTCCTCCTTCTCCTCCCCTCCTCCTCCTTCTTCTGTCTTTCTTCTCCCTCCTCTTCTTGCTCCTTCCCTCCTCCCCCGTCCGCTTTCTTCCTCCCCCGCTCCTCCTCCTTCCCTGTCTCCCCTCCTCCTCTCCTCCTCCGCCTCCTCCTTCTTCTCCTTCCTCCTTCTCCTCCTCCTCCCTCCTCCTCCTTCTGCCTCCTCCTCCTCCCTCTTCGTCTTCTTTCTCCTCTCCCTCCTCCTCCTCCTCCGCCTTCCTCCTCTCCTCACTCCTCCTCCTCTTCTTCTTCTTCTCCTTCTCCTCCTCCTCCTCCTCCTCCTTCTCCTCCTCCCTCCCCTCCTTCCTTCTTCTCCGCCCTCCGCCTCCTCCTCCTCCTCCTCCTCCTTCCTCCTCCTCCTCCTCCTTCCGCCTTCCTCCTTCTTTCGCCTCCCTTCCCCTCTTCCTTCTCCTCCTCCTCCTCCTTCGCCTCCTCCTCCTCCTCTTCTGCTTCTCTTCCTTCTCTCCTCCTCCTCCTCCTCCGTCTCCTTCCTTTCTCCTCTCCTCTCTTCTTCTCCTCCTCCTCCTCCTCCTTCCTTCTCCCCTCCTGCCCTCCTCCTTCCCGCCTCCTCCTCCTCCCTCTCCTGCTTCTTCTTCTCCCCTCCCTCATCCTCCTCCTCCTCCTCCGTCTCCTCCCCTCCCTCCTCTATCTTCTTCTTCTTCTCCTGCTCCTCCTCCCTCCCTCCTCCTGCCTCTTCCTCCATCCGCCCTCTTCTTCTTCCCTCCTCCTCCTCCTCCCTTCCTCTTCTTCTCCTCCTCCCTCTTCTTCTTCTTCTCCTCCTCCTCCTACCTCCTTCTCCTTCCTCCGCCTCCCTTCTTCTCTCCTCCTCCTTCCCTTCTCCTCCTCCTCCTCCTCCTCCTTCTCCCCCTCCTCCTCCGCTTTCTTCTTCTGCTCCTCGCCTCCTCCCCTCCTCCTCCTCCTTCTTCTCCTCCTCCTTTCTTCTTCTCGCCTTCCTCCTCCCCTCCTTTATCTCTCTTCCTCTCCCTCCTCTTCTTCTTCTTCTCCTCCATCCTCATCCTCCTCCTCCTTCTTCTCATCCTCCTTCTCCCCTCCTCCTCCTCCTCCTTCTCCTCCGCATCCTCCTTCCTCCTTCTCCTCCTCCTCCTCCTCACGTCCTTCCCTCCTCCTCCCCTCCTCCCCTACTCCTCCTCTCCTCCTCACTCCTCCTCCTCTTCTTCTTCTGCTCCTTCTCCTCACTCCTCCTCCTCCTCCTTCTCCTCTGCCTCCTACTCCTTTCTTCTTCTCCTCCTCCTCCTCCTCTTCCTCTCCTGAAAGAGCCACACTGGACTCAGATCAAATGATTCTCCCCGCCCCCCAGGGCTCCCTGAGACACATTATCTCAAGGAGCTTTAAAATCCCTCCCTCCAAGGATTATTAAATGATTTAAGTCTGTTTTGCTTTTTCGCATGCTCATGAATAATTGATGCCCTTGCTTGTTAACGTCTAAACCTATTAGGGCAGGTGATTTACTTTAGGCTGGGCTCACCTCCGCCACAAGGTACGCCTCTCCCCCCCTCCCACCGCCCCCCATTCAGAACTGGCGCTGGTATTTTAACCAGGGAGGGAGGGAGGGAGGGAGGCCGGCGCCTTGGCGGAAAGCGCTCTCTGCTGGCAGCCGAGGAGCAACGCCAGGGGAGTCGGCAGAAGGAAGACGAAGGAGCCGAGGTGCGGCATTCCAATTAATTATGCCACAAACCGGGTGGGTCACTCATGAATCTTGACCGGCAAGTGAAGACAACACACAGGTTTTCCTCAGGACGAGTGGACCCAGGGCGTGTTCTGAGCCTCTCTTTTATTTGGCAACATACATAGGGGAGGGAGCAAGTATCAGTACATTGGTTACATGCATAGGGAATTATACGTACTTTCTCATAAGTAGTTACATATCTGTTGCAGGGCAGAATAATAAGTAGGTCAATGCTTTCTATAGAGCATAGCTACTGGCATAGGATGTGATTTGCCATTCTCTCATGTCCGGAGTTATCCGGGCAGGCTCTTTGGTTTGCGTTTCTGCATAGACAGCAGGTGTACAAGCTCAGCAAAGAATGTGGTTTGTCATAGGATGTGCAAATTCATATATTCAATGCAACTATATTTTCTGTATGCTACAAGCAGTACTATTTAATCATTTGCTGTAAATCCCAACACCGAGGGATGAAGGAGGTGGGCTCCACGGGGGCCGCCTTGGGATGGGCTGTGGGCATGCAAAGGAAGGGCAAATCTGAGTGGTGGGCTGAGGGTGCCACTGCTTAGACCAGAAGGGCCAAAAGAAGCCAGCCAACCGGGGGGTCCTCGGTGCTCTCTCAGCTTGGTGGCTTTCTTGCAGACGTTTCATGACCCTACTATGGACCATCATCAGTGCTCCTAGTTACTAATATGGTCAGCAATTGTATTAATGATATTAGCTAGTTTAGTAATGAAATGTCCACCAAAAAAAAGAAAGAAACCAGCCAAGTTCAGAAAACACCAAGCATTCCACAATCCTCCTCCTTCCCTCCCTCCCTCCTAGTACTGATGCTGTTACCTAGTTGGACAATGAAACACCTGCAAGAAAGCAGCCGAGCCCCGAGAGCATCCGGGACCCCACAATTCTGAGAATATGTGTTGGTTCAATGGAGTGTAAATAACCAAGCGGTGTAAATATGACCTTCAGGCAGTGCAGAAGCTGGGCCACTTGTAGATGGGTGGACTTCAACTTCCAGCCAGGAACACCTCCGTCGGGAGACACTGCTTCATGGGATTGCAACCACTGTTCCCATATTTCCACACTTTTGACTTTTTGACTAGAGATCTCTCACCCCTCACTCGTCCCACATTTCAAGAATGCATTGGGGGGGGGGGGGGGAGGTTGCAGAATTTCTTTGCAGGTCAGAAAAGCTGCTGCAGGAGACAGTATCTTTTTTGGCATGAAAATGGAATTTGATCAGGCATAGCTGTTAAATTAAGTCTGCCTTTGTCCCTCCAGTGCATACACACACAGAGACACAAACACACACACACCCATGCACCCTTCAGAGGCCTAGAAAACTCCAAGGCAACCCCACAGCAGAGCAGAAGGTGGAAGTCCGGAGCCCAGCAGGGTAATTGAACAGCAGAGAGCTCTCCGTTCTGTACTTTGGGTTTGATTGGCAGGAAGTTTACAACTCCACGGAAGATGCCCGTTTCCTGGGGCTTGCTATTTTCAGGAGAACAACTCAGACTTGTGGAAGATTGCTAAGAAGCAAGCACACCGCCAGCTCTGTGTCTGCTCTTTCCGCCCCCAAAATACCTGAGGTTAGGTATGTCTCTACTATGAATATTTATACCACCACAACGCCTCCGCCAGCTCGTCCCCTTGGCGTTCTCCCTCCGATGTAAGACATGCCTCGCATAACCAACTTCTCAGAGTAAGCCAAAGGCTCTGGCTCATCCTCCCACCCCAGAGTTGCCTGCGCCACCTGTTTCTGCCCCCTCCCCAGAAGCCTTTTGCTTATTTATTCTGTTAAATTTATAGGCTGCTCATCCAGCAACTCTGGGAGGCTTACAATGCCATACACAGCAGTGTAAAACAAATAAAAGGGCCAGGTTAAAAGTTTAACTGGAAGTTAAAACATTAAAAGAGGTGACAGAGTGGAGAGAAAGGACCGATGAGTAGATGGGGTGCAGGTGGGGTCTGTTCTTAATCTCTAATAGCTACCTCCATCAGTCACACCCACTCTGGCTTTCCTTACCTCCAAATTCAGCTGTCATCTTTTTACGTTTTAATATATGTTTTCTTTAAAATGGGGAAAAATCATTATCAGTAAACAAACCTACCAGCTAATGTACATAAGCAGCAAATTAAGTAGCTCCATGAATTTGTCATATCTGTCTCACAAAGCACAAACCCCTTCTGCTTGGCCTGGTATCGATTTCTGCAAATATATATTATTTTACACTGTAAGTATCAGGAGCCTGTTGTCATTAATATGACAGTTAAATTTAAAATGCATTAGTTTAATAAAAATGCATAAAGTAGAATAGGACTGCATTAGTTGCCTGGCAAAATTCAATTTCATAAATATTAGCTCATGTTAAGATGCATTGATTTCCTGGGAAATTGGATTGGTCAAGGGGAATTTATATTTTGTTGGAATGGGAATGTATCCATTTGTGTGTGCACAGATATGTATACCCAGGCTCCTAGGTACACCCAAACGTTTGCATAGGTGCTAGGTGAGTCAAAAGCTCACCCACTGCGATATCTTATATAGTTAAAGAAGACAGATACAGGTATTTTGATTCAAATGAAAAAATTTGCAAACCCGTAGCTTTCAAATCCATATATACTAATCAAGATGGGATTTTCTTCAATCCACTTACGAACCGACTAGTGTTCAGATAATGGAGCCAAAACACATTTTGAGGGGGATTACTTCCAGACAGGGTTCCCCTAAACAACTCTAAGAAATCAATAGCCCTAAACTTACCTAGCAAAAGAGAGAGGAGAATGCAAGAGTTATGCATAAGCTATGTCACTCTATGGGGTTTTTTAAGGTAAGAATTGCAGGTTATGATCACTGCATTTGCCTTCAGTGAGATGCACGAGTAACCACTTCTGATTGTCTGCAGAGAGACCTGACGTTATCTTGGTGAATCATGTGACCAACTGGGATCTAGTGCTGTCTGGGTTTTTTTTTCCTGCCAGGAAAAAAAATTGCATATGTGTGTGTGTTTAAATTGTCTTTAGGACCAACAACAGCAATAGAGTTAAGGTTTGGAGAAGCAGCCCAGCCAAATTGCATTCTCCTCTGTAATCTCTTCCTTCCTTCAAGATCCCTTGAACTCTGGACGGCTGAAGATCCAGATGGAATCCCTCACCCACACAAGGTGTAAGCACAGAGCATAGGAACAGCTGGATTTTTAACAGCTGCAGAACCATCTGGGACCCATATTGTACTGTTCTATTTTCAGGACCAAAATAAATCCCAAGAGATGGTACCTTCTTCCAGGAAATGAGGGCCGGGAATGGGGAACAAGCCGGATTTGGCTGTTACTACCTGTGGAGAAGCCACAGACGGCTGCTTGCAAGGGGAGCCTGTTCCGTAAGCCAACTCCCAGAGATATGTTTCCCAAGATTCAAGTGAAACACGGAGATTAAATCAGGCCGCATCGGTAGCATTGTGAAAAGAGTCCCCAGTTTAGATCCATTCTTTCCATCATCCTGATTTGAATGGTAAGCTCCTCAAGACAGGGGTGTCTCTCTCCCTCTTTGCCCCAAATGTTAATTAACATCATCCTGACTTGAGTTATCCCAGGTGAATGCTGAATGGGAGACTAAGCGGCCAGAGGAAAGACAACAGCAGCTAGGTCCCGTAGATCAGTTCACCCCAAAGCGAGGACAAAATCCCCCCCTTAAATTTCGAAGCTGAGCAGGACACACCCCTGCCCAGCCACCGAGCAGAAGAGGCAGGCCACCCAACACCAACACGCAAGTAACAGCAAGAGAATCAAATACCTCCCTGCTTTATCTGCAGAGAATGCCGTGTTTTACATGAAAAAGGGTTTTCTAATTAATAGGCCGGCCCTCTTTCCTGCGATAAAAGCCAGAGCAGAAGAAAAGGGTTGATTAACCTACTTCCCCCTGCCCGGTCCCCCCTTCCATTTTGGCGTGCTCTGCCTCCTTCCCTCTTCCTCTCTGGCAGGCCCCGATAACATTCTTCTCTTTTGCAAGAGAAGCCTGATTTATCCCCCTATGCCACAGGAGAGGGAATTCTGTTATGGAGTCAGCTGGCAGAAAGCTAGCAAGGTTAATTAGTTTGCTTGATTTCGTGTTAATTTACCCACATGAAAGGACTGACGGTAAGCACAAAAGGGGCCGGGTTTTCTCGTTGCATGAAAGGAAGCCCTAGAACGAGGGCCAAGCAAACAGAACAGCGGGTCTGGTGAGGTACGTGCAGAAGTCTTGCAGGACTCCAGGGTCACACAGACACGGCTTGTATCTCACTAAACACACACACACACACACACACAGAGTGCCCAAGTCAGGGCATAAGGTCTATGAAAGTGTTGCAAGCAAGAGAGATTCGCCTGCTTTTGAGCAAGCTTGGCTCCTCAGCTCTGGAGAAAGATCCCTTTGCAAGCCCTTCAACGCAAGACACAAGAAGAGGAAGAAAATTAACCCCAAGATTACTGAGAGCCAGGCAGAAAACACTCACCCCACCACAAAGCAAAAAAGGTTGTAGAATTGGGTGTGGCTCATTTAATAGTAGCCTTGCTTAGCAATGGAAGTTCTGGTCCCAATTGTAGTCATAAGTTAGGGACAATCTGGATTCCTGAGGAGCTTTTTGCTTCTCAAGAGGAATTCCTCCTGTTTAGACCATTAGATCCACTCACAACCAACCCACTGGGATTAGGATCCTTGGACTCGGGGCTCCTGCTAACCAAGGATTGGATCTCATTCAGCTGCCATTTCAACATTTGTCATTGTTTGTGGTTCCTTTAAATGTACAAGTATAGAAAGTTGGCTGCACTTAGGATGCTGTTGTGAGTATTTTCAAGCTAACAGGTGAGTCCAGCTGAGTTTAGAATTGAAGGGGATTTGCAACTCAACAGAGGCAAAAGTCCAGTAAAGTAGGAAGTTGAAATAATAAAAATATTTACATCTCTGTGATGGAATTCTTCTTTCCTTCAATGGGTGTCCCTATTTTTGGCTGCTTGGAGTAACTTATCTGGTTCCATTGTGCTGCTTTCTGGACATTTAAATACTGTGTGCAGGTTCAAAAGTGAGGCCAAAGGGCCCCAGCTGGGCTTTTATGACAACTCACATTAAGCCATTGCATGTTACTTCCTGACATTTATAGATTTTTTTTCTAATGCTGGAAATTAAGGTAATTGCACCCAGGGCCAATTAATCTTGCTGAACTCTGGAGGAGAGAAAGAGAAGCAGCCCCCAAAGCTTGATTGAAAGTGAAGGCTTTGGGATTGTCTCAGTCCACGCATTAGGCTAATTTTTCCCTCACTCTGATGATCAAAGAAAGGGCTGGGGAGCCATGCCACCACCAAACCTCATGGCTGCAAGGAAAACTATGTTTTAACTGTTACTATTTGTCCTGTGTTTTCCTTCTGCTACATCCTGCATCTCTACGATCGGTTTCTAAAGACCCAAAAGCAGATCACCGACAAAGGTTTTAACTTCAAGCCTTAGCACCAGTCAGTAGAAGTTAACTCTGTTTCATTTTACATAAAGTAAACCTGAGACTGGCTATCATTTTCCACAGACAGCATTGGCAGGCAAATGACTGAGCTTGTCTCCGACTCCTTTAAAGTTCCAGTCTTCCAATGAGAAGTCAAAATCTAAGCCAAAACTCAGAGAAGGGCTCTATGGCAGTCTTTCTCCACCTTGGCCACTTGAAGATGCCTGGACTTCAACTCCCAGAATTCTCCAGCCAGCCATGGGAGTTGGTCCAGGCATCTTTAAATGGCTAAGGTTGCTCTATATCAGGGGTCTCCAACCTTGGCCACTTTCAGACTTGTGGACTTCACAAAGCAAAGCTGGCTGAGGAAGTCTGGGAGTTGACGTCCACAAGTCTGAAAGTGGCCAAGGTTGGAGAGCCCTGCTCTATATGGAATCCTAGCCCAGCACCAAGGACAGCTCTCTTTGTTGACACACACTTCGTTTTCGGAGCAAATTGATGCCTTATCACAGCTTCTCCAAGCAGGGCTGGCTGAGGAATTGTGGGAGCTGAAGTCCACACATCTTAAACTTACCAAGTTTGGAGACCCTGAGTCTAGGCTGCAACTATTATTGTGGGATTGGTTTCACACAATTTCATGGTAAAAATGTGAGACTTGGAAGAATTTTCCTTACCAAAACTGGTTTCTCAGTTTTTGTGGAAAACTTCAAAGAGAAATATCAATTCATAAGCAGAATGTGGGCTAAATATTGATATAAAGCTATATACCTAAAATTAAGTCTGATAGAAATACCATATTTCTCCATTATTGGAAAAGTTTCTTCATCAAATTAAGAAAATTTTCTCTCAAAATAAAATACTCACTGTTGCAGAAAACCCCACCCAAGGTAACAGTTACAAATCATCAAACTCTTGTACATCAAAGATACTTAGGAGTCACCTAAAGAACTATGAGCAGCCACAAAATTTTCATAAGGGTGTGACACCATCGAGTTTAGTTCTTAGTTAAAAATTAAAATAGCTGTTTTTTTGATGAGGTAAGTCATATAGATCATTTTAAAAATATAAAAACATTATTTTTAAAGCCAGTGCAGTTGAATATTACACTCCCAGGTATGGCCCAATGGTGAGGGAAGAGAGAATCATCTGTTCTTTAAAATGAATTTTAGTGTTATTAGGTTTTGCCAGAAGAGGGCAGGCGAAGCTCACATTCCTTTTTTTGTAAATCGCAAACGAAGCAGACTTGAAAACTGCATTTCCTATCTCCCTTTAATTCACAAGAGGTCCTGAATTGTAACAGATTTCTGCAGCCCAACCCACAATAAAAATGGGTTTATTGTAAACTTGCCATGCTGTTTAATCTGACATTGTTTCTGCTTTAATATCTTTCACTGAAGCATCTCAGGGATTTAGAGGTAGTTACCGGATACGGAATGATAATAAAATAATAGCACTTTGTAATGGAATTCATGTGGCCATCTCAGCATTCCCTAGCTCATAAATCATTAACTCCAGTCTAGCATTCTCTTGTTGCACGTTTCAAAAGTAAGGTAGTACAAGGCTGGTGGTGACAACCAGAAGCAAAGCAGGACGTTAAGGTGACCGAGGGCATAATCTCATCATTGTGCACACCTTGCTAATTTTTCCCCACCAGGATCCTTGGACGGGGTCACCTGCAAACAGACATTACAAAAGCATCCTCTACAAAAGCATGCGAGGGAGGTACCATCCTCTATTTTCTGTTACCTTTTACCTCTTGCAACTGAAAATGGATGGGGTGATCTGTGGACAGGATCACCACCAGGTCACGGATTCACTGGCTCACCCCACTGAAAAGCCACTGCTTCAGTCCCACAAGCTGCATGGCTTGGCCAAGAAATTTATTCTTGTCCCTCCTTTGTCTTATATGCTCGGCCTCCCTTTCTATTTAAATCCCTTTTAAAATGCCTTGGCTCTTCCCCTACCACTGAGCCTCCCTGCTCCAGAATAGCTGGGATGTTCTCCCTCTGGCTTTTCTTCCTTTCCTGGGGAGGTACCCAGTGCCCATGTCGTATTTTCTTCCTCTGACTTCCTTTCCTTCTGTTTCTGCTGGCTGGCATGAAGGCAAAGCACAACACTCGATGTGCACGAACCAGCTTTTTTATTATTATTATTTTCGATCCTTTCCAAATTGTTCTTCCTGTTCTAGTTTAAGCTTAAATAAAGCTTCAGCTGAGGAGAGCTGAGATAGCATTTTAGGCCTCTAAAGCTCTTGTGAATTAGCATCTGGCTTTAGAAAAATCTGGACAAAAAAGAATTGTCATTGAATAGGAATCCCTGTTGGGATATTAAAAATGTTAGATTAAGTTTTCTTTCTACCACTACAAAAATAACGCTAAGCCTTCCTTTTCATCCTCAGTATGTCAGGTTACAGTATGGGCAACACTGTCTTTTCTATAAAACAATTATAACTTCAATAAAATTCCTCAATATTCTGAGTCTTCAGGCCAGGTGTAGCAATGTATGTCCCTAAAATGCAAACACTTTAAAAACTTTATCCTAAGAAGCCTTTTTTTAATTTCCTTCTCTTTTACTTACTAAGTAAGCAAGCAAAATAAGGGGGACGAATTAGGAGGATTTTTAAAATTATTTTTACATGCTAATAGTTTCACTGATTTCAAAGTCTTAGATATACATGCAACCTGTGCAAATGATTATCATTCACATGAATTCACGCAAAGCAGCCTGCCAATCCCAATTTTTAAACATTCTGGGAATTCTGAAGATTGCAGGGCCAAGACTCCTTGGGGAAAAGCTGTTTTAGAGGATAAACAATGTAAAGGACGGAACAGGCCTATATATAGAGTCTAGGCTCTGGGATGGCTAAATAAGAGAATCTGTCTGTCTGGTTCACAGGAAGATTTAAAGAGAGAAAGAGAGAGAGAGAAAAGAGAAAAAAGGAAGAAAGAAAGAAAGAAAGAAAGAAAGAAAGAAAGAAAGAAAGAAAGAAAGAAAGAAAGAAAGAAAGAAAGAAAGAAAGAAAGAAAGAAGAGAGAGGGAGAGAGAGACAGAGAGAGGAAGGGGAAAGGACCTCAACCCAAGAGCAACAGCTGTTCATCCTTGCATCCATTTCCATCGTGTTTGGTTAAGACAGCTGCAGGCAACTGTGAAATATATGGAGAACATTGTTTGGACTGTGTCACCTTCCCTGCCTGCCCACCCTTTTGTCTAAGTGTATTCCAGTCCTGGGGGGGGGGATGCGAGGGGGAGAAATGCTCAGGAGCAGAGAGCACCAGCTAAAAATATACGTGCAAAGGATAGGAAGATGCCTCCCCTGAATGCAGAGAGGCCACTTTGGCCTTGGGACACTCACAGGGGCCTTTTCCCGATGGGCTAAGATTAGTTTTTAGAAGCTTAGATATGAGAAAGGCGTAAATTCTCGTCTCTGCTTGGCAAAACCTCCCTGCGAGGTAGTTTGCTCTTGCCGCCTTTCAGGATTTCATTCTTGATGAGGATTTTACTTTCCAATCTAGCCTAGAACCCTAAGATCTCCTCGGGGTCTCCCATCCGCCCAAGTACTCCCCGGGATGGACTCGGCTTCCCCGAGGTCACTTAGCTCCCCATCCGCTGCCGACACTGACTGAATCCATTGTTCAATCCAAGAATGTGGGTCAGGGGAAACCAGTGGCTTGCAGCTAAGTGGGCGTCCTGGACCCCTAATTGTGAAGATTCAGGCCTTCCCCCGCCTGCATTGCCCCGGTTCTAGATTCCAGGTCTCGTTCCCGCTCTTGTTTGAAGGGAGGATCAAAACGGACATTGGTTGCATATACACGGAGGCAGAGAACGCATTGTTTATTCCCTTGTGGGCTCTCCAGTGCATGCATCGAAGACCAACTGACACCCACAGGTGTCCAGCTATTATCTGGCCGCTGGGAGGACGCTCCGTCGACATCTTAAATGGAAAGGCCATCCGGGCGGCTGGCATGTCCCTAACCTTGGGGGCCTCTGTTGTTCTGGCATGTCACCACATGACAATGCAGGCTGATATTTAAGAAGGCAGAAGAGAGAATGGAGGGAGGAGAGGATTAGCTCACCTATTACAGCCAAAAGAGGAGATGGGTTTATTTATAATCTGGGTTGGGCCTTATTTATTGTCTCCTCGGGCAGAGCAAAGGGGGCACCCGCTGAAGGAACCTCTCCAAACAGCACCCCGAGCTGCACAGTTTGGTCTTAGAAATGGTGAGTAAAAAGAGAGTGGGAGAGACGGAGGGGCCGTGAGTTGGATTGGGAAGAAAAGAAACAGGAATTCAAGCATTCTGGATAAAAAAATAGAGGGTGCCTTTCAGTGAGCGAGGATGTTCCAAAGAACAAGAGTTCTGGTAGCAGGTAGCATGAGGTTCCCTTCAGAAAAAGTTTGGATAGGCCACTTAAGCTGCCATTAATTGATAGGACTCGGTTTTGATCAAGACACACGTATTCTTTCACACCCAGGATGTTCATCAATGCAGGGGATTTTATAACTTAGTTCGAAGCAATGATTTAGGGGCGCCCAAAACAGACTCATCCATTTTTCCTTGCTGGCTTGACATCTTTCTCAGACCGCTTGATACGGGCTTGTTCCCCTTCACACTTTCTGTCCCTTTCTGCATTCAAATCCTTTCTTAAAACCTCCAATTTATCCTTCTGCTTTAAGCACAAATTTTTAGTCCCCAAAATATCAAAATCCATATATTGGTACATCTCTTTCCTTTGGGCATCAAATGTGAAATTGCAAACTTCTCGGGTCGGGGAAACCCCTTCGTGGACTTTTCACGGGGCGTTTTCCACGGATGTCAATAGCCACTAAATATAACCGATCGTGGCCCCATAACTATCTTGACCAATAAAGCGGTAAAAACGGTATTGTGTTCAGCTTATGGCTTTGGATGGGAGGCTTGGGGCCATTATTTGACCCAGCAGAAGGGACCTTTAGAAGTGAAGGAGATGCCGCTGAATGATATTGTGTTTAATCTCCCCAAAGGCACCCAAGAAAGCGAAGAAGAGGGCAGAAGGTGCCAATTCTAATGTCTTCTCCATGTTTGAACAGGCACAGATCCAGGAGTTTAAGGAGGTATGTCAACGGAGACAGTAAAATGTTTGGCAAAGAGTTTGTATTACGAATCCAAATGAGCAGCATATCTTGACCCAATAACATGGAAAACGTAGGCTTCTGTTCTACTTGCACAATTAAGATCCGTATTTGAATTTCAGCCATGCTACATACTTAGAAGGCCTGAAGAAGTGGATTCTCATCCTAACTTTTTTTAAAAAAGCATGGAAGTGTGTGCTTAAGTCCTGGATGATTCTACATTCTTGTAGATCAAAGGCTGTAATAACCAATTTAAAAAGACTTTATTGGGGCTTAGTCTGAAGCCTGGTCTTAGTCCTGAAATCTAGCTGAAATGTCCTAGCTGAATATTGCAGCATAAAGTCTGCCAGATTCCTTGTGCACTTATAATTCCAGCCATGGAAAGTTCATTTATTTGTTTTGTTTTGTTTTATTTTGCCTCCTGGGTCGATTGTATAAGATTGAATTGATTTTTATCTTTTCCTAAACCTTATACATTCCCCCACAGTCTTGGGGATCCCAGAAAGACCCTGAGTTCAATGATGTATCTTGCATAATTACAGAACAGGGCTGGGGAAAGATTTCAAAAGAGGTATTTGAAAGGCTGGGCACACATTTCTGTGTGAAGAAGCTGGGAGCAGCTTCAAAAGCAACGATGGTCGATCTAACAGTGAGACGAGGCCCTTCGTACATGCCACTCCATACCAGACATGCGGTTTCTCCCTTAACAGGCTTTCACCATCATGGATCAGAACCGTGATGGTTTCATCGACAAAGCAGATCTGAGAGATACATTCGCAGCACTAGGTAAGCCAAGAAACGCCTTTACGTTATGAAACCCATCAATGGCCTATTAGTAATTTATATAGGATCCCATTGAGGAAAAAAGTGTTTCAACTGTCGTTCCTTTTCCCCTGCCCAAAATGTTAATATCAAGATGTAGACCACGAGAAATAAGAAATAGAGAAATCCAGAACTCCGGCTTGAAATAGAATGGACAGTCCCAAGTTTTAACAGCATTCTAGGTCAAGGTGATTTATATATTTTCATGCCAAATGCAGCTAGTATGAACAATTGGGCATGTAAGAGTTTCTCAATTTTTGCAACGTTGGCAGTAAATGTAAGAAAATTCTCCATTCTTCACATTAGGCAGGGATGGGAGAGGTGCTACTTGTCTGCTGCTTGCTTATCAGACCTCTCAGGTAAAGCAGACAGGAAACACCACTAGATGAACTGATTCTACTTTAGTGTAAGGCTACATTAACAGAATTTTGCAAGTCTGAAAGTCCAAAACTTCCTTCCATCACTTTTAATTGCTTGATTCATTAGGGAAAGTTCTTCCTAAGTTTGTTCCTCCGACCACTACGCCACTGGGGGGCTCCTCCCTCTCTTCTCTGATCTTCCCTCATCCCCAAGGTCATCCACGCATTCCATTACATTGCCTCAAAATAGCTGCGCTTAGCACAATCACCATAGGTCTTTCAATATTTTAAGGGATTCCTTAAGAGGGATTCCTTCCGTTCCCTGCTGAGGGATCATGTTTGGTTCGGTTTTGCTTGCTTTAGGGCGTCTGAATGTGAAAAATGAAGAGCTTGATGACATGATCAAAGAAGCTCCTGGACCAATTAACTTCACCGTGTTCCTGACAATGTTTGGAGAAAAGCTGAAAGGTAAGATTGAAGGCTGTGCCTTGGTTGCAAGCAGTGAGCACCTTTGGTAAGATGTTTAGGCATCTACCCACACAGACATATACATGGGCACATCCTCGATATATAACCAACCAACCTGGGAAAGAAGAAACTACAATTGCAAAGACAAGTCAAAGCAGATTAAAAGTAAAATCAAGACTAGAACTTCCAAGAATGTGCCGAGAATGTCACAGGTCTAATATGTTGTAAGCTGCCCAGAGTCACCTCGCAGCAGGATAAAAAACAAACAAGCAGACAAACATTTAAGGTCATGTGCTGGATTCCCAATTCCCCTGGAGAGCTTCCTTGTGTGGCTCCAGGAGGGTTTCATTCTGGTTCACCTGCCCATTTATTTTCTGTGTAGCCTCAGCCTTCCCACAAACTTTGCAAGAAGGACCACTTTTACAAAGTATTCAGCTGTCTCAGACTTCCTCTCCATCTCCTCTCCCATCACCCTTTTATTTCCTTTCAATTTTCCAGGAGCAGATCCAGAGGAAACCATCCTAAATGCATTCAAAGTCTTTGATCCTGAAAGCAAAGGCTTAAAGGCAAGCTAGTAAGTATCTCCGGAGCTTCTCCACTTAAAATGGTCAGAAGATCCCTGGATCCCTTTCTGCTTCTCTTCATCCCTTTCTTCTCATCCCCTTAAGTAAGAATTTCTTTAGCATCACCCCTCTTTGGAGAATCTGCCGTGATGCAAATGTACAATCAGCCTGGCGGCCTATCGTAAAAGCAATTAAGAGCTTTTTATCCCCATGGGCTCCAGCCTGGATTTCAGAAATAAGAAAGCTATCACTTCTATTTCTTACATGGAGTAATGGGTGGAATGGAGACTGATATTCCTCTGCATCTAATCTAGGTTTTTATTTTCCAGCATTAAAGAGATGCTCATGACGCAAGGAGAACGGTTTTCAAAGGAAGAGGTAAGATAAATTTCTGAATCATTCAGTGGCCTTTCTTGGGAATGCAATTCGGGAGTATAGCCCATTGGACTGTCTTCAAAATGAAGATTTGCAATTTTACCAAAGAGCCACTGAGGTATTAAAAGTCAAGAGGAAATGTTCTGGCTTCTTTGTTCTTCCAGGTAGAGCAAATGTTTGCAGCCTTCCCTCCAGATGTAACCGGCAACCTTGACTATAAGAATTTGGTGCACATCATCACACACGGAGAAGAAAAAGATTAAGAAATGGTGGGAGGCCACTCAGTGGGATGACAGAAGTGATACATTCTCTGGCCAGCTAAGCTGGGTTGTTGTGTCTTCTTTGTCTGTTGTCATCCTCTTGGCAGTCCCAGCCCTTTTTTGTCCTATCTGTAGAAAGAATGCAGCCATGTCTGGAGAAACCTATTTCTAAAATTGCCTTTGTATTGAATTATTCAGAAAATCTGTGCAGCCCTTGATGAATGATTATGGATGAGGGAATGGAATAAGCTGAACTCACAGCAAGCCATGTTTCTTTTCTGAGGCCAGAGCACGGTGCGTTCCTCACTTAACACACAATGCTAAGAGGCTGTCCAACAACAGTATGTAAAGCTGAGGTGTCACCAACAGGACCACAAATTTGTCACTGCTGCTCTTGCCATTTCTGAAGAGCAGGAGTGGGGACCTATGATTACTATAGGACCTCTGGACTTCAACTCCCAGAATTCCTGAACCAGTCATGCTCAGGTTAGGCGAGAGGAAAGCAAGATTCCAACTTAGAAATGAATAAAAGACAGCACACAAACACACACTACACAACCCAATAACCCCACATCTTGAAAGAGAAAAGCATGGAAATTGGAAAAGGCATCTTGTTTGATGTTCAACTGGAGGAAGGCATGACTCCAAAAAAATTTGGCCTGCTGGTGTTATTTAGGTTTGCTCACAAAGTTTAGATCCCAATCCATGTGTGATGCTGTTCCCCTGGGGGCTTCCTCTTTTGACCACCCAGGAGCAACATACCAAAGCTTAGAAAAATATGCCAGGTGTGCATCTTCTAAAAGCAGCTAAGTAATCCTATTGATGGAACAAGGCAGCCATTTTCACCAGGGAGGCTTCCTATTAGACCAATAGCAATACCACTTAGACTTATATACCGCTTCATAGTGCTTTACCACCCTCTCCAAGCAGTTTACAGAGTCAGCCTCTTGCCCCCAACAATCTGGGTCCTCATTTTACCAACCTCGGAAGGATGGAAGGCTAAGTCAACCTTGAGACAGTCAGGATCGAACTCCTGGCAGTGGGAATGCAGAGTTAGCCTGCAATACTGCATTCTAACCATTGCACCACCACAGCTCTATTGATCTTACTCATCTACTATCTCTCTTAATTTCCCCCATAGAGTTGCATTTCTATTCCTTTCTCTCCCCAGAGTAACCCCTTGAAAAGGTCAATAGGCACATCTTATCTCCTGCTGATCATGGAAATGTGAGCCCAAGATCCCACTCCCTCCCAGTCCCCCCATACATCAGCTGCTACATTAGAGTGAATCTCTTACCCAATGGAAGCACACGGCTGGAACCACACGATTGTCCTTCTGGATGCAGATAGAGTTGTCCATCACCTGCTCTTTCCAAGTAGCTGGTCGTGAAGTCAGCTGTAACAGGCAGGCTAACCTAACATAGCTTGAGACGCATCCAAAGCTAGTGGCTGCACAGTTTGTGTTGAGTGTCCAGGATTGCAAAACCAAATTTCCAATGTCTACTAGTTTTGTGAGCCGGCCAACCTGAAATGCTCCAGCTATATTGGGATTATAATTCCCAGGTTTTTCAAGATTCACAGGTGCAATCTTTATGGTATGGCATTTGCTCTCTGTTAACATGCTGTGAGATAACACAGCTCATTCACAGTGGGCTATAAATAGTAAAATTGTCTGGTATCTAAAAAACCATGCACCGTTCTTGGATAAATCCGAGTCATGATCCTACTTCAGTAACTCCACACCTTGAAAGGCATAGGACTGAAGGACATGTTTCCATTTTACATCTTAAAATGTCTTATTGAGATGGTCTTCTGTTTTTTAAGATGTAAAAAATAAGAAAATTAGAAAGGCTTAAGATCTGATACATAACTGGTTTATAATGGAGCCATATCCACATAAAATATCAGCTCTATGAAGAACATAAGACAAAGCTTGGTCAACACTAAGCCATCATGTGGCTTGTTTAGAAGATTCTGCACCTGTGCTGACGAAGATCAACATGAGGGTTAACCAACATCTAGTTGGCTCAAGAATGAAGTGGAGCTCATGGATTCCATTACAGGTGCTTCACCTCTTTTCTCTCCATCTGATTTTTACAGAGTCTTCCTGTATGTGCAGCCCAGAGGCCTTTTTGGGGCCTTCCTCTTTTTATTGGAAAAAATGAGGTGCCAGAGACATATCCCTTAATCTTCTTTGGCTAATAGAACCTGCCAAACCAGGGAAATGGCTCGACTCTGCAACAGCCACACAGTAAAAATATAACAACAACAGAATCGATAACTGTGTCAGGTGTTTCAAGGGCAAGGAGGAGAGTCTCCTTTACAGGGTACTAGAGGGGAGAAAATTGCTGAGGCTGTAGGAGTCATTTTAAGTGCTCTGCAGCATCTTTGTCAGAACAGAGGATGTCTTACGTAAAAGGACATCCAAGGAATTTGTTATCCTGGAAAAGAGGTGAAAAAATGGTTTAACTTCCACAATAGTAAAACAAAAACCTGATGCAACATGAATGCAGCCCTCATCAAAGTGAGATTCTCTGGTTGTGTTGAACTTTCACTTCTGTCTTTCCAAATTTTGATGGCTGGAGGATGATGGGAGAGTCCAGTTAGATATTTGAGGGCATATTTTAAAAAAAGAGAAATTCAGGGAAACCAAAAAGATGACTGCAAGCAAGACAGTGAGCTGTAGAAATTCAAGAGACAAATGCTTTCTTTGTTAATACTTTTTTTATCCTATGCAAAGAAAATCCATCTTTATATCCCATTCTGTACTGTGTGTGTATATATATATATATGTATATATATAAAAGTAGATATTGAATCTAAGTATATGAAAGAAGCCGATGAAGAAAAACGGTTTCTCATCCTGCCGCCCGCTTCTATACCGGCGACACTTTCTTTTTATCTTTGCCACTCTCCAATCTTTCCATGGTGGAGCTGCTTCTGGCTTTCTCCTTCTCCTGGTTCTCCAAGACCAGGGCCCGCAGGTTTTCATGGTCCAGCGGTTCTGCTATTGGGAAAGGAATGAGAAGTTCAACGGGGTTATTTTGGAGACCAGAAATTTACTTTCTTTTCAAATCCACAGTTTCATTGAACCACCCTATTTATGCAGCATGAACACACAAAGCCAGCTTGTGTTCTCTCCGCCCTTCAGCTCTTTTACTGATTGACTTGGTTTTTCTTATTTTTCTTGAAATGTTTTCTTGAAACCAAGAAAAACCTTGGCGGAAAGCAACTGACTGAGAGCATAAGGGAATTCTCTCGGCCCTTCTAAAAACTTCCAAGCCAGTCTTGAATAGCCAGACTCTCGTTCTTGCTGGCTCCAAATTTTGCACAACCGTTTGTTCTTCCTGCAGTTACTTACTAGGCTCTGCCATGTCTGCAAAAGGATCCATGCTGAGAGAAGGTGGAGCCACTTTAATGGTGTCCATTTTCTTCAGCAGAGCACTCCCGCCCAAAAAGGGATTCAGCATTGGGACTGTGTCCAGCTCCCCTTCAACTTCCTTGTAGCGCAGGAAGGATTCGATCAGCAAAAGGTCGTTGCTTTTCTTTTCGAGAATGCCTGCAGAGAGCAAAGGGCACCCACAGGGCGAGTGAGGGGTGCTTCACACAACTCACACAATGCGCAAAGAAAACTGGTAGAAAACAAGGGGGCCTCCTTGTCCTGATTTGGTAGGTGTGACTGTTAGCTCTGGTTTTTTTTTTTTTTTCTTAGATCAGGTTTTCCCAATAAACTTGGTTTGATAAATTTGGCTTTATAGGATTAAAAGGGGAATTTCTCTTTAAAACTTGACGTACGAAGACTACATAAGCTATAACCCAGTGTTTCCCAACCCTGGGAACTTTAAGAAGTGTGGACTTCAACTCCCAGAATTCAAAGTTAGGAAACACTCAAATAAGAGGGGAGAGATCCCAAATGGAAAGACTATAAGACAAATGAGGGAATGTTGGAAGGCTTTACCTGACCAAAGACAGGCTCTTATGGAAGGTTCCATTGGTCAGTTTGTATTATTTCCGCTCCTAGCTTGGCACACCTACACACAGGAAGACCCTAAGGCCCTCTAGGAAAAAACCCCAAGGCGATCAGCTCAGCGGGGTGCCCGGGTCCTTTCACTCACTGAAATACTGCATCAAATTCTGATCCGTGATCTCCCCGGTCTCGCCCAGGTGCTGCATGATCTTGGTGGCATCGCAGCCGATCTTCTTGAATAGGAAGTCCATGGCGGATTTCAGCTGGTCCAAGATTTTGCTGCTCTCTTTCAGACTATAAGCATAGAGATTGGCCTTTTCGGTGGTCTTCTGCAGCTGCTCCTGCGGGCAGAAAAAGGGGCTGATGGGGCTAGAGAGACTGTGAAAGTGAAAGTATTACCAAGGCCCCCCAACCCCCAAGCTAAGCTCAACGGATTCCCACCCTGAAGAATCATTTTCTTTTATAAATAAGGGACAGGGGACACTGCCTTAGTCTCTCCCCCCACACACACACACACAAACACACACACGCATCAGTTCCACTACATACCTCCATGCCTTTCATATTGCCATGAATTATGTCTTCAGCTGACCTCTGCTGGGATTTCAGATGGCTGATTTCGTTCTACAAAGTTCAGAAATGCATCATTTTGGTCTTCAGGCCACTTATGAGTTTGCTAGGTGTATTTCCAAAAACCAGCAGGTTCAGAGGATGCCTCTTTATTTATTTAACTTGGAAGGCTGCTTGACTCTCAAATGACCGTGGGCAGTTTTATATAATGAGAGAGGGTTAAAAAAAAGTGAAAGGAAAACAGGGTAAGCATGCTCAGATAAAAACACCCCCAAAAAGAAAGGAAGGAAGAGGAAGGAAGGAAGGAAGGAAGGAAAGAAAGAAAGAAAGAAAGAAAGAAAGAAAGAAAGAAAGAAAGAAAGAAAGAAAGAAAGAAAGAAAGAAAGAAAGAAAGAAGAGAACAAAGAAAAAAAGAGAAAAGAGAAAAGGAAAGGGAAAAAACACAAACCAACTTCCCAGGGGCTCGATGAACTTCCTAACCCCCAAACCCTTGTAATCAGAGAGAGGAATTCCAATTGGTAGGAAAGCTTCCCGAGCTATTTTCAGAGAATCAAGCCAGATGGATTTCGCTGCAGTCTCTCCCCAAGCGGCCTGGTGGCAGCAGTCACCCAGGTTTGCCTATGAAAAAAGGCTTCGCTTTTAAAAAGTGGCCCTTCACACTTATCGGAAGGAGAATCGCTGAGGTGCAGAAGAGCTCAAGACCCCGACTATGGAGATTGTCAGCCACCCAGGTCATGGTTGTCCCAAAGGTGCTTTTTTCAAGAGGCAGCTGGACTTTCTGGGTGTTTTTTCTTTGAAGACGTTTCGCTTCTCGTTCAAGTCAGAGCAGAAGAAGCTCCTTGGATGGGAAGTGATATGTCTTCCAAGAAAAAAACACCCAGAAAGTCCAGCTGCCTCTTGGGGGAAAAAACCCTCCACCTTCGGGACTCAAGACCCCGAGTAACAACCAAGCTACCCAGAGGCACTTCTGAAAAGAGAGGTGGGAGGAGAAGGAAGGAGCCCACCTGGACCATCTCAATCCTCTTCTGCAGCCTTTCCATGTCATTGTTCAGTTCAGTGACGTAGCTGAAGTAGGCGAAGTTCTTCCCTTCCTTCTCCAGGTAGTCCTCCACTAGCTGCCCGATGTCCCCGTTTTCCGTCAGCTTCAGCAGCCGCATGTAGGCCACCTCGTAGCTCTCGAAGCTCTCCCCTTTCGACTTGGCCCGCTTCCTGGCCTTGACCGCTGAGAGAAAGTCGGGCTGGCTCTTTAGGATACGGGCCCAGTTGGGCTGATTTCCTTGCAAAACAATTGACCCCCCCAGCCAAAAGAGTGCCTGCTGGGGTTGTTATTACTAGGCATACACACACACATGCATCCAATTAAACATGTGCTGAACACGTGTTTATAGAACCATCTGCATATGTGTGTGGATAGCATGATTGCTCAAAAGGTCATCATTTGCAACACCAGGCAGCACATGCTAACGTTTGTGTGTGTGTGTGTGTGTGTGTGTGTGTGTGTGTGTGTGTGTGCCTTTGAGTCATTGTTGATTACTGGAAACTGGCTGGAAAAGTCCCTGAGTTTTCTTGGCAAGATTTTTGGGCGTGATTTGTCCCTGCTTTCTTCTTCCTAGGCCTGAGAGAGAGAGAGGGACTGGCCCAAGGTCACCCAGCTGGCTTAGTGCCTAGCAGGACTAGAACTCCTGGTCTCCTGGTTTCTGGCCTGGGGCCTTCACTATGACACCAAACAGACTCTCGGGAATGGAGAATATTGAATATTGCTGTGTTTTTCAATCCTAGTTTGGGAAGATCCAACGTACCTGGGGGACATCAGATGAGGGGCCTTTTCTTCTTGCCTCAGATAGCATTTCACACACACACACATCGGCATGAATCGAGTAACAAAATGGTACCTTCTTCCTTTTTGGCCTGTTCCTCAATTTCAGAGCGATCCACCAGTTTGATGAGCATGAATGCCTTCAGCTTGGTCTCGTGGTTATAGATCCGCTCCAGCTCCCGAAACTCTATGTTGAACTGGGCAATATCCTTGGACCGCCGTTCATTTATGGCAGAGATCCTTGCCAGGGCTTCAACTCTAATAAGAAACAGAAAAGCAGAGAGGAGAGAGGGAGGGAGAGAGGGAGAGAGGGAGAGAGGGAGAGAGAGAGATGATAAATATCCTTTTTAAAAGCTGCTCTACATGATTAATACTCTGCAAGTTTTGAAAAATTAAGGATGCAAGGAAACCTGTTTTCTTATTCCTTGAAATAGAATTGGTTTTGTATCTGCAGGGAGTATTTGGGCTGGGGCAAAGAAGGCTTTGGAATAAGAGATTGCCCTGCCTGCCTTCTGTCATCCGACAATTAACATTTTCCATTTTATTGCAGAGAAGCATGAATTCCTTCTTAAAAAAAATGTTTGTTTACAGAGAGACCCTCCATTAGAAGGGCAATCTCAAATTCACCCCCAACAGTCAAAGATGCAGTCCCGAAAGCAAGCAGGGGGTTGCACCCTTAGGCATCCCACTCCTCCTCCTCCTTCTCCTCACCTCTGCTCGTAGGCTTGTGTTGACTGCTCAATGGATGCATTCATGGTCCTCTTTTGCTGCTCAAGCTTCTTGTAAAGCCGTGAATAGATGCCTTCAAAAATCGCCTTCTGGCACTGCAGGGTTTCTATTTCTTCCCGGAGCATGGCATTTCTGGTCAAGATAGTGTCAAAATGTACCGTGGCCTGGAGGTCAAAGGTTAAAATTAGGAAAGGATCCAGGAGGCTCTAAAGGTGGAATTTTCAGAAGGCATCGTTCCCCTCTTCTTTCTGCAACCCTCCATGTCTTTATTCCTTACTGACACCTCCAAACTTATGGAGTAGAAGTGGTTTACAAAGGGGAGGTTTGGAGAGCAAGAGGTTTCAACACCTGAAAGACAAACTGACGCTGAAGTTACACAAAATTAGGCCAGAGTTCTCTGTCCCGGTCCTTAAATGTATTTTCTCAAAGGGGAAAGTTCAAAAGAAGCCGCATTATTTTATGTTCACCATCATCTGTTATACCTGGTTGTTCTAAATTTGGAGATCTTCTGCCCCCTCAAGTTTATTTTTAAGGGCTGTCATTGTGTTTCTTACTTCAGGTGCTCCCCTCAAGGTGGAGACAGAGGCTGGCTTCTCCAGCAAGCAGAAGGTTAGCAAGTCTGCAAACGGCAACGTACATGATTGAGACGGTTATCCAGTTTGTGGATTTGCTTCTGAAGCCACTTTCCATCATACTCCTGCCTCAGCTTCGTCATCAGAACTTTTTGGGTTTTAATCTTTTTTTCCATCTCTTCGATCTAAAAGCAGAGGGAGAAATATCTCAAAAACTCTTCTGTTCGTTGAAAGTAGACGGTTGGAGGAAAACAACGAATAACTGCAATGCATTTGCTAATATAATCTCTAAAAATTGGATGCTTAGTTGTGCACAGGTAGTCCTCGGTTTACAGCAGCTCGTTTAGTTCGAAGTTACAAAGATGCTGAAAAAAAGGGATATATGGCCCGTTTTTCACACTTATGATTGTAGCCGGATCGCCATGGTCACAAAATCAAACTTCAAATTCTTGGCCATTGACTCATATTTACGATGGTTGCAGTTTCACAACTCCAGTGATTCGCTTAACAACTTGGGCAAGGAAGGTTGAAAAATGGTACAAAACTCACTTAACGAAGGCCTCGCTTAGCAACAGAAATTTGGGGGCTCAATTGTGGTCGTAAGTCGAGGACTACCAGTACAAGAAGTCGTTCCTGCTCCAAACAACAAAATCAGAGCAAAGGAAATTGAGACCGGAGGGAGGAAGAATATTCCCCAAGCAACAGAATTTTCCTCACGTGCTTTATTTTACCTAAGACTCTACAGCTGGCAATCCTTGGGTTTATGGCCTCTTAGCTTTTGGAGACTGTGTTTGCACAAGGATTAGGACGTGCTAAACTAGCTTTGATTTGCAGGAAAAGTGTACCGAGGAGTCAAAAGCAGGAAGATCGCGGTTGGGGAGGGGGGAGGAGAGCTGCGAATCTCAGCTCGCTCGCTTGCTGTCTATCGTGCTTCACAACCCCTGCTTTGTAAGTCGCACGTTCTCCCAAGCACCTTGTCATCAAGTTCTGCAATCAGGTTCCTGGTGGCTCTGATGAGAGCATCATACTCGTCTTTGGTCTGCAGGAGGAATCGGAGCTCCATGAAGTTCCGGTCATCTATGAAAAGGTTGCGGGGTGAATTGGTGAGACTTAGCAGCGCATTAATCTCATCATGTTCTTGTTTCAAGGCATGGATGTGTTTTCTGCAAAGGAAAAAGGAGGCCTGTATCCAAAGGTGTTCGAGCATCCCAAACGAGGCTGGCAAAGTGTGAAACCACGGATTACAAGCTGCAGGGGGCTTGAATTGGGCAGGTCTCCTTTAATGAAAAGAAGGACTAGGGGTGGCAGGATAGCAATGTTTCAATATCTGAGGGGCTGCCTCAAAGAGGAGGAGGGGTCAACCTGTTCTCCAAAGCCCCTGAAGGCAGGAAAAGAAGCAACAGATGGGAACTAATCAAGGAGAGAAGCAACTGGAAATAAGGAGAAACTTCCAGACAGTGAGGACAATTAACCAGTGGAACGACTTCCCTCCAGAAGTTGTAGGTGTTTCATCACTGGAGATTTTAAAGAAGAGATTGGGCAACCATTTGTCTGAAATGGTATAGGGTCTCCTGCTTAAGCAGGGGGCTGGTCTAGAAGACCTCCAGGGTCCCTTCTGACTCTGTTATTCTGTTTATGCCCTACAACATAAGTCACAGTTGGTACAAGGAGTCAACTGACCAATGTGCAAAGGTGACTTAGTCACCTTGGTTGGCATATATCCACGTGGGTCATGCCCACCCATGCTCACCCATGCACACACACTATGGCAGCTCCTGCTTCGTCTCTGGCAGACTTACTCCTGATGGAACAATTGTTGCTGTGTTTTCAAACCAAGGGACTTGCGGCTCTCCACCATGATCCAAAACTGTTGCTGCAGTTTCCTCAGTTCGACCTCTGCCATCATCTCCTTTTCCTTCTCGGTGTAGTCAGAGTTTTCACTCCTGGATGACGTCCTCCGGCGCTGCAAGTCAGATGTTTTTTTAAAAGAAAAGGGTGTTCCTCCTTTAACTGGGCTTACGTTTCATTTGGGATTACAATTCCCCCTTTTCCCCAGGGAAGCTATTTCCCCTTTACTCAGAGTGAAATAAAGCAAAGTTATTCCATCAGAACTAAGCATTAACTTTCCCAAAACCTACACAAAGGAGGGGCCTATTGTTCAACTGTCGTGACTAACCTAGCAGAAGAAGAATTGTGCTACCATAGCTTGCAGGGGAGGGGGAGAACAGTTGGGGTTTGTAATACTTGACCACATGGGATACTTCAGCTCATGGGTTCAGCCAAATCAAATGCCAAACAGAAGACATGATTCAGATTATGCAAAGGACGGTCCTTTTCTGCAATTCAAACAAGCTCTGCCAATCACAAATACAGCAATGGAACACGTTAAGCAAGGTTGCCTCCTTTACTTAAAGCCCTGCTCAGACTGTCTGGCTTTTGCAAATATGCTCTTGATTGGGGCAGGCAGGCAGGCAGACAAAGTGTTTCTCAACCTTGTGAACTTTAAGATGGGTTGACTTCAACTCACAGAACTGTCTGGGGAATTCTGGGAGTTGAAGTCCACCCATCTTAAAGTTCACAAGGCTGAGAAACACTGAGAGAGATCGAAGATGATAGACGGGATGGATGGATGAACAGATAAACAGAAGCTATTCCTAAACTAAATCGAATCCAGTGTAGCTTTCATAGGTGGAAAACAAAAGCTCGCTCTAAAATGAAACCAGCAGCCAACAGCATCCCAAGACTGCACAAGAAGGCAGCTTTCTTCTACACGGTGCCCTTCACGTGCAGGGGATGAGAACTCCATCAAGCCTTTTCCTGCACTGCCTGGAACGATGGGAGTTAAGTGCACATCTTGAAAGGCTGCAAGGAGATGGGCCCCTTGGCTCAGCCGTCTAAACTGAGAACCAGGGAGTGGGTGGTGGCAGCAGTCAGTCAGGCTCCTGTGCCATGGCTAAGCGATGGCAGACGAGGCGCAGACTCTACAATTATCCAGGCTTAATGATAACAACCATGTTTACCAGCGCCTTCATGTTTGCCTGGATTAAGGCTGGATGCTTCTGTTAAGGAAACCAGGTTAATCCTTCCCAAAACGAAGCCTGGAAAAGAGGTAACAAAGAAGTTTTCATCAGAAAAGTTTCTACCATCCATTTGCAAGCAAGACGTCTCCCTGGACCTCTTTTCCACATCCCTTCTCCTCTCTTTTGGTATGGGACAACGTGCCCAGATGGTTTCCTCAGCGTATTAAAAGAACATTGACATGATGTCATCCGAGCCATGTTCACTTAAAATTAGGGGGCGGAACAGATGGCAACGCTCCGTCCAAACCCATTCAGGCCTGGGGTTTCCATAGAGATAACAAGAGAGCACACTGAAGCACTGTGCACCCTCCGCTCTCATTTCTCTGGAAACCCACACACCAAATGGACCGGATGGAACATTCGGAGAGGTCTGGGAATGGTGAAGTTCAGCCAGGATGATGGGATGGCAAAGAAAGATCCCAGAGAGAGAAGTTGGCAGCTCATTTCAGTCTGCGTCTTTCTGTCTGATCTGGCACGGTTCACACACTTCCCTTAAGACCTTGGCTTAAACTCATAAGGCTCCAGGAACTTCTGTTTTTAATTTAAAAAATCAAACTCCGGTATTTTCTGAGACACGACTTTAAAAGAAAGATGGGACAAATTTGCGCACCAGAAAAAAATGGCAGACTTTAGCAAGGGCCACAGCTGAATGGCAAGAGTGCTCAGTCTAGACTCAGAAGTTCACAGATTCATCACCTCTTATTAGTCCTGAATTGGATTGAAACAGATGATTCAAGAGATCTGAAGCCTAAATGGATCCTTTTCATTATTTATTTACCTTATTTTACATATTCATCAAATTTCTGTACTGCCCATCTCGCCTAAGTGACTCTCAAGGCAGCTTACAAATAAAAACCCTTGGAAAGCAACATAGCTAAAAACAGTATTAAAAACGGAGGTCAAAAGTTACAGAGGTGTGAAAAGGGCCCTCAAGCCACCAACCACGCCCAGGGTTGCATGCCACTCTTAGACCCTCATGCCAGTTGGCACAGTTAGATCTTGATGCTTTTCCAGAAAGCCAGGAGAGTGGCCCTCTGAGGTCAAGCTATTCCATGGAGCAGGGAGGCATCATGCCTGGCTTCCCTCTAAGGCGTAGCAAGCTGGCATTGCAAGTGCAGACGTTCCTATCCTGTTACCTTTCTGTTTTCCTCCGACTTTCAGAACTGAGTGCAAACTGCTTGGGGTGGAGAACCTGCCTTAAGCCGCTTTGGGGGGAAAAAAAACCCGGGTTATTAAAGAGCATCAAAGCAGACAGGGAAGCGATGCGGAATGAGGCAGAAATCGTGACCAAACCGAGGCTAAGGAATACGCGCGTGCGCCAAGTAACCTTCCTAAAACCACCCACGGTGTTTTTCCACTCTCGGGCGCTATCCCGGCGTCTCGGCGACCCCAGATTTCTCCCTTTCCTTCAGAAAGTCGGGTCCAAGCAGGGGAACCCAGCTAAGGCGCAGGTTCTCTCCGGAGCCCCGGCTCGGCTGAGTGGAACGCGCGGACCGCGGCTAATTCCACGCACAATGCAGGGGCTCTTTATGAGCCGGCCGTGTCCCATTGGCTGTGCCGGGGGCGTTCCAGGGAGACCCTGCCCACCCGCTCCTTTCCCCCCTGGGCAGGGGCTTAAGCCAGGCTTGGGCTCCCGCGCTGCTTTGCTCCCCTCCTTCCCGCAGGAATTGCCGGCAGGAATAGCTCCACGAACAAGGGAGGGGACAGCTAGACATTAAGGATTTGGGGAAAGCCTTGAATAAAGACAACATTAATGACCCTGACCCCATCGATTCAGGGAAACCTTGGGCGAAGGTAGCGTTTCTCAACCTTGGCAAGCTTGAAGATGGGTGGGCTTCAAATCCCAGCTATGCTGGCTGGGGAATTCTGGGAGTTGAAGTCCATCCATCTTCAAGCTTCTAGCCAAGATGGAGAAGCACTAATACTCCTGCAACGCACCAGTTGTTTTCTGTAGTTGATATTGACCACAACCTCTGGATGTAGTGAGTTCTCATGGTGCAAAGATAGCAACTGTAAAGTATTTCGGAGTATCAGAATTTGCATTGCTCTCCCAATGCTCAAATTAAACATAGTTTCTGAGGGGCAAAAAAATCCTTTTATTTCTTGGTTGGGCCATCCTGATTATATTTTGCAAGTTCTCCTATCTGCCTCCCCCCAGAAGCAGAAGTTAATTTGCTTCTGTTTGGTTAAAAAAAAAAAAACACCCCTCTGTGGCATTCTTCATTGTGTCCAGCTTCTATGGGCCCATTGTTTATCAGCTGTAAACAAACAGTCAATGAAACTGCTGGGAAAGGAACTGATGCAGTCCGGTCTCTTTGTCTGGGTCACACAGCACGAGAGAAATATTTGCTTTGACCCACAGAATGACTTCTCTTTTTCTCAAGTCCCGCAGGACTGTGGCTTGAGAAATGGGTGTGGCTCCCGTTTCAGTGGGTTTTGGGTTGCTGCTCAACAAAATAAGGAACGAGCTGGGGAGAGTTTAAGAAAACTCTCATCTTGGGTGTACTGAATAAATCCATGAACTTTGCAATCAGGGCTTTCCCTTTTAGATGAAGAGAGACCTTTTCCAGCAAGGATCAGCACTCTGGGCAGCTCCCACTGGTCTCTGCTACCTGAACTCCACAGGGGTATTACTCATATTATAGCAACAGTCACATACTTTAGCAAACTACAGTTCACAGCCCCAATGGTTGTCTATACATGTGCATGCAGCTTGGTTTGCATTCATGTGCTGCAGCAACCCTAAATCAGAGAAACCACTTATAACTATGTTATGTAATGTGAACCTGTGTGCTATAGTTTTTCAATAAACCACAGGTAAGAAAGCCAAGGACTTTGCATAATACATTAAGATAGCATAACTTAAGATCAGGTGTTCTTGGGAAGACTGGATTTTCTATTTTGGTAAGCAATCTTATTTCACTGGCTGTTGAGCTCAGCAGACCTCTTTTGCATAAACATGTTTAGTATTGGACTATTAAAAGCTCCATACTACCTCTTAAATTACAGCCTGCCACTAACCACAGATGGTGGAATCCTGCCAGGAAAATCAGGTTGAGGCAGGGAGTTCTCGATTCAGGAGGCTGCTGTACCACAACCGGTTGCCTAGCAACCTGGGTGCAAATTCCCATCCCGTCAGAAAGCATTTGTCTTTCCAGCAACGACTTGGACCTGGGAGCTCAAAGGGGAGGATTGGGAGTGGGGGGGAGCTAATGAGGTGGCTTTAAAAAGGCAACTCCTACGCAATCTTCGGGGAGTCTCTTGGAGGCAGGGAATTCATAGCATAAAAAAGAAATGCTTTGTTGTTGTTTTTAAAAAATGGGACTGAACTAAAAATGGCACAGCACAAAGATGTTTTATCACAACAGTTGCAAGATAGCAGTTGATGGGATCACTGAGTGAAGAATCCTCCAAAATAAATCTTCCAGGATTCAGTATGGTAGGACTAACTCTCACAAAGTGAACTTTAAAAAAATATCCTTAATAATGAAGATGAATGAGACTTTCTGAAATAAGATGGTAATATCTCATGAGGCTGCAGCTTGGTATAGAGAATACTGCCTTCTAATGTAGAAGGTCCTCCACTTAATGTCCTATGTCCTTGGATGAGCTGAGGTTAGCCCCAAGAGCTACTGCCAGCGGCCTAGATGAATGCACAGTGAACTTGGGGCAGGCAAGGTGTCTGCTAAATTAATAGATAATTAAATTGTGGGATATGGTGTTTTGAGATGGCAATTCACTGTTCGATGATTGAAAAAGACACAATAAAGGTTGCAAATTGTGTGCCTTTGAGCATCAAGGCCCAAGCAATAGGGAATCATGCTCTCCTCTGGGATTCCACACTGCACCAATGTTTGCAATATGTGGTGAGCTATTAAATCTCAGCCTGTTATATAAATCCAACAGGTGTGGGTTGTTAACCATAGTTTGTGGTTCAACACAATGTATACCCCTGGCCATTCTGTCTTACTTAACCAAGATGGATAAAATAGCAAGCTGGCTTAGCAAAATGTGTGACTCTAGCAGGACATTATGGGGGAAAATGAGCCCAGTCAAAAGGCCATTTAGTCTGATCCAAAGTTTTTGATGGTTCTAAAGACTGAAACAGATTTTGGAAGGATGATATGTCACCGTGCTTAAAATCCCTCCTAGTTTGGGTCTAAAAATGCAGCTCCTACAAGATTCGTCTGGGAAAAACATTAGAGGGTTGACAATGACTCACACATTACCATTTGAAGAGACAGAAGTACCCTTATGAGAATGTGTCTGGGGCAGTTTCATATTTATGCTTGGCCTATTTCCTTCCATTCAGGGTGTTTAGAACGAACGATCTAGTCCAATAATGCCTTTCTGGTCTTTTGTGTTTCCAACCCTCTGACTGGTTCTTGCTGTTCCATTAATTGAGATTAATGTCTCAATCGGTTTCATAAAAGTGCAAATGTTGCTGGGAGATGAATCTCATGTCCATTGTGGCTCCAGATGTATTTATTTTGTCCTGCAATTAGCTGATTTGTCACAGCAGCTGCCAAAATGAAAGCTCATCGAAAATTGTACTGCTATTGTCAAGACTTGTTTTTCGGAGAGGGGTGAAGTTTTAAAAACATATTTCATATTTTTGTTGGATAATTTAACTATTTCAGTCTGCGCAACTAGGACTCAATGAATATTAATGTTTAAAACTACTTGTTGCTTTTTTATTTCCTGAAAAGTTTAGCTTGACCATTGAGAGGTTAAATATATTTCCTTAATCTGGGGCTTCCAGATAGAGTTGGCCTACATCTCTTATTATTTTTCCCAAGTAGGAGAGCTGCAAGTTGCCATTCCACACATCTAGAGGAATAAAATAGGAGCAATTCTTACTGTGCACTTGGGCTTTTGGGGTACTTTTCATATCAGAAACTTGCATTGCAAAAAAAAAGATTGTTTTTTTTTTATTTAAGTCTCCCAACAGTATTTTGACTGACTGTTTAAAATGTGGTTATGCCACATCTTTCTTTCCTGTAAGTGAGCAGTGCTGGCATCCCCTTGGGTCCTTGACAATGCCAGATGTAATTCACAAGCACCCTTCATATTTCAAAAGGGAAAGTTGGGACTGTCACAGATCTCCTTCAGAAGGCCATACTGGATGGAAAGGAAAGTTGTCAAGCAGATTTGGGAATAGAACTGTTATTTCCTGATTTTAGTGTTATATTTAGCTTCCAAGGATTTATGTAACATCTCTGACACATACTTTCAAAATGTACAAGCTGTACAAGCCATACTTCATCTCAAGATTTGATTTGATCAGTTTTATAGCGAGAGAATTCTGTCACAGTCTGGACTCTTCTAACAAGTCATCCTACTCTGTCTGGATTTCCAAAGCTCTTCACTATATAATTAAGCCTCATTTTTTAATGCAAATTGCAGTACCTGAACAATTAAGTGTCAATGATATTGTAGAATCCTGGCAAACTTTCTAAAGGCTGCAAGGAAGAAGAAACGGTTGATGAATGTGGAAAATCCAATAATTCTGAGGGATGTGAAACATCTATTTAGCAGAAGGAAACTGGTCTACAAAAAGAAGGTCATTTGGTTCTGGGAGACTTCAGATAACAAGCCAGTGTGACAAAAGGCCTTTGAAAAGGTGCCAGGAGGAAACCAATGAGAAGTGCTTATCACTGGATCATGAAAACATTGTGTAGATATCAAGTTGGGAGAAAGTGCAACGTGTGTTTGTACTCTTGTTTTTCTTATTCCCTTGTTTCCATACATCCAAAATGCAGGTTGGCTGTACCTCGAGATAATCCATCTTATCCTGCTGGTAAATATTTCAAGAAAGTTCTCGGAGAAGATTTTGAGAGCTGTTTTGATTCCAGCAGGATGGATATCAAAATATTCCCCAATCCCAGTTACTCATTATGCTTGGCCACACAGAGTTTAATCTTCATTAGATGAGTGGCTTCCCAAGGCTGGCATGGCAGAAGATCTTGTGCTTTTTCCAATCCACAGGGTGACTCAATCATTAGCCGTATCTCTGGAACTGCTAGTTCTGGGTGCCCGGTTCCACTTAAATTGGGAGGGAGGGGGCAGGAAGGCATGCCTTGCCTCTATGAAGACCAGCTATAGATTTTCTCTTCCTCATCGGTTCAAAGAATCTGTTATTGCATATGCAATGATGCCGGCTGACTGCCCAGGTGCTCTGGGTCCATATCCAGCTATCAAGATCAGATCCAGAGGAAGGCTGATCTTAGGCCTTGTAGGGAGTCATGGATGACTGAGGACTTAAAGCCCTGCATCCCTTCTGTTGCTGGGCGGACAGCATCCTCACAATTGTACTAGATAAATTGCAGATCAGAAGACAGTTTCAGTGAGCAGACAAAGATAAGGAAAACCATTTGTTTGCAGGACGAGGTCTCAGCTGTGGGCAAAATTGTGTGCTGTCCTTTTGGAAGAAAAATGTTTTCTGAGAGTTTTTTTCTCATCTTTTCTAAATCTACCACTAAAGATACCTCTGCTACAAAGCAGGAAAATGGAAAAGGGGAGTTGATCTAGGAAGGTAAAAAAACTCCAATTAAATTACCTTTTGTCAGTTCAGACATACCACCTCTACTCTCCTACAATTTATTTTCCTTTTACAAATCCTCTATCACAGCAATGGAAATGATCGTTGCTGGCGCGCCCATTTAGATAAGAGTGCCTTCCAAGAGTACAACTGCATATGGTAACCAGGTCCTGCCCACATTTTTTCTGTAGTTAGAATCAGTTGGGTGTTTCCAGTTTGTCAATCTGTTTCAACTGCAATGAACATATATTTAGAGATGTTGAAATAGGGCAGCCTTACTGAACTGGGTGTGTTGCCGTGTTCTCAGTTAGCCGTAAGTTCTTATTACTTGGTTCCAAATTATGGTGATTGATATTGCTGTATTTGGACGACTGACAGAATCATACGCTCCATAAAGGAAAATGGGAAACAGCTCCCTTGTTTTCTTTCTGATGGGGGGGGGGGGGGGGGTGGCACCATCAAGATCTTGTGTTCTTCTGGATAGACCTACAAGATGGGTAGGGGGTGGGGGGATGCCACCCTTTCCCTTTCTGCTTCTTCTCTACATTCCAATGTCAGTAGGGAGGCTACAAAGAGACAAATTTAGGAGGGCTGTTTAGGATTTCCCCTTAGATTAAAAGCTCGCAAATACATAGCTCGAATGCTGGAACTTAACTGTCAAAAATCAGATAATGGACTGGTAAAAACAGCCCACGGGAGGGGTCCTGTGGAAGAATTAGAGAATCCAGCAAGCATCCCATGCAGGGAGAACCAGATGTTGTAAGACACACAGGAGGTCCAAAAACCTGTATTTGCCTTGTTATGGAAGGCTGGTAGGTGATTAATTTTCAGAGGAAGATTAATAAGGAGGCAGAGAGCATTTGATCCTACCTTGATTTCTTTCCACCTACAGTCATTCTTAGGGGTCATTACTTTTATCCTACCTGGGCAACAGAACTGGACATCAGGTCTAGGGAAGGGAGGGGTGGGCCTGGATAGAGAGTTGCATGACGGAATAAGGAGGCAGAGGAAGATTAAGAAGTAATGTTCTGGAGTAAATTCTGGAGGAGGGCAAATGACTGTTAGGCATTTGCAGAATGCCCAGGAAAAACAGAACCTGCTGCTGTACATCTGACTGGCTGACATTCCACAGTAGAACATTTTGAGGCTGTTCTCTCTTGTTTGTGAACCGGAGGATTAGAAGCAACCAGCAGCTCAGCTTCCACTGTGATTAGTTTGATGCATTTATTAATACCAACTATTTGTCACAATGAATTTAGCATTGAAAGGACAGGAGTGGGGAGCCGATTTCCTGCCAAGGACTACATTCCTCTAGGAGCAATTTGTTGGAGCCTGCACATCAGAAGGAGAAAGACAGGGAGCTGCCCAGAGTCACATATATGAGATGGGCAGCGAAATAAACAAACAAACAAACAAACAGGGAACAGTGCCCAAATTGGGTACTTTTCTTTAATGATCTTTTGTGATACCCCATTTCTTTCCTTCCTGCCATTTCCTTCCCTCCTTCATATTATTTCTCCATCTGCTTAGGCTTCAGCTGTTCTGACTTTCATTCCCCCTGCATGAATTTAGACTGAGCCCACAGGTGACTCAACCCTAAAGTGAAACAACAGGAAGTTTGTAGCCACTGTTAGATTTGCTGAAGTCAGCTAAACTGATAAATACATCTATTTATTGGTTATATTTCTTTTGATTAATGCAAATGGCTTTGGCACTGTCTTGGAAAATACATTTTAATTGCCTGTTTAATTGTATTAACAGGTATATTTTTAAAGTCAGAGGAAGCTCAGCCAGGCTGCCTAGGGAAGTATATGTTCCCCTGAAGAAGGGGTAGTGACACAGCACTTTCTCAGAGCGAATGTGGGATGGGTATGAAAAACACACCCTGGGCCAGGCTGTCATATTGACTGGAATAAAGGAGGGAAGGCAGAAATACTTCACATTTTCCATGCAGCAGAAAGGTAGCACCAGATCTTCTAATGCAGTTATGAAAGAGGCTTAAGATGAAAAAGCAAAGGAGATGAATAGCTGACAATATCAAGTATCCCAGACTAGGGCTGGAGATATGCAAATGCAGACTCTGTTCTCTAAGCACACAAATGGAGCACAAATGGAGCAAAAGTCTTAATCCTGAATTAGAGAACAAATTCCAGTTTAAAAAACAACAACTCTCATTGCTTTATTTGCTAGACAGAGACATGAAAGACACGGCGTTATTGTGGTTTGAGCATAGGATCCCTGAGCATGCTGGAAAAACATGCCTCTGGTTTGTACAGGTCTTTTTTCCCTGCAGGAAAGGGAAGGAGAAACTCAGCACTTCGATAAGAATCATCAGAAAAGGGAGCGATATGAGAACATAGGAATAGGAATGTCCTATTCATGCATTTGTCTCTTTGCATGTGTGTGTGCAGGAGGGAGAAACTATACATAGTGCATGTGTATGAACTTATATGAATATTGACTTATACTGCTATAGAATAATTTTCAGGAATACTTTGTTTCACCAGAATTCTTCTTTTTAAAAAATGGTATCTACTTTTTTTCCCCTTTTGGACAAAAATATTCAATGACATTTAATCTTTGCCATCCTTGGTGCTTATCACTGGGTAAACTCAAGCATCCATCTTTTATCTGCAGGGAAACTTGGCCAAAGACTGCTAAATTAAACTGATCAGTCAATGTCACTTAAGTGAGATCCTATCTGGGAAGGAAAGACCAAAATCTACTTACACCCCCCCCCCCCCCAAAAAAAAAAAGTTTGAGAGCAACATCTCACAAAGTTTTCTTCGTTCCTTATCACAAATGTAATCGTAATTCTGGAGTCTATTTCAAACATTACTGGGTGCACTGGGCTCTTTTACAACTAGGCTCTTCCAAGCTTTCTATTTGTCTTTTAAGGAACCATAATATTATCAGGCACTGCACAACTGCATCCCAAAAACAAGAATGTGTTTATTGTGACCTGAATGTTAACATTTATATCGCCAAAGGGGGGGAAAAACAATTCGTTTGTTTTATAACTTACATTTGGTTTGCCGTTTCAGTCTCCAGCTCCTTCTAGATGTTCCTCAAATATGTTGGGACTCAATTCCCAGAATTCCCATTCCGCAGAAACCAGATTACAAGTAAATCATACACTGCTTGAAAATTCATTGGTGGCATCTATTTGGTTCCAGCTGCAGAAGGGAGACAAACTGGGTTTAAATGGCCATTTTTCTCCTCTACTTTTGCTGGTTCTAGTTCCACGTAAGCCAAAAACTATATCATCTGCTGGTAAAACTATACTCATTCTTGACAAAAGTTAAAAACTACATCAGTTAAAACAGTTGAAATCTATTGGGAAATTGTCATTTTGAACAGCCTAGAATCTTATTGCAATTCTGAATCAATTAATTAACTGCTGACTCAAACAGAAGAGGAACCTGAATTATCATTGATTTTCCCAGATGATGTTAATAATAATAATTTTTAAAAATGGACAGGAGCTGGCAGAAATTTAAGACAAGCAACATGTCTTCTAAAATTTTAAAATCAAGGATGCTGTTGAAATTAAATATTTCCCTCAATTATATGACCTCCTGAAAACTTTTTACCTCAGAATCTATTTTCCTTATGACTGCTTTATGACAATTTTTGTGGGGACTGGGAGAGCAGTTGTGATGTTTCTAAACAGCTGAATAGTAAGTTCCAAATTATGGCATTCTGACTTTCACTTTTGAAATATTGCTGGGGAAAATGCATTAATTTGCAGGGGAAAAAAAACCAAGCTGGAAAACTTCTCAAAAGCATTTTAAAGCTGAGAAAAATATATGAAATGTATTACACTTGAATGCAATCTAATGGTATACGAACTAGGAAATAGGCAAAACACAAAAGAGGCTTTTCTGAGGAGAGGTTGGACTGGGGGTGATTGCTTTCTTTTTCTAAAAAAAGCACAGTACATGAAATGTACAGAATCACTGTCTGAACTTTGCACACATTTACAGTATAATATCGCAATAAAAAGTACATTAACAGTTTGAAGTACAATTGCAGAAGTATCCTAAAATTACAAAGTGTGTGTCTCATGGTCACATTGTAAAACTGTGGGTATTGCATGACATTTGTCACATGCTGTTTCATGACCCTGCTGAGCGAGAGTTGGATTTGGGGAATTTTGTGGTGCTTCATACATGGAAGGAGTTCAAATTTGGAAGAAAAGGTGATATTCTGTCAACAAGGTGAGCAACAGATTGAACAGACTCCTAGATCAACTCTCACGTGTATTAGATCATATGTACTAGATCAATTCTCATAATTCCTACCCAGCAATCACACAGAAATCAGTGTGGAAGCTTTCCCATGTGATAATCTTCAAGGCATTAGGAACAATTTGTAGGCAAATAAATGACAGAAAGATGCATGCAACAGCATATTAAAAAGTCCATTAATGGATGCAAGGCTCTTTCTCTCAGCTAAGGTTTAATTCAGGTATACAACTAAACTCTGTTCATTCATGCTCATACAGTGCTTTACATAATAGTTACATCATACCTGAAGACCTGCCAGCCAGCTTATCCTAATAGAACAGTTAAGAGGAAAATGTGAAGATGAAAACAAATAAAGACAGCCACTGCCAGAATAAATAACCATTATCTTCACATGTGTCATCACCAGGAGACTTATTTCATGAAAACATAAGAACATGGAAAGAGCACAGCTACATCCATGTATTCCAGAATTCAACTGTCACTAATCAAATGTCTTGGGAAAATCCACAAGAAAAACCCAACTACAATAATCCTTAGATTGGGTTCTCACACTATGCTAAGAAGGGAGCCAGTTATAAGGTAGGCCCCACAGTTATGACTAGCTTGCTCCTGGTTGTCCAGAAATTAAGCTAGCATGAATTGTTTGAGAGAAAGATAGTAAAATCAACAATTAGTCTTCAAATCTCAGCTAGCCTTCTCACTCATAATAATGCATTCTATTGCCATGACAGTTCCAGTCCTTTTTTAAAAGGGGGGGGGGATGAAAAAATTGATCAATGTAGCAAAAGATGGTCTTATTCAGAATTCTATTCAAGTTTGTTCTCTTCCATTTTCAATATCCCCTACCAACCCTGGTCTGTGCCCACAAAGCAGCCTTACTGGGAGGAAGAGAAAAAAAAAGTTAAGGAAAATGTTCATCACTGAGTTTCACCACTTGAAAAAAAAAATTGTAGTTTCATCTTGCATCACTTCCTGCCTCCTCAATTGTGCAAGAAAGTGTTGCCACACTAAAAGCTCTTAACGGTGCTGCTGTCACACTTTTGCCATTTTAAAAATGTCAGATGAAAAGGAAATGCATGTTCTTCCTGACTTTCCAAAACCTGCTGCCCACTTTTATTTTTCTGATCATTCGTGCTATCTGTTGGTGCTCAGTACGTCTAAGAATTTCAGCATTTGGAATATATTCCAAAGACAAGCTTTGTTGAGATAATTCTACATATTCTGTTGTTTGACATACCTTTGTTCAGTAAAGCCATATGAATTTTGAATTTATTTCATAAAAAGCATACAGTGGTCATTACACAAATATGACGTCCACAGAATGATTGTAATCTGTCAGAAATTAAGTTACAGGTTTTTTTTAAAGGCAGAAATGTGCCAGGATCTTAATCAGCAACCCAGTAAGACCACAAAAAGCATCCACAAAGAAAAGAGAAATACAAAAAATTAAACAAACAAGCCCTTCCAAATTGGGGATTTGGAGGAGGCAGCAGTGAAAGAAATGCAAAGCTAGAGAGCAGAAGGAATAAAGTCACCCTGTATTATTTAGCCAAATTGTCATTCAAGGCTTGGGAAATGTCAAGAGTGAGGAAGAAACATTGTTTGTGGGTGCTTAGTTTTGTCAAGCAATGCAAATATAAGAGATCAAGAAGGGATTTTCTTGGAATGTGTGCTCATTAGATCCCTTCTGTGTCCCAAAGAGTTATTTGGGGGCAAATGAAAGGGATTTCATATTCACTTCTATGAATACACAGAATAACCAAACACATTAGAATAGAAAGATGACACTCGACTGCAAACTACAAAAAGGGCTTGTGGTATTTTGTTTGGGTTTCTTTTATTGGCACAATTATAGCTTTGCAAAGGAGTCTACATTTTCATCACTAAGAATAACTCATTCCATAAGGCAGTTTGTTGTGTTAAAACATACTTGTTAAAACTTGCCTAGTCCTAAGGAATATGTTGTTGCTTTTAACCATTTAGTCTTGTCTGACTCTTGGTGACTATACAGGCAAGTGCTCTCCTTGCTATAAAGTCCCTAAAGGAATGCTACTGCCTATTAAATAGGGTGGTGGGATAATTCAGGTAGAGAAGAATACTATGCAAGAAACACAGCTGAATTACAGAACTGAAAAAATGGGATATGGACATTTTAATATATGAAAATTTTTAAATAAGGTTGAGAATTTTTCTATTGGTGGCAGGGAAGATCCTATTGACAATAAGAACAATGAACTAAAAAAAATTAAGGGAACCTGGCAAGATAAAAGAAATAATTAAGGGTACAATGACTAGGCAACAAAGTGATATATTTTCTAGTGAAGGTGATTTTATCTATGAAAGAAGCAACTGGATTGCAGATCAGAGAAGGAGTTATGTGTTCCAGAACAAGGAAAGGAAGCTTTGGAACTCAGAATTAATTCAAATTTAACTAACGAGATAAAATGGATGAGATGAAGATGGAGAGAGGGGAGAGAGAGGGAAGGAGGGAGGGGGAGAAAGAGAGAGAGAAAGAAAGAAAGAAAGAAAGAAAGAAAGAAAGAAAGAAAGAAAGAAAGAAAGAAAGAAAGAAAGAAAGAAAGAAAGAAAGAAAGAAAGAAAGAAAGAAAGAAAAAAAGAAAGAAAAAAAGAAAGAAAGAAAGAAAGAAAGAAGCCCATTTAGTGTTTAGACATGGGAGTATAAACCCAGATCTTTTAAGGGTTTTTCAAATTCAGATGACTTCTTATACTTCTTCTGCAGTTTGATTTAAGTCCTATTGCCCAGACTTAATCCATTTTTTTTTATTTTACGTAGTCATACTCTGCACATGGCATATGATTTAACCCAGATGACCTCTATTTTCTTGGTACTGACTCTCTCTTTCTGACTTATTTCAAGACGAGATGACACTGCAGCTTTTCTCAGGCTCCCTGCCTCGGCTCAAAGACTTACCAGTTCCACCAGTGATAATGATAGTTACAGTTAATGTTATTACATAATCGCCTCTGTGTGCCTGCACCTGTTCCAAAAATAAGTCCTCAGAGGGGAAATGTTTACTTAATATTTAAACACTAGAGCTGATATCTTTTGAGAAAAAAATAAAAACAACCACCCTATCCATTCAGGTATTCCTTCTAAATGCAGTAATTAAACCACACTTGGCCAAACATTAAAAAGAAAAACAATTAAAACATTGGACATTCTTTCTCCTTGCCAGTGAAATTAAATGTATTATCCCTACTTGGTTGATCCTAATTGCTTTGAGGCTTTCCCCTGACAGATTTCTGCCGCATCCCAGCATAAGGCTATGAAAGCTATTCAGCAGTAGGTCAATTAGAAAGGACAAAATTTGGCCTTGACATCTGCCATAATAATAGTACATACTAATAACAAAGTCACTTATGGACTGCCAATCCTCCATCCATGCATCAGAAATAGTGTTGGAAAGCCTCCCAGATGCTCGAAGCACCAAAATAAAAGAGATTTATGGGGGGAAAGGTATGGAAGGAGGGGAAAGCCTTGAAATAATTCAGGAAAGATTAGGGATGTGCGGTGGCTGCAGAATCTGTGGGTGGGTGCGAAGGGAATACACAATGTGCTATACAGTATTACTGCTGACTTAAGAGTTTTGGGATTGAGGCTGCCTCTGCTTTCTATTACTGATCTCCCATTTGCTCTTAAAATTTTAATCTTCTGGGCCCAGGAGATGCTGCTTTTAGCTGCTTTTAGCCCAGAAATGGGGAGACATTTTTGGAAAAAGAGCCAAGTTTCCTGCTGCAGCATTCTGGATTCAGGGAGTCTCGATTCATGTTGTGCTTCACATAGGAAGATGCAAAGACAAATATTCCAGCTTCAGTGCTAAGTACTGCAAAGAGGATCAATTCCAATTGCATTTTAAAAATTAAATCCTTTTTTTACCTTTTGCTACGTGACCCATCCCTGTGTTTCTGCACAGAAGAGCTTGGGGCGGTTCCATTCCTTCAAAGGAGACAGCACTCTGTGCATTCTCAAGCGTGCTCTTTCCTTTTACTCAGCCTGTGAGCAAAATTGTACCTTATCATGGATTTTTTGTGGGGGGGGGGGGAGGTCACATTTGGAACGTGGGTTGTAATCCAAGGAAGGAGGAAAGAGGTTTTCCTTGTCAAGTGGCAAAACCACTTTTTTTCTGCAATCTAATATTGATAAATCTTGTCCATCCATTGATTTACTTAAACAGTCCCCCTTTTTCCTTGCAACATCCTCCTGCTCCCATCTTGTACAGGGTGGGAGTCACAAATTCTGCAACATGTTTGCACGTGAGGGGGGTTGCCGTTGCAGCTACAGGTTTTTGCAAGGGTTTTAAACTTAGTTTAGGACCTCAAGACTTCCTGACTTCCTCCCTTTTCTTCAAAACGGAAAGCCCCCTCTAGGGTTTTTTTTTTCTTCCACGGTGGGGGAGCTTTGGCAGGTGTGGCTACCAGTTCTAATCCTGCGGACTTTTGCACCAACTTACAACTGATTTAATTCAGTGGCTCACTTCAGCACCTGGACAGCTTCTCTATTTTTTTTTTTAAAGGCTTTTAGAGTCGATGCACTCTGCCCTTCACCCTCAACCCCTTCAGGGTGATGGGAGGCTAAAAGTACAACACAGAGAACTCTGCACATGCTCAAGGGAACCCTTTCCTTTGACCCCACTTCGTCTATTTTTAAAGCAGGAGAGCCTTTCCCCCTCCCCAGAGGGTCCTGCCTTAGGCAGAACGCCATTCCTTCTCTCTCCTATCCCTTTTTTTCCTTTTCTCTGCCTCAGGTTTCCATTATTCCCCGCACCGCAACCCCCTTTCTTTGGCTTCTCCCCTCAGAAGCGCCCTGACAGAAAGATGGAGGGAGGGACTCTTTTTCCGCTCTCCCCCTCCCGCTCTTTTTCTTTCTATCTCTTCCACAGGCGGAAGGATCGCGGGCGCGCGACTGAGTGAGGCCACCCGCACGGGAGGGGGGAAGAGAGCGAGAGCGCGCGCGAGAGAGAGAGAGTGCGCGCGCGGCCGGGGGTGGGGTGGGGGGGAGCCGCCGAGCGAGGGGCAGAAAACGGGCGAGCGAGCGCGCGCCACGCTCCTCTTCCTCAAAGCTTCCCGCTCTTGGCCCAGAAAGAAGTCCCGGCGGCCGCTTCCTCCAATATCCCTGCGCCTCCCCCCCCCCACCCCGAAGGAGGTGACTGGGACGAGGGGAGGACCGAGGCGGCCATTTTGTTCGCCGCCGTCGCCGGGGATGCTGCTGGGTTGCTGAAGCGGGCGCGACCGGCGCGGAGGGGAGATTGAGAGCGGGAGAGAAGAGGGATCCGAGACCGGGCGAGAGGATCGCGGTGGTGGGCGGAGGCGAGGGAGGCAAGCGCCGGCTCGGGAGCCGGGGGCGGCCGCGGCGAAGGAGGAGGAGGAAGTCGACCCGGCGGGCTCCGGCTTGGCTCCTTCCCCAGCCGCGGAGAGGCGATGGCGGATATTGACAAGCTCAACATCGACAGCATCATCCAACGGCTGCTGGAGGGTGAGGAGGGGCGGCTCTGGGGAGCGGGGGGAGGGTCCGCAGCGCGGGAGGGCGCCCGGGGGCGGCGGGTTGGCGGGGAAGGTGAGAGGAGAGGGAGGGATCTGCTCCCCCCCTTGGAGATCGGGGGAGGGGATGGCGACCCCCCCCCAAGACCCTCCGATGGGGCCCCCTCCCCCTTCAGGAGGGGTAAGACCCCCCCCTTCCCCAAACGATGCTCTTCTGTCTGCGGAACAATTCGGCGGAGGGGCCGGTTGAAGATGTGCCCCCCTCCCCCAGAGAAGACACCCTCCTCGTTGCAGGCCGCCCCACTTTCGTCTCTCTGCCTCCCAAAATCGGGGTCCCCCTCCCACGATCTGGGGAGGCTTTTGGAGTCGGGTGTGTGTGTGTGTGCTTTGGACAAAGGAAGGCTGGGAAATGGGGAGCGGGCGGGCAGAGGGCGAGAGAGTGACCCCCCCTCTTTAAAGAGGGGCTTTTGGGAAGAGAGGGTTCAAAGCTGGGGGTGAAGAGAAGGGGGTGCTCAATGGAGGGAAGAGATACCTGTGGGGGGGGTTGAATGTAGCCTTGTTTACCTGGGGGGGGGGTCTCTCTTTAATGTGTTTTATTCTCCCCCCCCCCCAATTTCTATTATTAGGAATGAATTTTAAGGATGTCCGGTAAGAGGATGGGAGAGCTTTGCTGAATGAATGGGCAGGCAGTTAAAGGGGGCTGTGAATCATTGGCCCAAATAGAAGGGGCAGAAAATGATAGTTGTGTTTGTGTGCATGTCTCACACACACACACACAGAGACATATAAATAAACACCAATACTGTAATTAATGAGAAATGCAAAGTCAGGATGATGCAGGTCTGGTCTGCTCTGCGTTATCCATTAAGAAGAAAAGGGGTCAAAGTGCAAATATTTTTTTTAACCTTTGCCTCTGATTTTACTTAGAAAATAAGATGTATTTTGGGACATCTGTCTTTGTAGGTTGTTCTTTGCAGGGAAACGGTTTGATGTGTGCCTGTCTCTGGAGAGTCCCAATCACCCAGGTCATGGTTATCCCAAAGGTGCTTTTTCCAAAAGGCAGATGGACCTTCTTGGTTTTTCTCCCCCCCCCCCCCGCCTTTAAAAATGTTTTGCTTCTCATCCAAGAAGCTTCTTCAGATCTGAATTAAAAAGCACCCTCCGAATAAAAGAGTCTGCTAGTTGGGTTGCAGTTTGAGATCTGTTGGATTGCTGGGTTTTGCAACAAAGTTGCTAAACATAATTTTATTAGGATATTTTTGATTCGAAGCCAGCGTGAGGGCACAGTACTTGACCTGTGAAACATAGGCTCAGGAGATAACTTTGAGCATTCTTTCTTGGCTCAAGAACCTTACTAAGTTGTTACTATAAGAGAAGAAATGATAGGAGGGAATGCTTTTATAGATCAGTTTAGGCTTCTACGGTGAGATAACCACGAAGTAAACATAAATAATAGGGATGAGGTAAAAGCAGGCCTCTCTGCAGTGGAGGGAAAGCAGAAGAGTAGGAATGGAGGATTTCTGAGGAGGGGGTATAGAATAAATATCCCTCTTTCCCCAGTATCCAGAAGCTGACATTGCATGTGGTTCTGATCTCCTTATCCTGCAGTCCTTGTGCCTGGACTTCACCACCCTCCTTTGGTGAAGTTGTGAAAGGAAGGGGGGGGGAACCCCTGGAGGAGTTGCGTTCAAGATTCAGAGCTCTAGCGGCAGCCTCAACTTCCAAATAGCCCAAAATTTTTGTACATGATGCTTTTTATACTTAGATGGTGGAAATCTTACATGCCTTTCTAGCCTGCTCTTTCTTAGAATAGGAACACAAGTAATTTGTAGTGTCTAGTACGTCTCTTTTGTGTTGCCCTCTTTTTAACATAGGTGGAGTCTTGCTCGGAGGGAAGGAAGAGATTGTTGGTTAGCCCAGTCTTCCTGACACTGAGTGATTGTTGGTCCAGGGAATTATGAGGGCGTATAAAAATGTTGCTCGCCAGCCTGTGCCCGTCTATTATGGCCATTAACTTTAAAAATAGGCCTGCTTCTTTGAGCTGGAGTGAACGTTTTGCTTGCAAACAAATTACAGACTTAATCCAAGCATTATGACATCAGTGTGATGTTTTGATTCCTCTAAACTCTGGTGCTGGGTTCCAGGTGGCTCCTCTCATCTGAACAATTTGGCGGGCTGATCCGAGTGCTTTTCTGGGGCACTTCCAAGATACAACGTTCTGTACGTTTGGGGCATCTGTCTGCAGTTTCAGTTGCAGGAGGCTGGCCTTAGATTAAACTTTGAGTTGGGTGAACAGACCTGATGACCAACATTCCTTCCAGCAACAAGCAAAAATTATAAGGCAGCTACTGGGTTGATCCAGCCTTATCCGAGTCCATTCTGGATTAATAACACAATTTGAGAATTTAATTTCCATCTAATCAAAAAAACTGTCTACAATAATATGAACTGGGCCACCTATATATCCTTTCTATGATGGGCCTTAATCTTTCTCCTTGTCGAAAGACCATTGAAAGAGAATTAGCAATGCAAAAAATGATTGGATTTGTAAATTCTATCTAGGCTAATGCTAATGCCTAGATAGAATTTTTTTTAAAAAATCAAATCCTTCTAGTGTTAGAACTGTTCTTGCATGCTTAGTAAAAATGGTTGCTTAATCATCTCTCTTCATTTGTTTAACAAATTTAAATTTCAGATGACAATAGCATGAGTTCAGTATAGATTAATTTTTGGTGTCTTTTAATGCAACGTGAGTTTTAAATAGGTTGTGTACACATATCTTGAAGGGATAAACAGGTATATTAACACCCTATTATCTTCTATTAATAGAAATCTTATTGCTACTTAATGCTACGTGTGTGTTAATATTTAAATTATACAGCAATGAGGGATTTTTTTTTTTAAAAAAATTCTCTTGGAATTGATTAGCTGTAAAAGTATGTTATATTCTTTTTTCTTCTGCATCAGTAATTTCAACCCCAAATATGAAAGACTTCGGGCTCTAAAATGCATTTATTGGGATTTTATTCTAAAATACATCTCTCAGCATCTTAGAGAAGGATGCTTCCCAATTGTGTATTTACCCCGTTCTTGGAAGATCTTGGGGCTTAGTTGTTGTTACAAAAGAGCTGCAAAGTTTTAGCTCTCTTGCTTCCTTTCAGATCCAAGAAGAGGAGAATGAAAGTGTGCTGGCATTTGTTCTACAAAGTGCAACTTCATATTATTTCTGAACTTTGGAAGGGTGGTATCGCTATAAAATATAATTAGAATTAAAAGCTCTCTAGTCTGTCTGCATGCTCCAGTTCTCCATATTTGGTTAATGTAGGGAACTAACTCAACTTCCAATCCCACAAATACAATAAAAAGGAGGTAGTTTTGTGCTCAGAGCAGCCAATTTAATTTTCATTTTATAGCTGGAAAAGCTACAAGTTCTCAGACAAACATCGGTGAGCCTGTTGCAATCTAGATCTTCCGGCTTTAGGCAGAGCCTACAGACTGTTATAGATCTATCTGATTCGATGGATACCTGGAAAGGAAGAGTGTGTTCAGCCACCTATTCTGTACGACCAGAAAATCTGGTTATTTACTTGCTTATCAAGGCTAGTAGATATTAAATAGCTTAGCTTTTTATTGCAAAGCAACATATTTTATCCTGTCTGGGCCTTTAACAATCCAGATGCAAGTGGAAAATTATGGGCTTCCTGTTAGAAGAACTGGCTTTCATGCTTTCTCAGTATTATTTTTCTAAATCTCTTATTTAACCACAGATGACTAATAAAAGTGCACATTGCAAACTGTTTTATGTGGTCTTCTTTGCAAAGATGGACTTGGGTTTCCTTTTTCTTCTGCAGTCAACACTGGCTAAATGTTACTGCCTGCAAGTCGCACGAGCCTGAACTCCTGCTTGAGTAGGGGGTTGGACTAGAAGACCTCCAAGGTCCCTTCCAACTCTGTTATAGCAATAGCACCCAACAATCTGGGTCCTCATTTTACCCATCTTGGAAGGATGGAAGGCTGACTCAACCTCTTATTGTGGTATTTTCATGCCTCTGTGGTGAAGGATTTTATGCTTTTTTTTTTCATATTAGGATTTTTTGGGCCTGAAAAATCCCAATAGGGAAAAAAAACATAAAGTTGATGGTCACAATGCTTAGTGAACGATGGAAGCAAATTTAAGCCTGCAAAACTAATTAATTTTGATTGTGCAGTTTGCAATTTGTGCTGTTCCCTAAGTAGTCAAAGGACCAGCTATATGCATGTTGTTGATAAATATTTTCCTCTGGAACAAATCACTAATAAGCCAATATAGGCTGCATCTTAGGATATGCGCTGTGCCAGAGGCTTCGAGGAACAAAGCAGGTTTGGCTGTTTCTACCCTCCTCTCTCTTTGCAGGGTAAACAGGTGAAGTTGTAATTAATGAATAGCTGTGATCTGAAAATATCAATACAGGTAATCCTTGACTTACGACTACAATTGAGCCCAAAATTTCCGTTGCTAAGCAAAGGGTTTGTTCAGTGAGTTTGCGACCTTTCTTGCCATAGTTGCTAAGTGAAACACTGCAGTCATTAAGTTAGTAACCCCATTGTGTAATGAATCTGCCTTCTCCATGGAGTTTGCTTGTCAGAAGGTCGCAAAAGACGATCACATGACCCCAGGACACGTCAACCGTCATAGATATGAGCCCGTTGCCACGTGTTTGAATTTTTGATTATGTAAGCAAAGGTAAAGTGTGAACAATGGCCCTAAGTCGCGTTTTTTCAATGCCGTTGTAACTTTGAATGGTCACTAAATGAACTGTTATAAGTCGAGGACTACCTGTATAGGTTTTGCCTTTTAAAGAAAGACAACAACGATCAGATTTAAGCATGTAGATGTTTTTATCTTGGCGTGCAGAAATGAAACTTCTGATTTGCTTTGAAGTCAGCGGAAGGGCACAGAACTGACTTGTGAAAAACACTGTAAGGTTTATGTCTGACGACTGGGACCAAGAGCAACCGGCTTTGTAACCACCAAGTTTCACTCGCCCAGCCAGCCAGCCGGCTGTATCCCTGCCCAGCAGGCCATTCCGTTGCCTCCACCCCTCCCTTGCTCTTTTTCTTTTCCAGTTCCACATTCTGTGGCACCGGTTAAGTTCAATCCTGGGTGGGCTGCTCTGGAAATCATTTTAAAAATATTTTTTGTACTTTTACAAATTTAATAGTTTCCTAAACAAACTACCCATTCGTTTCTCCCTGGCTCTGTACGGTATCATTTGTGTAGTTACTCACCATGCCACATTATGCTGGGGAGAATTATAATTTAGACGGAGATTTTCCCTCCCATGTGGTCAATATGAGGTCACCTGTTGTTTTCCATAGGCCATTGTTTTTCTCTCTGCTGTTTAAATGCTTATTAAATCAAGAGTGGTGTCCATGATTAACTCCTGTGTTGTCCCTCTTCAAGGAAGCTATGTCCTCCACTAAATTCAGAATATTTAGGTCACAAGTGAGAAAGGGGCCTAAGAGCGGATTTCTCTACGATTTGCCTGGCAAAACAGATGTGTGATATTTTTACTCACTTGAACTGGCACTAATTCAGGGCACATGCTGTTAAAATATTTGGAACAGCCAAAGCTTAAGAGATTATTATAGGTTTGAAAGCCACAATAAGTAAGGCTCACTTTCCAGTTTATGGGCTTGCTTGTCTATATCTTATCTATTTATCTCACCTTTCAGCTCTCTTTTCAGTATAAAATATTAGCTTGTGCTGTACTAGTTCAAAAGGGAAAAAAAGGAGAGGGAGAAGTAGGTAAGCTAATTCAGGGTACCACTTCTTGCACAATGTTATATAAAGGTTACATAACAGCCTCTAAAAGAAAAAGTATTCAGAAAGAAGGAATAAAATGATGCAGGATTCTAACTGAACCAGTCAAGAGGGTCTTCTCTTGGTTTCTCTCCCCGCTCCCCTTTGATGTAGCCAGGTCACCCAATTCAGGAACAGCTTATTTTGACAGAGGCCTGTTTTATATCTCCAGCATTAAAGCACTTCATTCTGAAAATTGTGAAGGGGGTTTGTAAAGAGCAAATCTTTCTACTCTCAACTTATTAGCAGTTAAGACAATTTGACTGAAATCTTGCATACTGCAATAGAGGAATTGGAAAATTCAGTAGCTTTGTGTTTTTTCAGTGAAAACCAGCTTCTCTGGTAGAATCAAAGCAAGAGATATATGGTCAATAGTCTGGTATATTAGACATTTGTAGGGATCTTGGATAGCTGCCTCGTGGCAGGATAACAGCTGATAGAATTTGCAATAGCACATAAATTATCTTGTAGACAGTTGTGAGGACAATTGTCATCTGGTTACGTTGTAAATTAAATTGTAGATCCCAGATTCAATGTAATGCTCCTTTCAGTTGTCGATTGCTAACTTCCCCTAAAGTTTGGTCTTTGGACTTCAACTTAATTTTAATAATATTCATTTCCTGCCTGGAAAGCTTATTCTGTGTTAACATGCTTAATTCTAATAGTTAAGGTTAAGAAATACTAATTATCCAGTTGGCTTTTTAAATAGTTATTGGGTTGTTTTTTTCTATAGCTGTTTTGCTGTTAGATACCTGGCAGTTTTGTTAAACACATTTCAGGTTACTTGGTGGTAGCTTGGGAGCTGAATTGGAAAAACATTATCCACAAATCCCTTCTGCCACAGAGCGGCCATGCTGCAATGCAGAAGGAATTGTTTCAGTGAGTTTATGCTAGGTTATGTGTAATCGGAATTTTCATTGCTCCTCCAATATCTAATGGAACTGATAATGTCACTATAAAATGCTAACATGACTGACAGAATAAGCTAATTATGGGGAAAGTATTGGTCAAGTCACAACTTTTATTTTCTGGGAAATCTGCTGGAAATTTCAGCTTGATTCCAGTATTGACTCAAACCAAAGCTTGTTAAATATAATCTTTGAGCTCTTCAGAACTGTCAGTACTTTAAACTTTTTTTTTTTTTGCTTGTTTATATAAGACACAGATGAGAGAGAATATAAAATCTTGTAATCAAACTCTTGGAGAAGATAATCACAGAATCTAGTTTGTTCCCTCTCTGCAAGCATGAAATAGGCATAAATTATGCAAATGGGACAATTGGTCAGCAGCATTTCTTGATCCTTTGTTCCGCTGATTATGCAAATCTAAAGCTGCTACAATTCCCTTCAATATTTTTTGAGAATATTTTACATGCATTTAGAGAATATGGTTGACATCTTGAAACATGGTGCGCTATGATGATGATCAATTCACTACTTTTACACGTTGTGAACAGCTTCAGTTTTCAATATAGCTATGCTTGGATGAAGAAAGCACTTTTAAACTATACCCACCTATTGCAATGAACTTTACCAATTTTTAATAATGCATTAGCAGCCGTGTGTTACAGCCACAATTATTCCAAGTGGCTATTTTGAATTTAATAAAGTGTGCGTTCTTTTTAGAAGGTGCAACTGGAATAAACTGTTAGGTATACCGGATATGTGGTGCTGATTGCAAAAAAATACACATCAATAGCATAAAATAGGTTGGCCTGAGTTGGTAGTCAAACAATAACTATGCGTATCCTTAATGTTCTGTCCGTGTGAAATAAATTGATGGATGTAATTCAAGAAAGATTTGGGTGGGTGTGTCAAAATCCTCCATCCTAATAAAAATAACTGATTGGACTTCTATATATACAATGTGCTACAAATAATCGTATATTTTTTCTACGTAGTGAGAGGATCCAAACCTGGTAAAAATGTCCAACTTCAAGAGAATGAAATAAGAGGATTGTGCTTGAAATCTCGAGAGATCTTCCTCAGTCAACCAATTCTGTTAGAACTTGAAGCACCACTTAAAATATGTGGTAAGCACCTTGTGTGTGTGTGTATGTGTGTTTTTAAACAGTCTAATGATTCACAGGATTTGTTAGGTAGTAACTTCAGGTGATGTATCTGAGGAATCTGTTAGAAAATTGCAGTAGTAACCTCTTTCAGCCACATTGCTTGAAGATGAAACTCTGTCTTTGAATAGAGTGCTGAAAGTAACTAAAAGGAAACAAATTTCAGGAAGATACAGTACTTGATTTTTGATACACTGTCGTCTCATAGCTGTTCGGCATATTTAAATAGTATTTCATCCCTCTTACTTCACTCATCCATGCCATGTCCACGTGAGAGAGGGAAGTAGTGATTTCCTCTTTTTCAGAAGTATTAGAATATACTTAAGATATAAAACTACAGGTGAAATTCACACTTTGGCTCTAATTTACTTTTAAAACCACAGCCATAAATAATGTTCTAAAGTTTGGCATCACGGGGGAAACTTGTTGAAAACCTGACTGAGGTCTCTGGTTGCTTTCCTTAATGCTCTTGCGTAGTGCTTCCTTTAATTGGCATATTTGAAATATATTGCTGTGTTGGATTCTTGCTTTAGTGAGCCAAACTGCCCTGAAAACTGCTTTCCTCTGCTTGCTTAAGGTGATATCCACGGACAATACTACGACCTACTGCGGCTATTTGAATACGGTGGTTTTCCACCAGAGAGCAACTATCTGTTTCTTGGGGACTACGTTGACCGAGGGAAGCAGTCCCTAGAGACAATTTGCCTCTTACTGGCCTACAAGATAAAATATCCCGAGAACTTTTTCCTCCTTAGAGGCAACCATGAATGTGCTAGCATTAATAGAATTTATGGATTCTATGATGAATGTAAGTATGCCTAGGGGAGAGTTTTAAGGAAGAAGGTGCCCTCATCTTTGACTATGAAATGATCTCTATCCTTAGAGGCAGTTGTGCATTGATAGGGTTGCAGAGTTGAGGCTACTAGAATAAGGTGAGAGGTAACGTCTTTTGTATCACCTTGAAGGCCTCCTGTCACAAAGGCAGAAAATAAATCATGTCTCTTTCTGGCACGAATGCCAGCTTATTCTGAATTTTTTTCATCAGTTTTGGTTAAAGTTGTAGAAGGAGTCCTTGACTTAAGACCACAGATTGGGATCAGAATTTCCCTTGCTAAGCAAGACTTAGGTTAAGTGAGCTGTGCCCTATTCTACAACCTTTTTTTGTGCCATTGTTGTTAAGCAAATCACTGAGTGAATCACCCCATCGTTAAGTGAATCCACCTTCCCCCTTGACTATGCTTGTTGGAAGCTGGCTGGGAAGGTCGCAAACGGTGGTCAATGGGTCACTGACCCAGTGACACAGCAGCCGTTGTAAACAGACACACCGGTTGCCAAGCATCCTGTGGCAGTGGGGATGCTGCCGTGGTTCCAAGTCCAAGGTCCAGTCGCAAGTCAGTTTTTTCAGTGTAACTTGGAACGGTGACTAAGCAAATGGTTGCAAGTCAAGGACTCTACAGAGGTCAAGCCAGTTTTCACTGAAGATCAGGCCTAGGAGTAACTGCAAGGGATAGGAAGGAGGTTGTTTTTTCTTCTTCTTTCTATTCCCCCTAAACTTCTCTGTCACGCTTGATTTTGAAACGGCTTCATTGCCTGGCCCCCTTCCCCAGGTAAACGAAGATACAACATCAAGCTGTGGAAAACCTTTACAGACTGCTTCAACTGCTTACCAATTGCAGCCATTGTGGATGAGAAAATATTTTGCTGCCACGGAGGTAAGTAATTTTGGATGCCATCTTGGGCCTCAGAGTTGAATTTCAAGGCACGTTTTATAACTCTTGGGATATTTTCAGAGACAAAGTTGACATTTCATTCCTTAATCATAGCTAACTTGTATGACAAGATTTGAGGGCCACCAGCTTATATCGGGAAGCAGCCTTTAAATTATTTAACAGACCCTTAATTTTGTAGGAAGACTGCGGAACATTTTTTTTAAGTTCAAAACTATATGTATAGTTTTGAACTTAAAAAAAATGTGAATGATATGAATGATATATATGAGATAATTGCAGGTTACACAGACAATTCCTGCTGCCTATATGGTGTATAAATAGTTGTGCTCCAATAGTCTCACCTCTTGTGCTCCCTTTAAATGTTTGGTCTTGCCATTCCTGCCTTATAATCTAAACATCTGCAGGATGTTTTGAGGCAGAAGCCTCAAGCTTGCAGTTTTGGAGGATGTGAGTGGGAGGCTACAGCCGAACAGATGTGTGTGTGAGAGAAAAAAGGTTTTGGCTCAGCAAGGGCAGGGCACTCGTTCATTTGAGACAATGGCACTAAACCAAAGGGAGGTCTAGCTTGTGAACTGTTTATTTGGCCAAAGCGGTGATTCTCTTGGGGACAGCTTGCTCTGGAAGAGGCTGGGACTGGGTAGATACGTCTGAAATTACACTGTGATCTTCCTAGCATTGGATCCAGGTTTAGTTTCATTTCAACTGCACCCATTTAAATCGGTGCTGCTCGGGACTTAAGTTTCCAAATTACTCTCCTGAATCTATTTGAAGTCTGAGTAAATCTGGATATGTATCCAAGAAATGGGAGCCTCTTAAGGAATTATTTTTAATTTCTCATATTTGGTCTTGCTCTGATCCTATATTGGGTCCCTTGATTGAGCATCATCTCTCGGGTGAAGTTGGCCGGCTGCTCTTCCTCAGAACTGGCCAGGGCAACGTATCTCATTCCCCATGTGCTTCCGGCTATTGTGCACTGTGCATTGTGCATCTCCCAAATTCAAACCAGCCGCCTTTTAATCTCCTGCCCAGGCTTATCACCAGATCTCCAGTCGATGGAACAAATCCGACGAATTATGCGGCCCACAGATGTGCCAGACCAAGGCCTCCTTTGTGACCTGCTGTGGTCTGATCCCGATAAGGATGTGCTTGGATGGGGCGAAAACGACCGAGGGGTGTCCTTCACATTTGGAGCCGAAGTGGTGGCAAAGTTCCTTCATAAACACGACTTGGACCTTATATGCAGAGCTCACCAGGTAAACGGAGAGTAGAAGCGCCTAGAAAACATTCCCCTCTGCCTCTGGCATTCAGAGCAACTGCTTGGCTTTAGGAATCCTCTGCCTTTTCTCTCTCCTGGCTGGACGGAGAGAGAACATGTCTCACGGTCGGATAAAGAAATAGGCTCCCGAGTAAGGAAGCACAACCACAGCATCTTGTGTGAATCGAGGGGCCGCTGGCTTTTTCTAGCCCAGCCTAAAACACCCCCCATTTATGTAGAACACAGTAGCTAGTGCCATTTTGGCACTTGTCGGCAGCTAGTGTTATCCATGCAGCTGCAGTGCCTGGCGCTGTGGCAGTTTCAGTCAGTGTGTTCACAGCTCTTGCATTTTCACAGCAAATGGAACCTTTTGCAGACTTTCCCAAAAAAGCTTCCCGCATTTCCCATAAAACGAATTTCTGCTTTCTTATTGTCTTATTTCCCATCCGGCCAACAGAACCAACAGAACCGTCTTTTGCCTTGACAGGTAGTTGAAGATGGATACGAATTCTTTGCAAAAAGGCAGCTGGTAACTCTGTTTTCTGCCCCCAATTACTGTGGGGAGTTTGACAATGCAGGTGCTATGATGAGTGTGGATGAGACTCTCATGTGCTCCTTTCAGGTAAAGTATCCTTTGAAGCCCTGGGTGCTTTGCTCCCCCTCCTTTTGGTTTTGCTCAGTGATGGTTTCCTCCCAGCCCACCTTCTGAGCATTAGCCATTGGAAGACGCGTCCTGCCTCCTTTACTCTGTGCGGAGTTGCCGGTTGCCATACTAGACCCAGGGCAGCCTTAATCGATTTGCCTGGAGCTGGCTGGCTTCTCCCGAGAATCCTTTCTCCCCCCGCTGCTTTCCAAAGTGGAGAGAAGGAAGTAGGGTCATCGCAAGCTGTGGGAGGAACACCACAACTGCATCCGAGTCCAGGTTTGTTGGGCTGGTCTCGAAAGCCCAAACCACTCCTGGCTTGGGATATCCTCCAGCACGCCCTCCTGGCCGCCTCCTCAACTGAGCCACGGATGTGGTGGCTCAGGAGTTCTGGGAGCTGGAGGTCCACAGGTCGTAAAGGGGCCATAGTTGCCCATCCCTGGCTGATGGGATTGGAAGGAAATGCACTGATTTTTTCAGAGAGAGAGAGAGAGCGGAAGATGTGATCCTGGCCCACTCTGGGTCCTGGATGGAGTAATTTAGCCCTGTCTTTCCAGGTCTGAGCAAACCGGTGTGACTCCACCTGTGTGGTTTCCTTATAGTAGCTGCCTGCAGAACCTGAATCACTAAACCGGCCAATTGTCATTCCAGATCTTGAAGCCCGCGGAGAAAAAGAAGCCCAACGCCAGCCGACCTGTCACGCCACCCAGGGGTATGATCACAAAACAAGCCAAGAAATAAGCACTCTGGGGCCTGCCTGCCTGGGACTTGTACCATAGTATATAATCTTCCATTTTTTTAAAAGACAAAAAACCGGTAACGTGTATCAGTCAGCTTGCTAAGACTAGACTTAATGTGTTGTGGTTTTTCTTTCTGATTCCTTTTGACGGACGGCATTTGCTGGATGTAGCAGCAAATGAGACTTTCTCCCTTCGCAAGAAGAGTTTTAAAAAACAAAAACCGGTCTTTGGAAAGAAGAGGAAAAAAAACACAACACCCTTTTTTTGTTCTCGATGTCCCGGCTGTACACTTCACAGCGCCTCTCCTGCCACTCTGGGCAATTGTACAGCTGACTCCTTGAAGACCAGGTGATGTGCAATGCCTGATTTTATTTTAGGAGCCAAGGAGGCACCAGCGTGCCGTGTGACTAGGAAACGTACGATTGTCCAATCGCATCCCGTTGACACGGTTCACTTGTAAAAAAGCTTTTGTTTCTAAAGGGTTTGCATTTCCCTTGTCATGTACATGAGTCCCGTGGTCGGCTTTTGCAACCCACCCTCACCTTTTGCCAGCTTCACTAGTATGACGTCTGTTTTAATTGCAGCACCCCAACTCTCCCGTATACTTTGAAATCACCATTTTAAAGCCATGATTTTAAGATTTGTATCTCTGTAAAAATTAAGTTGTGCAGGGGAAGACTGGTCAGCGAGGCCCGTAGAGATGCACTGGTGTCTTAAGCTGGATTTTTTCCTCTGCAGGAAGGACGACTTGAACTAGCAGAGTAAAGCTGTCAGCAGCTGAAGTACAGGATTAAAGACTTTTGATACTTCCCTTATATTCAGTGTCGGTGCCACTGTGCTCTTTTAGCCAGTTCAGAAAGTTGTAACATGTGAAGAGACTTGCCTGAGAATTAGAATTACTTTAGGTTCTGTTTTATTTGCATCTTGAAGACTCTCTCTACAAAGCTTAGAAAACAACCAACTACAGCAGTGAACCAGTGTTCACCTGTTTCTATGACTCACAGTTTCTTGTGGTTTTTTTTTTTTTTGGGTTTTTGTTTTTAAAGAAAAACCTGTAATCTTTTTAAACAGATGACAGTGTACAATACAAATGTGGTAAAATGCCTATTAAATGAGTAACTTGTTAAACTTTCATGGCGTTGTTCTTTCTCCCCCAGCATTGCATTTGTGGAAAGTCACTTGAAGCTCCCTCTCCATAAAATAATAATAATAATAATAATAATGTCCAAAGTGAGAACTTAATAAAGGGAGCCTCAAGAAGGCCTGGGGCATTTTCCTTATAGGATGAGTAAATTTGGGGCTGTGGGCTTTTGGGTGCTTGATGGAAGGCAGGGCGACCCCTGGCCGCCTCTGACCGAGAGAGGTGATCGTCCCGGTGGGGAAAGGTGTCCACTTTTGGAAGCAGCCTCACCTGCAGGGCCAGTCAAGGTGGAAGGGTTGGGTGGACAGGAGACTTTCCTGGTCTCCCACGGAGGAGGCTCCTTGCTACCTTTAAACAGGCCACCTTTGCCGGAGGGAGGAAGGTGGGCGGCTGCTGCTGCTGCAGAAACCTGCATCCAAGGCACTGGAGCCCATGAGGCACCGCCGGCCTCCCTTTGGGGCACAGGTAGAAGCGGCCAAGGGGCCGGTCCAGCCGGTGGCCTTACAGAAGGGGCCACCAGGAGGGGCTAAGTCGCCGTGCATTGGCTCGCAGGTTAACTTCCAGGCTTCTTGGCTCCGGCGGGCGGGCGGGCCAGCGTTGGTCGCCAGGCGCAGGTCAAGCGCAGGGGCCCGACGGAGCCATTCATGCGGCTGCGCCGGCCTGAACTGTAGAAGGTAAGGCCTATGGCCGGGGGCGGCTTGGGGTCCTTGGGGCACTTCGCAGCCTGCTGAGTAGCTCCAGCCCCTCCTCCGTCCCCACGAGTCCGGGCGCTTCGGCGGGGCAGCCGGGAGCGAGACGGCCTGGGCAGCCGCGGACTTCGCTCGCCGGTCCAGCGCCCGGACTGGCTGCAAGACGACCGCTCGTCCCCGGCCTGGCTGGAGGCGCCTCGCTGCGACGGGAGGGCTGAGCCCGGCCGCTTCTCTCCGCCGCAGCGCTTCCAGCTGCGAGCCCGAAGCGGCGGGAGGCGAGGGCTACCTTGGCGCTCTCCCACCCCAGGCGCCCCGGGAGGCTCCGCCGAAGCGGCGATGGGCGCGGGCACCCAGCCTCCCGGCGAGTGGTGGTCCTTGCCTGGAGCAGCGCCCCGGGGCTTGGAGGTGGCGGGTGGGGAGCTCCCGGGAGGCTCCAGCCACCCCCTCCTCCCCAAGGCCCCTCCAGAGCCCCGTTTCGCCCGGGAGGGTTCGGGGCCCTGGCCGGCCAGCAGAACCTGCAAATCAGGACGTTCCCCCCGCCGGGCTGCGCACTCGGCCGGGTCGAAAGCCTGGAAATGGGGGCCGACCCGGGTCCGCTCTCCCTGGCCAGGCGACGGCTTCCCCGCGCATCGCCCCCTGCGGCCGCCTCGCCAGCCCCGCCTGGCTCAAAGCTGGGCTTGGCGTGATGCAGGAACCCGGCCGAGCCTCTTCCCGGATCCCCCGCCGGCTGCACGGAGGAAGCCCGGCCAGCGCTGCCTGCCGCCTGCGGGGAGAGGCGCCCTCCAGCCAGCGGGAAGGGGGGGACCGGCCGGGCTGCCCGCCTCTTTCTCCTCCAGACCGCGCTTTCTGCGCCAACGGGGCGGGGAGCGAGGCGAGGAGGGGGAGGCGGCGGCGACCCCGCCAGACAGGCAGCCCAGGCTCTCCAAGCGGCTGGTGGCCCCGCACGGTACGGCAAAGGGGGCCCCGGGAGGGAAGGTGGGAGCCGCCGCGCCCGCTCGCCCTCCTCCAGGCAGTGGAAGCCCAGCCAGGGACTCCGAGAGGCGGAGCCCCTTGCGCCACGAGCAAAGCGGGTCGGGGCAGTCCGGAAAGCTCCCCTTCGCCCTGCGAGCAGTCCCGGGACGACGCTGGGAGCCGGGCCGCCCTCCCCTCCCCGCAGGACCCCTCTCCCCACTTTGGGTGGGGGGGGCTGTCTCCCTGCCCGACCCCCCCCCCTTTTGGAGTCGAGGAGCGAAGGGCGGTCCGGAACCTCCTCGGCTCAGCCAGCCGGGCCAAGAGGCCTCGTTTGCTCGTCTGGAAGCGGCCGATACGGGCTTGGAGGTGGGGGAGGACGAGGGGAAGAGAGCGCCGCTTGCAGGGTTACGACCGACCGGCGTTTGGATGCAGGCTAACCTGGGCCCACCTCAAGAGGTCTCCAACCTTGGCCACGTTCAGATTTGATGGGGCTTCAACTCCCAGGTTTCCCCAGCCAGCCTTCGGGTCTACCACATGAGACCATTGGCTTGAACGTGTGAATACAGCCAGTGTGGTTTGTACACAGGGTGGTAAGCCTAGCTTAGCCCAGCTGGCTGGGGAATTCTCAAATTTGGACTTGCCAAATTTGGAGACTTCTAGGATCTAATTACAGGGGTCTCCAACCTCGGCCACTTTAAGCCTGGAGGACTTCAACTCCTAGAATTCCCCAGCCAGTTTTCCCCAGCCAGAGTATTTCTCAGCCTTGGTTGGGGCATTCTGGGAGCTGAAGTCCACGTATCTTCAAGTAGCCAAAGTTGAGGAACACTGATTTAGAGCAGGGGTCTCCCACCTTGGCCACTTTAAACCTGGAGGACTTCAACTCCCAGAATTCCCCAGCCAGCTTTGCTGGAGGACTTCAACTCCTCCAGAATTCTGGCTGGGGAATTCAAAGCTGGCTGGGGAATTCTGGGAGTTGAAGTCCACCAGGCTTAAAGTGGCCAAGGTTTGAGAGACCCCTATACTCTAATAGACCCAGTGTGACTTCGTTGCAGACACAATTGTTCTCAAGAAATATAAATGCTTGTGGCTAAACAGCCCTCCCCAGAGGAAAAATTTGTTTTTCAAATGAGAAAGAGGAACTTTTTTCAACATTAATAAATAATAAAACTTTTTAACTGTGGAAGGAAGGGCCTTTCATGACAAAAGAAAAGGAATTTGAAATGCAGAGAATATAGAAGGAAGCTGGGGGATTATTTAAAGAGGTTCATATAAAACCTCCACCAGGATGTTAGCAGAGCTTTGAAACAGAGTCGACACGGGTTTACTTAAGGCCTGGGAAGTGTTGCCCAAAAGTGGAATGTTTTGTCATGTGGGGCTTTTGATAAAGTGAGCTTTGCCTGAGCCAAAAAAAAGGAAGAATCTGGACAGGGAAGAATTGCTGAAAGTGTTTAAAAAAAGAGACATTTTAATTGAAGATTGGGGAGAGGGTGGAACAAGGAAGCAAGTGGCCCCACCTTCGCATGACAGGCTAGAAATGTGAGGAGGGTTATTGGGGCAGGGGTTTTCTAGATCCTAGAAGTTGTGAAAGGCCTTGGAGGAGGGGCTGACCGATTGCAAGAAAAGTAAATACATCCCTCAAGTTGGAAGACGGAGAATATTTAACCAGGCAGATTTTTTTGCAAGCTTCGGTGAGTTTCCCAGGTGCTTTGGAGCGGACAAGTTATGGTCAGCAAAATTTGAGAGGTGGACTCACAAGAGTTGGGAGATGCCCCTGCCCTTTGGCTCAAAGTCCAAAATTGGGGAATTCTGGAGGGTGGAGGTGCCAGGTTGGGAAGGCAGCACACAGGATAAGAGACTCTGAGGAACTGTATATTGTACAATTAGCAATTTGCTTGTGGCTTATTCAACAAACCATGGTTAAACAAGGAGGCAGCCTCCTCCTTTTAGGAGCGGAGATCTGCCTGTCTTCCCAGGTGAATGAAAGATGGCTAAGTTTGATGGTTTGTGGGAAGCTAGGATTTCTCCAGTCAATTGGTTTGGTTTGCCAAAAGTCTTTCTTGAAAGTGAAGTCCAGGTTTCCCAGACAGGTGACAGGTGAAACATTCATTGTTTCATGCCTGGAAAAGTTCCTTCTTCAGAGTTTGAAGGGGGTTAATCTTTGCAGCTTTCCCAGAAAACAAACAAACCAGAATAGGAGCTTTTTAAAGCCCAGGCCACCTTGATGTTCTCCTGCCTCAGCTATCTCTCCTCTTTTTCTATGGAGGTTTAGAACCCTAACTGGAGTAGACAACTAGCATCACTTTATTCTGAGTTAAGCATCTGCTGTCAACCGAGCCACTGATGTTTGTAATCCATGATTAATGGCTTAGGATGGTTCTTGAACTCAACCCCTTTGGGTTCAGTCAAGAAACAGGTATGTACTTTCCTTCTTGGAGCTGCCTATTTTAAGAGCTGGGCTGCTATAAATAGGTAAAACCCTGAATTTCCGAGGCTGAGCTCGGAACTGCTTTCCCTTTTACGCAACGGTTACTATAAATTGTTCGACAGGATTGCGGGTTGTGTAAGCTTGCCCTAAGCTGATGCTCCCACCGTCGGTTTAGCCCAACCTGTTCAAGTTCAGGGCGAGGGGAGGAGGGGAGAGCAGGAGCCACTCTGGATGAAGAAAGAGCAAAGTTATGTGCCGTTTTGTTTGGGGAGAAACACCGAGAGGTTTCTGTACGCTTCAAAATAGACCGCTACCGTTTTGCAATAACCTTGAGCGTTTCAAGAGAATTCCTTGCCGATTTCGTAAACCGTGCGCTCTTCCCTCGGCCCCTGAAGGAGGAAAGCGGGGCTGTTTGTGGCTAGACAATATTTGCGATAAACCCCTCTGGGCAGCAGATAAGACAAGGAGGCTGTAATTCCTGATCCTGATTAGATTACGGTTCCTCTGCAGAGCCATGCAAACCTGTTCTTCCAATCACCTGGAAGCTATTTGTGAACAGGAACACAAACCAGCGTTGACTGGTTATTTATTTGACCGCTACAGGTACCATAAACAGAGCAGGCATCGGTGCCAGCTAGTTCTCTCAACTGGCACTAAAGCCAAGTGCTTGCACTTTGGGCTAGATGTAGCCAGACCTTGCCCCTCCCAGTGGGTCTTCCTTCTGCAGGAGCTTCCCATCGGGGTTCTTCGTGCGTGCGTGACGCAGGTGCCATTCTCAGCCAAGGACAAGGAGAACCGTCCCAGCCATGGTTTGTACCCACAACAAACACAGGGAGCGACTGCTTTCCTCTGAGGGCAGCTGCGGTTGGCTGACTCTGGGTGGGCTTTCCCCTCCTTCGCCCCTCCCGCAGTTTTATCAGCAGCAAAGATTGCGACAGGAACGTCTTATGCAAAGTAAAGCAAACAGGAAACAGGGGTGTTTTTTTTTTTTGGTTCTCCTTTGTCACTCCGACAAGGCAGCAAAGGTCCCTCTAGCTCGGCAGACGGCCTTCTCTCCCAGGCGGGCTTGGGGGCTCCTCTCGTTTGGGCTTGAGGTTCCCTGGCAGAAGAGGGACAGGCTTGGCGGGCGGAGAGAGAAAGCTTGGACACGGTAAGAGGCAGAGGATTTTGCGGGTGCTCTGAGGATCACGGCTGGCTTCCTGCCTGGCGGTGATGCGTTGTAATTCTCTTCTTCTTAAAGGTGGCATTTTCACGTGGCTTCCGCTAAAAGGATCTCTTGTTTTATTTCTCCTCGCAGTGTCCCGTAGGAGAGGTTGGTTTCTTAACCCCCTTTTCTTAAAAAAAAAAGAGGCACATAACTCCAAGGCTTTTGTCAATGCTGTGGGAGCCCTTCTTGGGAACAAATTGAGGCTGCATTGAGTGCTCCTAGTAGGAAAAATGATTCAAGGGTAGAGTAGTTAATTGGAGAAGTAGGAAATTTCCTGAGGATGATGATTTGTTAAAATTGTACCGTTATCTGGCTGTCAGGGACTCTGGGTGGGTTTGTTTGAGCAGTGCCTGGGCTGTTGGGAGGTGCCTTACATTGAGTAGGGATCTGGACTCAGTAACCTAAAGCAGAGGTCCCCAAACTTGGCCACTTTAACACCTGTGGGCTTCAACTCCCAGAATTCCCCAGCCAGCATAGCTGACTCTCTTGCAATCCCTTCCTCTGCAATCTCTTTCCGCTTTAGGAGATTAAGAGAGAGAGAAAGCAGACACGGCTGGCTGGGGAATTCTGGGAGTTGAAGTCCACAGCTCTTAAAGTGGCCATTTTTGGAGACCCCTGAAAAAACAATCACTTTAGCTGCCTGATTCCATTCTTGTCTCTCTCTCTCTTTTTACCTGTCCCTGAATGCACCCCTAGGAAGGTGAGCCTTGACTAACCAGGATCTGTTTCTGCAGCTGTTCTCCGGGGGTGTGTGATGTACTTTTGAGCGACCACCATGTCGATGTACCTGAAGCACTTCACGGTGGTGGGAGATAACACTTCCCAGTGGAACAACGACTACAAGAAATGGGAGGAGGAAGAGACAGAAGAGGAAGGAGAAGGGAAGGCACCAGAGGTTGCGGTTAAAGTCGAATCGGCGGCCAGGCAGCCAACTTTCAGAGATGTTATGAAAAGGCTGTTCCAATCCCGCAAGTTCCAGGTATGGATGGGGCAATCTTCAGGTGTCTGTCACCAGGGTCTCTCTTGTCTGAGTTTGGTGTCACACAAGCACAAGACGATACTGATCATCTTGGGTGCCACCTTGTTGCTGGGTTGACACGCTGGGGTGTTCCACTCGGCCTTAATCATGGATTGTTGGTCCACCTTCACTTGATTGGATTTGCACTGTAAGTCACGGACAGTCGTATCCAAATCCAAATCCCAAATGTGGCTTATGCCACATTTGGCCAAAACCAAAGAAATCCCTTTCTGCTGTAGCAGTGCGAGGCTAGCCAAGGCTGGTTTATTCAGCAAACTGTGTAAGTAAATCAAGGCATTCCATGGTTCTGTGCACATTTTTGAGCAGGTTTATCATTGTGGGGTTTCATGCTGCTCTCTGGTTTTCTTGTAGATGTTTAATTGCCAAACTAGGTAACACTATCAATGCTAGTAAGGGAGTGGGGTTTGGTCTCATATACTAGTGGCTTGCCCTATCAGTTTTGGTGGGAATGAATTTGCTGGTCCCTTGATTGGGCTCTTGTTTATTGTTAGCTTGTTTGAGTTGGGTTACCTGTCCTGGTTTTCCAGTCAGGAGGCCAAGACTTTAACCAGCATTTTCTCAACCTGAGCCACTTTTAAGATGTGGGCACTTCATGCTGGCTGAGGAATTCTGGGAGTTGAAGTCCACACATCTTAAAGTGGTCCAGGTTGAGGAACGCTGCTTTTCAGTATCATGTTCATTTTTTTCAATCGTTGTTTTGGGAAAAGGATAAAGAAATGCTAAATTGAGAAGGTCCCAATTGTTCTCCCCTTCCCCTGCACTTTTGTGTTTGGGCTTCGGTTATATTTGCTGCTAACGTTTACGGGAACCGACCTCAACATCTGCTGATGGACTTCCAAAAACATTCTATCATTTTTACCTGGACGCTTTCCCTTTTCGTCCCAGATCGTGGTGGTTTGCCTGGTGATCTTGGATGCTGTGTTGGTGCTGGGAGAGCTGCTTCTGGATCTGAAGATCATTCACCCTGACAAAGAGGAGATCGCGCCAAGGGTGAGAAAAATGGGGAACAGAGGAGCATCTCCGGGCAGGAGGTGCCTTACGATCACCCAGAAGGCTGTGGTGGGAGTCATAGCGAGGATCTCTGTTTTTGAAAAAGCAAAAGAGAGCAGATTTTGAACCCTTCGTGCAAAGATAAGCTTGGAGGAGTCTGCTGGGAACTCAAGAAACCAGACAACTGAAGTTTTTTTTTTTTTTACAGACTGGGATAAGAGCACTTCGTGTGCCATTTTCTTGTCCTGTAGGATCGGAAAACAAACAGGGCAAAATAAGGAGAAGCTGTAGAACTGCGAATGGTGCAAAAACTGGGGGGGAAACCCTGAAATGTTATACAGGGAGTCTCAGATTATAACCACTTGCTTAGTGGTTACAAGGGAACTGGAAATAGTGTCTGTTTTTCACCCTTACAACTATTGCAGCATCATGGGATCCAAATTTGGGGGGGGCTTGGCAACTGGCATGTACTTAGGACAGTTGCAGGCTCCCAAGGTCACGTGGTCACTCTGTGGGACCTTCCTAGCTGGCTTCCGACAAGCAAAGCTGACAACAGCGGCTGTGGTTCTTTTAACTGGGTGAAAAAAAAAAGGTCCCAACTCACTTCACTGTCTTGCTTAGCAACATACATGTTGGGCTCCACTGCAGTTGTAAGGCAAGGACTGCCTGGATGCATTGCATCTTCCTGCCCGAGGCTAATAATAATAATTTAAAAAAAGGCGAAGAGCCATTTTGTGTCTTGTGCCATCCCCAAACTCCCCTCTTGTAATCCTGGATGGCTTTGTGTATATTCGTAGATATTGTACTCTCAAACTGCAAATGGAGACGTGGGTACTCTATTTTTCTTATTTTTATCTTTTAAGTGTTTTGGTTTTATTGTATTGCAAACAGTTGCTGGGGTGCATCCAGTTTCGTTGTACTTTGTACAATGACAATAAAGTTCTATCTGCCTATCTGTCTATCTATCTAACCTCCCATCTATGTCCCCCAGGTCCTTCACTACCTGAGCCTTTCCATTCTCTCCCTCTTCCTGGTGGAACTCAGCTTCAAGCTCTTCGCCTACCGCCTGGAGTTCTTCCACCACAAGTTCGAGGTCTTGGACGCCTTGGTGGTCGTGGTCTCCTTCATCCTGGACATTGTGGTCCTCTTCAAGGAACATCAGTTTGAAGCGCTCGGCCTGCTGATCCTGCTCAGGCTCTGGCGGGTGGCCAGGATCATCAACGGTACGCCTGGAAAGCAGGACCGCGTCCGGTTTAATCCAAGAATGATTGAAACCCTCAAGTGGGAGTTTCCTCCTCCTTTAGAACATTTGGGGTTGGCTAAACTCTTGGCTCCCTGATCTAAAGACCGAGACTTTCGGCTGGTTCTTCTCAGACAACTTGACCTTGAGAGTGTTTCCATCCTGTTTTTCTCTTCCGGTTTGCTGCCTTCTTCTCTCTTGTCTATCATCCCCTGTCTATCAAGACTGTCTTTTACTCCCACTTTGCCAAAGTCTATTGGTTCAATGGCTGGGCTTTCAGAGGCCTGATCCTAGGGGAGACCCCAGAGTAGCAGAATAACAAGAGTTGGAAGGGACCTTGGAAGTCTTCTAGTCCAACCCCTGCTCAAGCAGCAAAGCCTAGACCATGCCAGACAAATGTCCAATCTCTTCTTGAACATCTCCGACTTCTGGAGGGAAGCCGTTCCACTGATTAATGGTTCTCAGTGCCAGGAGATTTTTCCTTGGTTCCAGGTTGCTTCCCTCCTTGATCAGTTCCCATCTGTTTGAGAAGTAATGAAAGAACCAGGAAGCTTTGAGTCAGCCTCCAGGTCTGTCCATGTTTATACAATCCTAGCCCTCATTCCCTTTTCTGTCATGGCTTCCTAAGCAGGATGTTTGCTGTAAATATGTTGCCGTGCTAATGTTTAAGTGGCCCCCAGGCCTGGCCGATAAACGTTTTTGTGAACTGTTCCGTCCTTCCATTCCATCTGCAGGAATAATCTTATCCATCAAGACCCGCTCAGAACAGCACATCTCCAAGCTGAAGCAAGCCAACTTGCAGCTGAGTACCAAAGTCCAGCAGCTGGAAAGCAGCTGTGCAGAGAAGGTGAGTTTTGAATGCCTTCAAGAGTTTTTAATGCCCTGGACCCAGCAGAAACAATGAGATTTCTAGGTTACTTGCCATTAAATGTATTCCAATGTAATGGCACAGCTTTGACTTTGCTCTTACAAGAGCCCAGAACCCTTTGGGGTTTTTTTTTTCATGAAATATAAAATGTAGCCAGGAACAAATGAAAGGAAAAGAATCAATAGCGATAGCTGAGAAAATTCAGGTGTGATTATTTTTATTCAATACTTAAGAGGTAATTGGTCATAGGTTTCCCTCAGAGCTTTTAAATTTCACTTTCTTTCTTCTGTCTGTATGTCCCCCACCCCCAAAATGGAAAAGGGCTGTTGAGAAAAATATGCATCCATGCCTGAGGGACACAGGAAATCACCTCATTTCTCGTTCTTCAACAGGAAACAGAAATTGAAAGGCTGAACAGTCTCTTGAAGCAACATGGGCTCCTCAGCCAGTCCAAATAAGAGGGCTGACCTGGATCTACGGTGGCCAAATCTCTTCCTTGGCCCTGAGAAGCTACTCTCTGTTTACAGAGTGACCTTGTAAATATATCCTTTGGCACATTTATTTATCAGCACGGGCTGCTTTCCTCCAAAGCTGATGCCCTTCAGATAAAGTGGACGCTGCCTCCTGCCATCCTCCCCATTGTGTGCAGAGAGGGGGGGGGGTTGGTTGGAGAGCACCCAATTGGGACTCGGCTGGCCTAGATCTCTTCTGCAGACCCAGCGTGGTGGAACAGCTGCGGCACTATCAAGTGAGCTATGCTGTCCTTTCTTGTACAGCTGTACTGTTTCACAAGACTTAGTGGAAATCATGTAATAAATTCAAATCCATACGTGGCCTCCGGTAGTTCTCAAAAGCTGCTTCCCTTGTTAGAATTGGAAGAGGTTTCTTCAGGGCAGAATCCTTTTCCACTGTCCCAGTTTCAGAATTTTAATCCTTTCTTTTTCTCATGCACTTTGAGCATCTGATGTCTGGGCTCCATTAAGGACTGCATCTTAAGTTCCTGAAGACCCCGTTATTCTTGACTCGGGATGTAGCAAGCCAAGTTCTCCAGTCTGGGGCCTGCTGAATGCTTGGATTTCCCTTCCCAGCCTTCCCATCTGTGTAACTCTCCTCAGCAGTAGCACCTGGCATCCGTGCCTCGGTCCGTCCTCGGTCCTTACGAACTAGCCGCAGCAGCAGAAGGAAGATGATCTTCAACCAAACTCTGCCCAGGTCCACCGTTAACCCCAGTCGTCCCCAAGTGGATGCTGGCAGAAACGACCGTGGTCTCTGCTCATTTTTGATGCAACAACTGTTTTCAACTTCAGCGTGGATCTGAAGAAAGGGTCCCACTTTAAAGAAACAAAACAAAGCCAGCATCTTCGGATTCTGCAGGTGGCTTTAGACAAAAGGAAAGAAAAAATCAAAGGGCAGGTGGGCCTCAATGGTGGGCCAAGCTTTGTATCCTGGCTGTGCAGGGACAGAGATATCCACAAACGAGACGGAGCTGAGTATCTGGATGATGGTTTCACTTCCTGAATTGACCTACAAGAGCGAGAGAGAGAGTCAGACCACCATTCCCCCGCCCCAAATGGGATCTAGACCAGTGTTTCTCAACCTCTGCAATATGTGTGGACTTCAATGCCCAGAATTCCCCAGCCAACATTGTTGTAAGATGCCAAGGTTACCCTTTCAGAAGAGAATGCCAGTTTTATTAGGCAGATGTCTTAACAGCCACCCACCGTCCCTTGCGATCACGGAATGAGCGTGCTAAAGTTAAAAATAAGCTGCCAGTGTTCTTCCACTCCCCCCCCCCCAACTTCCCAGAAGATCACCACCCACCTTGGGTAAAGCAGCAGTGGTTATGATCACCGTGAGGCTCTCAATTTTAGCCTGGGGGTTAACCAAGGAGCCATATTTAGTCCACTTCACTTCCACTTCAAAGGACACGGGGATTTCACAGGTGGCCTGAAAAGGAGTCAGAAGTCTTGTTGGTCACAAGGCCTGCTTTGCATGAGGGGGGTGCCCCCTCCCCCAACTCCAACTAAGTGTGCAGGATGTCACCTACTGCACTTTGTCCCGTAAACGGGGCTTGGAGCCTTTAGTCAGCGGATAAGAATAAAAATGGCACCCAAAGTCCTTGGGGACATTGATAAATTCCCCAGCATCTTTTTGTGTTCTATTTTGGGGTTGCTGTTCTTGTTCTTTTTTAAAAACTTTGCCTACATAGGATATATGCTGTTACATAACCTATTTGCATCCCACCCACCCCAAATAGTTTCTTTTCCAGGATGGTTCTTGAGGGGGGGAAGGAAACAACCAATGAGATGTTAGCCCGACTTCTTACCGGTTTGGTGGCATTGTAAGAGATTTCGACCCAGTCCAGTCTGTTCTGAGGCAAGGTATCTCCAAAAGAGGCCACATAGTCTGGAAAATTTTGGCCCTTCAACACCCTTAGGATCTCTGGAGCCAGAAGCGTACATTCGGCACTCTCGGTAATTCTTCAAGGAAAGAAAATTGTCATCAAGCCTGATAAATTTATGCAATCTGCCTGGGAAAAAGTGAAACTAGGCTCGGGTTCTTTTGAAAGTTGGGATGAGGTTATCAATAACTCAGAAATAAGCAGGGGGAAGAGCCTTCTCTTGGTGGCTTCCAGATGTGGGCCAAGAAGCCCCTCTCCTCATCCCTCCACAAAAGCCCTCCTAGCAATTCCTGGGGCCTTTGGGACCAGAAAGAGCAGCTACCACGTTGGACAGAGTAGCTGTGGTAATGATCCATCTTCCCAGCATCCAAGTAAGGAGGGGAGACAACACGTCAGAACCGCAGCCAGCTTATTCCTTACCGCGCTTTGCATCCGGACACCATATTGTACCCAAACAATACTGGGGTTCGGCTCCCTTCCGCCCGGAAACAATCCTGGGTTGTGGTGCTTTTCATCATGGTCAGCTGGCTTCCTTCGTTCAAACTCTGAATGACTCCAGAGGTGAAGGCAGCCAGTGAAGGAAAAACAAAAGTTTTGGTGCAGCAGCTGGGCTTCTGGGTGATTTTTTAAATTCTGGATTACTGAATTAGCCTCAATTAGTTGGATTTGAACAATATATACATCATAAGTTGTGGCTCGCAAGCATGAGGGCACAAGAAGGGGCAGAACTGGTTCAAAGCACTGCCCAGCTCCACAATACCAGCTACAGGTAATCCTTGACTTGCAAAGTTTCGTTTAGTGACAGTTCAAAGTTACAATGGCCCTGAGGATCATTTCCCCAAGGTTATGGACAAAAAAGGATATCCAGCTGATCTAAATCCAGCTCTTATTGGTAACCCAACGAGATAACCTGGGCTTCCGCTGAAAGGGACAGGCCGAGTAGCTTGCTGTTAAAAAAAAGTAAAAAACAACAACTATGTAAATGTTGCAAATTACCGGTTTTGCTTTGAATACCAGGCCACAAATCCCTTAGCATTTTGTAGGGACTGCTTTGTTAAATAACTCTTTTTATTATTACAATGGCCAGCAATGAGAAATAGTGACTCAAACCAAATCACAGCTGAAATTTAAATATAAATCTTTAATGCTTCCCCCTTCCTTTTGAGAAATACTGCAGTGTGAAGTCTCTAGTGCTTTGGGGGAAGATTCAATATTTAAATATATATATATATTCACATAACTTAGGAGTTACCTGTATGAAACGGATGGCAAACTTTTGCTGCAGAAAAACAGCACTGGTATGGACTATCCCCAGAACCAGTGAGACGGTTGCCTCCACGATTTCACCTGCCTCGGTAAAGGTAATGAGGTAACCAGCCTGAAAAGCAAGGGTGGTTTACTTGGTTTGACTCAGGTGCTGCCTGACTCCAAATGTACTCCAGGTGGCTCGCAACATCTGGCTTTTATACGACTTTTATTTTATTCCTATCATCAGAATAAAAATCCTGAAACAAGATGGCGTATCCGGTCAGTAAGACGAAAATGCTCTGGCCACCCCAGCCCAGAGCCTGGGAGAAAAGCCAGGTCTTCAGAGCTTCCCGGCATGGAAGCCGGCCAAATCTCAGAAAGGGCCACATTCCAGGTGCCGTAATCAAGCTGAACAAAAAGGCCCTTTCTTTCTCTGCTGTTTCAGCATTTTTAGCTCAACAAATGCAGCAAAGTAGAGGCCTCCATAAATCCAGGTAGGCTTTCTGCTAGGCTCAGCCAACCTGGGATGATTCATAAACTGTCCATGGTTAACATAAACCAGGCATGTCCGACCCACAGCCCATGGGTCGTACGCAGCCCTGGACAGCTAGTAATGTGGCCCCACAAGATCATAAACTTTGAACATTATGTGATTTATACGCGTTAATTTTACATATAATATGTGTCTCTTCACTCAAGGCAGACCAGGCAAGCCAAAAGGTTGGACCTGCCTGACATAAATCTTGGTTTAGCACAGAGCTTTAGCCGAGGTAGTGAAGACACAGTGTGAAACATTCCACGTTTTCTCTGGGATTAAGTGCAAAAGCTTGTCGTCCCTGCATGAAATGGTGAGAGCTGCCTACCTCAAGAACGACGTTGCTGCACGACTGATTATTTGACGCAGGGAGCAATACAACGTCTGCGTTAGCCAGGCGAGTGCGCAGCCCCTCTGGCGTCTGAATTGTGATGGACTGGATGGTGAGGTTCACCTGAAAAGATTCATAAGCAACAACCACTTGATCCAAGTTTACTTTGTACACAGGCAGGCTTCAGACATTACGGCTGGGGGTTTAGGCCTAGGGTGTGGCTTGTTCAAACTATGATTAAACCGTGGGTTAGCAAAATATATGACTTGAACCACATACACACTAGTGACAAGGAAGTCCCAGGAAAGAGCAAGGAAAGTTATCTGGAAAAGAATATATTCTCCCTTATTCTCTATGTAATTGACAGTTGTTCAAGGAAAAATTGACATACCCCTTTAAAAAACTTCCTCTCTTGGGAAAAGTTTTCTGTTCTGGAATGGGTGAAATGTTTTAAGGTAAAATTTTACTGATTATGCATGGTAAGAAAAATCTTAATATGATCTTAATATTGGCAATTAGTTTCCATTTTTTCCAAGGAAGCCAAGACAGCAGAGAAATACCAGCTGCCTCTTTCTCCTTGGCCCTGTCCAGATTCATCTTTTGGGCTGCACCTGCCTCCTTCCAAGGAAAGCAAGTTTGCTTTGCAACAGTTTTAAAATTCACCCACCAAAACAGAGATGTCAGCTCGGAAAATCTACCTAGCGATATCCGCCCCGTTATTTCTTAATTATAGTGGGAGAGTTGCCATTAAGTATCATTAAGTACAATCTGCCTACAGATGCATTATAAAAGGCTCAAAGTGGGAATTAAAATTAAACTTACTGTTTGGTTCGAATTGGGTACCTAATGGGAATAATAATAAAGAAGAAGTCACGTTTCAGGTGAAGCCACGTATTGTACAAATGAGACAAGCTGGTGGGCCGTATCCTAACCTCTGGGCATCCGTGCCAGAAAACTCTTTTTCTCTCGGAATGAAAAATAAACCAGCAGTTCTGACTTCACGCCCCAACCTTCCGTTGGTGTTTTGTGCGTTCTGAAGGCTCCCAAAATAAGCGCTTACCGCCAAAATGCTAACATTGGTGTAAAACGCCATGCTGAGTTCGGGAAGGGTGGTGCATTCATCCATCTCGATCGCCGTGTTGCATTTTTCAGCCTGGGTCATTAAGAAGCCTGGAGAAAGCAGCAAAGAACAGGATTCAGAGGGAAATCTTCTATTTGGTGGAGATTAGATCCGTTTTAGGGATTAAATCAAAAAAACCCGCAGAATGCCTGGTTTAGACTGGGCTCCCTTGCAACCAACTGCCTTTACTCTAGAGAGAACGCTCTCTTCATTTCTGTAATTAGCGCACCTCTGCGCTCCCCCTTATTGACTTAGTAAATATTCTACTTTTGGGTTCCAAGGGCACCACAGGGAGTTCAGATTAATTCAGATTAGAAAGTTATGATAAAAGAAGCCTCATCTAGGATTGTCTCATCCAAACTTCCCACCCCCATATATCAGGCTGCAGCTCCATGTAGCCGAGGAGGATGCTTGTGGTAAGGATTAACTGGGTGCCAACTGCTGCCCAGGACTTGAGCCAGGGATGAAATGGAGGCATCCTTTATCAATCCTAGGATCTTCTATCCTGCCTCCAGCTCAGGAATCTTAAGCCCCTGCCTCATGTTTGTCTTTCATCCATATCCACTAAATTGGGGCCCTTGTTCAAAGCTGCTACAGCACTGGGCCTGGAACGCTTTAGAAACACAAATGCTTCAAAAAAAAAGAAAAGAAAAGAAATTGTGGAGCCAGACAAGATGGCTTTAGCAGAGCCATCTGGTTGGGTTTCTTTCGGGAAGGTTAGATGGCGCCTATGGGAATAGAATAGAATTCTTTATTGGCCAAGTGTGACTGGACACACAAGGGATTTGTCTTGGTGTGAATACTCTCAGTGTACATAAAGAAAAGAGACCCCACGGTCTAGAAAATCAGAGCAAAACGGGACATTTTACCCAGAGCGTCTTTCCCACAAACACCAACCCAGAAGTAGCTCCTGAAGGAGGAAACTGTTCTCTGACCTGCAGGGTTGTTGTGAGCGCAGCGGGAAAGAAGTGGAGCAGGCAGCCTCAGAAAGCCGTCGGTTGTTTGAATGAGATCCTTAAACTGTCAACCGAAAAGAGAAGAAACTTCGTTTCCCACCGGGAAGAAGAGCCACGGCCACCGTTCGTCCCTGGGAAGCTTTTGCTCGGCCTTCTCCAATCCTGAGTTATCAGGCTGTGGAAAATGGCTTAGACAAATGTGGGGCGCCCCCCGCATTTGTCCCCTGGACAAAATCTAATGTGGCTTCAAGAGATGGGATGGGCCAAGAGGGGCTCTTTACTTTGTATCTGCTGGTGTCGTTTGCGCCAACCTCGCGCCGGGTCTCTGACTCCACTTCCAGCACGAGATCCTTTCCCGTGGCAAAGCGGCTGCCCCTGTCAAATTCTCGAAGGAGCCTATCGAAATTCTGCAGAGTGGGTATTTCTGGAGCTTGGAAGGAGAGGCCAGCTTTGTCTGCAAAAAGAAAAGAAGCTTGAGAAGTTTAGTCCATCACGTTGCAACGGGGCAGCATTTCAGAACGAGATCCCTGCACGTCCTGAGCATTGCAATGGAAAAAACCTTGCTACTTATTGTTCAACATCTTAATTGCTACCCATTGCTACCCTTCTCTCTTCAAAAATGAAAGGAAATACACTGGAACAATAAAGCTTCACCTTTTGGCTTAGCTCTTCCGGATGGGGGCAAACTATAGAGGATTTGTACTGATGTTGCAAGTCTTGGACATGATCAGGGGGAAAAAAGCCGTTTTATTTGAATTAAACGTTTCATATGCTCTCCAAACTTGGCTGGCTGAGGAATTCTGGGAGATGAAGTCCACAAGTTGTAAAGTCACCATATTTGGAGAGCCCGGTCTCGATGGCCGCCCACCTCTACAAGTGACTGTGTTTTGAACCCCCCTCAAGTACTATCCTATCCCACCAGTTTGCTTATCCTCAGAGAGCGACATATTCACTGAGGCTTCGGTTTGTTCTACTTACAGTTGGAGGTCTGAAGGCAGAACACAGAGGGGTTGATTTTTTCGACCAGCTGAAATATCCTTTCTGGAGGCTGTACTGATTGATCTATAGAATAGAGGGCTTCTGGTTGTCTGCAGAAATGCCCATCACCTCTAGAGAAAAGAGAAGCTTGTCAAGGTTTTAACCTGTTTTACATACAGGAATGCCTTTTTTCCTCCATGGAGAGAGGAAAAATCCATTTGGAAAAAAATGGTTGTCGAAACAAGACAGATAAATGATTTTAAAAACCCTCTGAAATCAAACCAAGTCAGTAGCACAAATGGATTTGAAAAATATTTTAGACAATGTAAAAACAAGGGGTCAAATGTTAAGCCCTGCCTTCCAAACACCAACACAAGCCATCAACCTATGCCTTTCTATTGATAAGGTGGTACTTCATTTCATAGGTAAACATTCATCTAGTAGTCAGCTTTAGTTCTGACATATCTAACAGTTCTCAAAATATTGAGTGTAGGTGGCAGTTGGCACAGGGGGCAAATAAAAGCTGGGATTAATCCCTGGGGTGGCACAATTCTTGTTCTAAAGAGTTGTGGACAATTTTTTGCAAGGAGAACACGCTGAGGTGTTGTGAGGGAAAAGAAAGCAATTGCATAGATGAATCTGGTGCTTTTGAACAGATCTGTGAAGAAGAGATGGCTCTGTGGAAAAAGGCTGCAAAATTTGTGTTGGGAGGCTGCACCAGGAAACTGGGTGGCATATTGATATTTAAATAGGACATCACTAATCCACAAAGGTTTAATTTGGTTGTCAAATTCACAATACATAAGAACACCAGAGAAGAAAGAAGCTGTGGAAAGGCGAGTGGGTAGGCTGCCAAAAAGGAAATGGCATACAGAACAAGTAACAATAAAGCAGGATGCAGATTGCAATGGGTTATTAATAGTGCACCCAGTGTTCAAAAATGCACCCCTAAAAATATCTCGGTAGCCACACAGGTATTGTTCCAATATGGAGAAGCAGACAAATACCCTACCACTGCTGTTTTTGAATCCAGACCCATTAAAGTGGGCACAGAAATGCAAGCAAGTGGCAATTCTGTTATGTAAAGTGCTAATGCGGAATTTAGCAAATGCAAAACATTTTATCTCATGTTTTGCATTTTTGGCTCCATTTAATTTGCATAGTGTTCAAATGATCGAATTCCGCTATATACCTAACTGTAAAAAAAACCCTCTCTGCAAGTAAGCCTCCCAGGCTAAGAAAAGATTTTTCCCCAGCACGCTGGTTTTTCACTTCACAGCCACCATGTCTCGGTAAACCTTTTAATGAAACATCCCTGGCCTCTGTATTCTGCACTGGGACTATTTTATGAGAAGACCGTGCCATTTCAAAAGCTGCATATTTGAACCAGGTCCTATTTTTATTCTATGAATATACTTCCTTTTTTTTTTAATCTTGAGAGACATTGCTCCAGGAACTGCATCCTCAATTTGCTATTCTGATGTGGCAAGTTCAAACGGAGTGCATTAGAGATCTTTGTGGAAACGTCTAAATGCACATCTGCGTCACTCTAGAACGTGCATACTTACGTGATAACGGGAACCGAACAGGCAGTGAAGACGCTGAAATCTGCAGTTGTGCAAACAGGATCGCAACAACAGTTTACGTCACATTGATTCTCCAGCAGGTCACAGACGCAGAGCTCGGTCACTGAAAAACGGATTTGACAAGGATGGTAGTGAATAGTTAAGTAATAACAACCACCTTGGATGCAATTTCAAAACATCTGGAGCATCCCTTGCACACAGTTGGCATTGACAAACCTCACATCAAATCAACTGCAAAAAGTAGATTGATTCAGGACAGTTGACAATCTGCTATGATATCTTAGACACCATCAAAAAAACAAATGCCTATCCCAGGTCCTCAATAGGAGTCATAGGTGGATAAAAAATGCGGAATTCAGACTGAGCATCTGGCGGACTGGGCAATGAACCATAGTTTATGAAAAATGCATGCCCCCCCCTCCCACTGCCAGAAACAGTAAAAATCATTTTGCATGAACGATTTCAACTCAGAGCAATTGAACCCAAAAATATTCAGATGAAGGTTTTTTTTCTTATACATCTGGGATTTACCAAGGAGAAAAACCATGGAAATAGGGCCGTAGATGTAGATGACTTATAACTAAGTTTTTTTTTCTTTTTACGAAAAATGTATTATTGTACTTCCACTGTTTTTGTTTTTATTCCTTTGCTATTGTTATCTTTACCCTCTTTACCATTTTTCCGTTTCATTGTGTAGCCCCAGGGCAAGATAGGCGGCAAATAAATTTAAAAAAATAAATAGAATAAATAAAACTCCCAGATCCCTTAGGGCTTGCTTCCTATGGCCTAGGATGCTGGGAACTGTAGTCCCGCCTGCCACAGCTAGGAAGGGACGGCAGACCCCCTCTCCTCCCGCCAGCTTCTTTCGCCTTTCTGTTGGGAGCGCTCCGGCATGACTGCTCCTGTCCATGGAGGCTCCATCGGTGCCACAGGAGACCCACCCTTGGTCACGGGCGCCGGCCACGGGCCGACATGAAACGGAGTTTGGGGAGACGTGAGACGCGGGCTGGATGCCTCGACGGGGCCCGCCGTCGACATCGCCTGGCTGAGGGGCGAAAGAGGAGGGGGCTCTGTTGTCGATCCCGCCGCGGGGGATCCGCCCGGACTGGTGGCCGGCTTCGAAGAGGCTTCGCTCGTCGGCCCGGCCGTGGACGGGGAAACGCCGGGTAGCAGCAAGAGAAAGAGAACGGACCGCCTCAGGAGAAGCGCCGGCGCCAGCCCGCCTGGTCGCCTCATCCCGCCTACTAGGCTGCAGCGGCCTAGGCCTCAGTTGGTCGCCCGGGGCTGGTAACCATGGAGACGCGCAAGGTACGCTGGGAGCCTTCGGAGCTCTAGGAGGCGATGGGGGAATCAACGGCGCTCGAAGCATGTCGGGAAGGCGTTGCCAGGGAACGGCTTAACGTTATAGCTTCTCCCTCCAGTAGCATTTTTCCCCCCTTGATAGGAATTCTGGGACTTGTAGTCTCACCAGGTTTTGCTCCACTTCGCACAGGATCCCAGGAATTCTGGTTTATATTGTTCAAGTGATGATAGCAACTTTCCTGGGGCATCAGTTTTGCCAACTAGGTTTCCTGTTATTTAGTCTGGGGGACCTGATGGGGCTGTGAGAGGCTTCAACAAGAATGGAGGAGTTACAGGCAGAGATAATGGTTAAAAAACAGTAACAGCTGACTCATAAGGCTAAGTTGGGGTGTCCAAGATAGGACATCCCAAAATTAAGATCTGTGCACTACAACTCCACGAATTTCACCGGCCACATGAGGCTTAAAGTTATGATACTTATAGAGGAGAATATTTGTAACTCAGGGTTGAAATGAATCAATGCACTGATGATGTTGCCTAGTTTGGTAATGAAACATCTGCAATAACCAAGTTCAGAGAGTACCAAGGACCTCACAGTTCTCCTCCACCTCCTCCCTGCAAACCCTATTCTTTTAGCATTGATGATGTTACCCATTTCGGTAATGAAACGTCTGCAAGAAAGCAACCAAGAGCAGTCAGGACCTCTCAAAAATGTATTTTGAGTTTTGGAAAATTTAATCAACATCTGAGTACACTTTCTCTAAATAACTCCTATCCTAACAAAGTTCAGAAAATTGCTAAAAACATGGCTATTCTCCCAAGTCTTGGGATACAGCAGAGTTGAGTTGTCTGGTCATGGATTGTTTTGGCTGGATGTCCAACTTTTGTGATGGTTCTTGCTTTTAAAACTGTGTAAGCCACCCAGAATCTTGTGCAGCCTGGGGCTTCTACATTCTAAAATTGAATTAAATGTTCGTCTGGTTATTAAATGAAAATTTCCCTTTGTCTATCAAGTCCCGAGAGGGAGCGTTTAATGTTCCTCTGTAGCTTCATCATTTGAACTGCAGAGGGAGTACCGTACCAGAAGGTATTTTGACAGTCCTAAGAAAGCTAGAAAAATACCATCTGCATAGGAACAAAATGAAGAAACTTTTAAAAAAAGTTTCAGCATTTGTGCAAAAGTCAATTTTTCCACTGCTGTCAAGTTTTGCCACCAGTGTGAGCTGGTGACTCATTCCTTACCCAAGCAAGAACTGATGTATAATGAACCCCAAACTTCTCATTTAAAAAAACAAACAAAATGTTTTTTGACCTCGCATCCATCTTTGGCATTATTTAAGGAACAATTTTTGCACATTTTACAGAAGTACACTTAACTGGTTGTGTTTGGTCAAGTTTGAGACACACATATAAACACCCCATGTGCACTGTTTGTCCTGCCATGAGCCTAATGACTAACAAGCTCAGTATGTGGTTATGTAAGTCAGCCTCAGAGTTTCCAAAATCTCACAAAATGAGCGTGAAGCAACTCATATGCAAGTCATGTTATTAGGAATAGCAGATCCCCGGGGAGCAGACTGTTCTTAATCAAAAATCTTCCATTCTTAGTTCAGCTAAATATCATCACCGCTAGTATTTCCCGCCTACCAGATTTTCATTTGTTGTTGGTTGGGTGACAAAATCACAAACTCTTTGATTTGAAATTAAAATGTAGATAAAGGACTGCCGATGATTGTTGGCAATCATAGCCGTATAAAAACCTTCACATCCAGAAATATATTTCCTCATAGGAAATACTGGAGCAGTGTTTCTCAACCCCAGCAGGTTTTGGATGTGTGGACTTCATCTCCCAGAATTCCCTACGCCCCGTAGAGACCAGGGAATTCTGGAAGTACACATCTTAAAGATACACTTTATTCTAGAGTGTAGCCGAAAAGAGGGCTGCTGCGCTTGTGTAATGCTTGTGGGTTTGTGCACTGGGGAATGATGGAATTGTAGTCCCAAAACTGTCTGGAGAGATTTGATTTATGCAATTACAATTTTAATTGGTGTCATTGCAGATTGCCTGGATTTTTGGGAGGTGGGTGATTGATAAGCTGATGTAATCATACGGGCTCTTTGTTTGTCTATTGCTAAATGCAACATTATGCCTAAGGAGTATACAATACATTGTAGTCCTCAATTTACAACAGTTCCTTTAGTGACCAAAGTTACAAGGGCACTGAAAAAAGTGACTTAGACCATTTTTCATACTTATGCCCATTGCAACATCCCCATGGTCACATGATCAAAATTCGGCCGCTTGGCAATGAATTCGTATTTATGACGGTCACAGTATCCTGAGATAATGTGATCCCCTTTTGCGACCACCTGACAAGCAAAAACACTGGGGAAGCCAGATTCACTTAACAACCAGGTTCCTAACTTATCAACTGCAGTGATTCACTTCGAGAAACTCACTTAACGAATTTTTCACTTAGCAACATAAATTTTGGGCTCGATTGTGGTTGTAATTTGAGGACATGTATACAAAGAGTAATTTTACTCCCTTGTGAAACAAATTGGCCTGAAATGTTCTCAGATCCTCCCAAATTGTCCCCCCCCCCTCGTAAAAAGGAGCAAAGTGCAAGCCTTCAGTGACGATGCAGGAAGGCGATCCTCCCTATTCAAAGTCCACATTGCCTGTTAGAAAACAACATTTTGCTTTGCAAGAAATGTTGCATGTCGGAGCTGCACTGGGCTTTAAACACACACACACACACACACAAACACAATTTGATTGTAAAAAGGCTTGACCACATTGCACAGTGTGGTCCACAAATAGTTTGAAGCAGGCTGGGCTTGCCTTTGATTCAGGGTTTAAGGAAGAGGAAAAGGAGGTTGAAGCCCCGTACAACAAGGTTTTTGTAAGATGTGTGGACTTCAACTCAATGGGTGCTGGGGAATTCTGGGAAATGAAGTCCGCACACCTTAAGAGTTGCCAAGGTTGGTCAACCCTGCTCTCTAAGCTCTAGTAGGTGAAGAAGAAACCATTTATTTCGGAGGAAGATAAGATCGGTATAGCAAGCTCCTAGATTCTCTGCACTTGGAAAAAGCTGGAGTGAAAATTGTGCTTATTATTATTTTTTAATGGTTTGCCAATGAGGAACAGAGGGCGTTTTCAAACAGCCGGCGTTCCATTGTAAGAGAAAGAATCCAGAAACCATTCGATGCAAGCATGGCAATTAGAGAACGGTAGGAGCAGCTATTCAGGCTGAAGAAGAATGCCGAGATGGAGCCGATTAGATCCCTATGGAAGGGCGAGGCGGGATTGCAATCTGGCTTCTGGGTCATATAGGGCTGAAAATGGCATGCCAAGGACGAGGAAGGCCACGCCTGAATGGAGACACATCCAAGGGTGGTGAAACCTCTTCTTGGCTAAGATTTTTATCGACTTCCAGGTCGTACTTTTCAAAACTGGGAAGAGGTTGGCACTTCACCTCTCCGATTGCAAAACTGCCCTCCTGTGTTGTCTGTCCATCCTGCCAAAAGAGATCTGGGCATCCATAAAGCATCTTGACTTTTTGAGAAATTCTGCACGGTGTGTTCCTCCGTTTACGACCACCGTTGAGGCCGAACCTTCTGTCGCTAAGCGAAACCTTTGTTGACTGAGGCTTGCTGCGTTTTACAATCTTTCCCACCACAGTTGTTGATGTAATTTAATCGCTGCCGTTGTTAGGTCAGGGGTCCCCAAATTTGGCCACTTTAAGAGTCGTGGACTTCAACTCCCAGAATTCCCCAGCCAGCCATGTCTGCTTTTTCTCTCTCTTAGTCTCCTAAAGTGGAAAGAGATTGCAGAGGAAGGGATTGCAAGAGAGCAAGCTCTGCTGGCTGGAGAAGTCCACAAGTCCACAAGTGGCCAAGGTTGGAGACCCCTTTCCTATGCCTACTGCTCTCTCCTGGGAATCAAAGGCCCAGGTCTCTGGGGCGCATTTCCTAGGAGCTGGCCTGGTGTTTGTTCTGTTTTTGTAGTCCCAGGCAGAGGTGAACATCCTGTCCCACAGGTATGCCAGAGGTGTAAAGGACTTGAAGGCTAGATAGTTGAGCTCAAGCTGAAGAACATCAACCTGAAGAAGATGTGACTTTATACCTGGAGTCTCCAACCTTGGCAACTTTTAAGACTTGTGGACTTCAACTCCCAGAATTCCCCAGCCAGCCATATCTGTTTTCTCTCTTTCTTAATTTCCTAAAGTGGAGAGAGATTGCAGAGGAAGGGATTACAAGAGCGTCAGCTATGCTGGCTGGAGAAGTCTGGGAGTTGAAGTCCACAAGTCTTAAAGTGGCCAAGGTTGGAGACCTCTGAGTTAGGTCATTAAGTGAATCTGGCTTTCCCCTTGACTTGCCTTCTCCGAAGGTCCCAGGACGTTGTGACCGTCATAAGTATGAATCAGTTGCCAATTGGCTAAATTTTGATCATGGGAATGCTACAAAGGTCGTAAGTGTGAAAAGTGGCTGTATGTCACTTTTTTCAGTGCCATTGTAACTTTGAATGATCACTAAACAAATTGTTGTAAGTCAAGGACTACTTCAGCTCTGTGATTGTAAAATTGCTCTCCTGCCAAGAGATCTGGTCACCCCCTCAGCCTTCATTCAGCATCTGGCTCCTCTTAAGAGGAATCTCTACCGTTTTGGTAGCTTTCCTGAGCCAATGAAACCATTCTCCCTTCTTCCTAAATTTACAAAATTGCTCAATCTTCAGGTGCCACAGAGAATTCCTCCTCCTCCTAAATCAAGGCAAAAGCACGTGTCATTTTTCCATTTATGCATCCTGTTTGCTCCCTCTATCCAGATCTTCTTGTACTTGGCCCCTGACAGATCTCGCCATGCTTTTGTTTATGTCTGTGAAGGTAATTTAGCAAGGCCCAATGAAAAATTTAACATGTTGGCACATCTGCCCTCCTCAAAGTTCCCCTCTATCTCATTCTTCCCCTCCTCCCCAGCAATCAGGCAAAGAGACATTGCAATAAACCAGAGTTTGTTGAACAAGATACCCTAACAACTGGGATTTCTACATTCTGCCAAGCCACAACCAAGAAACCAGTTTATCATTTAGTTCCCTAGCATTGTGGTTGCAAGAACCTGACACAATTATACTTCTGGAATTCTTCCCTTTTGTTTCTCACCGGCAAAAGTTGTATAGGAAAACCCATAGGAGCCCTTCATTGATTTTTCAAGCATCCTTTAAAAAAAACTATGTATAGAAAAATACAGATTGAAATGCCATGTTTAATTAATGCGGCGCCTTTTAAACTGGAGATTAAGAGTCCCTTAGGAAGAGAAATACAGGCATGGTAGAGAGGGCAGCTTTCGGCCTACAGCAGCATTCTTTTCAAGTGTTACCTAAGGAAAGTTAACTGAATCCAGCCGGATTACTTTTCGGGTAAATATGCGTAAGATAAAGGGGCAAGAAATCAGCAGGACAAGGTTTCCTTGCTTCTTGCTTTTCCTTTTGAAAGCTTGAATATTTCTGCAATGGTGGGAGGAGACCCTCCCTCAGTGCCAACTTCTTCTGCAGGATGTCCCAATCTCAGCAACTTCTAAGATAGATATGGACTTCAACTCCCAGAATTCCCCAGCTACCCATTGCTGTCTAGGGAATTCAGGGAGTTGAAGTCGATATAGATGTGTGTGTGTGTATATACATCTATCTATCTATCTATCTCTCTATCTATCTGGATTTTTGGTAATTCGGATTTTTTCCCATGTAAAATTGGAAGTATTCGGGAAAAAACCCGAATTACCAAAGATCCACATACAAATACCCACGAAAACATCAGAAAACACACATATATATATGCAATTTTATGCGGGAGAAAACCTGAATTACCAAAGATCCATATATATATATGGATATGAACTTGGTATTTTAAATTTTTTATTAGTTTTATATTCTCTAATTGTATATTCGGCCTCTAATTTAATTGTTTTAATTTGTTTTTAATTGTATATACTGTTTTTGTTTTTAGTTGGCTGTACACCACCCTGAGTCCCTTTTTTGGGAGAGGGGGTGGTATAGAAATTTAATATATATATATATATATATACACATACATAAGATTTAAAAGATTTAAATCTTATGTGTATATATAAATCAATATATACACACATATACATACATACACATATATAAAAAACCTTAAAAGTTGCAGAGACTGAGAAACTGGTGTTGCAACTGCAGGAGAGTCAGGATTTCTGTGATTATTTGGGGGGCGGGGGGGGCTTTTTCCTTCCCTTGACCCCAAGACCGCAGCCAGACCGATTCCCTGCCCATTTGCATAGGCAATTACGGAGAAGACGTCACAATACTCCCTTGGAAAAAGCCCCCTCCCCGGGTAAAACCTCCCCCCACTCATGCCCCTTTCGAGAGCCCCTCCCCTCGATCATCGCCCCACTTTCACTTTTGCTCCCCGCCTCCTGCTTTGCAAAGAAGAAGGTGACCCGCTCTCGGGGCGGCACACGTGCTCCGGGTTAGGAAGAAACACCACTTCCCGGCAAGACTTGCGCGGGCCGAAAATGGGGGAAGCGGGCCACTCCGCCGCCGCGCAGCATGCCGGGGCCGGTAGTCCGCAGACGCGAATGGTAGCCCCGGAGAGTGACACCTAAGCCGGGCGAATCGCCACCGGGGGAAGGGCGGAGGTATGTAAATCCAGGGGGGCGCGGCGCCAATGAGAGCCGCGCGGGGCGGGAGTCCTCGGGAGCCCGGATGCTTGAGGAGCACAGACGGGCTCCGGGCCGGCGCGGAGGCGGAGCTGACCTCGCTCGTCTCTCTTTCTCCTTTCCCCGGAGGAGCCGGTGGTGGCGGCGAGGCGAGGCGGGCGATGGCGGCGGCCCTGAGCGCCTGAGGAAAGGCGGCCCCCTCGAGCCAGCGAGCGAACGAGCGGCAGAGCCCCCCCCTCGCCCGGCTCTCCCCCCCCTCAGAGAGCCGTCCAGGGAGGGGGCTCGCGGGCCCCTCCCCCACTCTGGCGGGGGGGCGGGGGCGCCCCGCGGGCCTCCGCCGCAGAGGAGGGGGCTGCCCGCCGGAGGAGCAGGGGCCCGCCATGGGGGCCTCAGCCCGGCCCTGAGCCGGTGCAGAACCCCCCCCCCACGCCCTCCCCAGGCCGCAGGACCCCCCCGTGTCCCCTCCCTCCCCCCTCCGGCCTCGGGGGGGCTCCTCCTCCCGGCCCCGCTTTGCCGACCCCTCCCCTCCCTCCCTCCCTTCCCCCCAGCATGTTCTCGGTGCTCTCGTACGGGCGGCTGGTGGCCCGCGCCGTCCTGGGGGGCCTCTCGCAGACCGACTCCCGCGACTACAGCCTGGTGACGGCCAGCTGCGGCTTCGGCAAGGACTTCCGCAAGGGCATCCTGAAGAAGGGCATGTGCTACGGCGACGACGCCTGCTTCGTGGCCCGGCACCGCACGGCCGATGTGCTGGGTGAGCGGCCTTGGGGGGGGCTGGGAGGGGGGCCGCCTCTCCGCCTGCTTCCCTTTCTCTTTCCCTCCCGTCTCTCCCTTTCCTCTCCTCTCCTTCCTTCCCTCCCTCCCTCCATCCTATTCCTCCTTCCCGTGCCTCCTTCGTTGCTTCTCCCTCCCTCTCCTCTTGTCCTTCCTTCCTCCCTTCACTTCCACTCTTTTCCTCTCTCCTTCCTTTTTCCTCCCTTTCTCTCCTTCTCTCTCCCTTCCTTCATCCCATTCCTCCTTCCCTCCCATCTCTCTCCTTCCTTCCTTCCCTCCCTCCCTCCCTCCTATTCCTCCTTCTCGTGCCTCCTTCGTTCCTTCTCTCCCTCCCTCTCTTCTTGTCCTTCCCTACTTTCCCATTTCTCTCCTCCCTCCTTCTCTTTCTCTTCATCCCATTCCTCCCTTTCTCTTTTTCCTTCCTTCCCTCCCTCCCTTCATCCCATTCCTCCTTCCCTCCCTGTGCTTCCTTCTCTCCCTTCCTCCCTCTCCTCTTGTCCTTCCTTCCTCCCTTCACTTCCTCTCTTTTCCTCCCTCCCTCCTTCTCTTCCCATCTCCTCTTTCCCATCCCTTCCTCCTTCCCTTTCGCTCTTTCCTCCCTCCTTCCTTTTTCCTCCCTTTCTTTCCTTCTCTCTCCCTTCCTTCATCCCATTCCTCCTTCCCTCCCATCTCTCTCCTTCCTTCCTTCCCTCCCTCCCTCCCTCCTATTCCTCCTTCTCGTGCCTCCTTCGTTCCTTCTCTCCCTCCCTCTCTTCTTGTCCTTCCCTACTTTCCCATTTCTCTCCTCCCTCCTTCTCTTTCTCTTCATCCCATTCCTCCCTTTCTCTTTTTCCTTCCTTCCCTCCCTCCCTTCATCCCATTCCTCCTTCCCTCCCTGTGCTTCCTTCTCTCCCTTCCTCCCTCTCCTCTTGTCCTTCCTTCCTCCCTTCACTTCCTCTCTTTTCCTCCCTCCCTCCTTCTCTTCCCATCTCCTCTTTCCCATCCCTTCCTCCTTCCCTTTCGCTCTTTCCTCCCTCCTTCCTTTTTCCTCCCTTTCTTTCCTTCTCTCTCCCTTCCTTCATCCCATTCCTTCTTCCCTCCCATCTCTCTCCTTCCTCCCTCTATCCCTCCCTCCCTCTGCTTCCTTCCCTCCCTTTCTCTCTCTCTCTCTCTCTCCTCTTGACCTTTCTCTCCTTCCTTCCTTCCTCCCCGCTTGCACCGACTCCCAGCTGGGAAAAGAGCAGCCCCAGGTAGCAGTTGCTGGACTGCCCGGATTGCATATCTAGAGGCGCTGGGAAGAGTCGGCTAATTGCCGGATCAGGCCTGATGCTGCTGCTTGCGGCTGCTGTTGCTGCTGCTTCTCACTGCTGGAAGCCCCCCGGCTGGCAGCCTCGGAGCTAACCCTGGCAAACGCCACTTCCTTTGCTCCTTGGCAGAGCCCAGAATGGCAGCCTGCCTTATTACTGGAAAGCCGCCCCGTTTCCAAGGGCTGCTTTGTCCCCCTGGATTACAGGGGGAGGGGGGGTGAGGGAAGGTCCTTAACCTTGAACCCAAAGCCGACCCTTTGGAGGTGAGGCTTCCCCGCCGGGGCCACACCCACGTGACATTGGGCAGAGTGCCAGAGGTCAGAGGGGGCTTGCCACGCCCGTCCCACGGGGTTTCGGGGCTCCCTCGGGACTGGCAACTGGGCAGCAGCTGGAGAATAACTGCAGTTCCCCTGCGAGGGGAGGGGGCTTTGCAGACCCCTTTCAGGCCCTTCCGAGACTGCAGATAATAATTCCGGGCTTCGGTGTCGGCCATTGGGGCTTTCGGGAGGTATGTTTCAATGGGGGCCGGTTTCCCTTGTGTGTGGAATGTATTCTATGAGCAGCCTTACTCCAAGGAGGGAAATGCAGCCATTGATCTGGAGCCCGTGGAAGGAACGCCTGCCGAAACGCCCTTGGGGTGCCCATAGAGAGCAAACGCCCTGCAGGGCGGGCAGGCAGGCTGCCTTTTCAGTTCTTGTCCTTTTCTTCTTTCGTTTCACCGTCTGCCTTTGGGCCAGGAGGCCCCGTGGGACGGAGATCTGGAGGTGCTCCCCACCTGTGGTCCTTTCCTCCACTCAGTGGGAACCATGCAGGATGCGGAGAGGGGAAGCGGACTCGGGCGTGATTCCTCCTGGTCCTGTGCTGCGTTGGAGGGCTGCCCCTCTGGGGCGCTTGCCCTGCCAGCCCACCTCCCCTAATTCATGGCGTTGCAGGGCCTGAGGCTGCTGACGGTGGCACCCACCCACCGCAGAGAGGGAGTTCCACGCTCAATCCTCCCCCCCCCCCCCGCGTGGCTCTTGGCAGGACAGGCTCTTTGGGGAGGGGAGGGAGGGGATCTTGCAGTCCAGCCTGCATCTGAACAAACGCAAGTCGTCCCACGGCCACAATGGAGCCCAACATTTCTGTCGCTAAGCGAGACATTTGTCGAGTGAGTTTTACGACCTTTTCCGCCACGGTTACTAAGTGAATCTCTGCAGCTGATAAGTTAGTAACCGGGGTGTTGAGTGAACCTGGCTTCCCTGTCGACATTGCTTGTCAAAAGGGGGACCCGGGACGCTGCAGCTGTCATAACTATGAGTCACTTGCCTCTGAATTTTGACCACTTCCCCATGGGGATGCTGCAAATGGTTGTAAGTGTGAACCACGGCCACAAGTCACTTTTTTTTTTCAGTGCCTTTGTAACTTCGGTCACTAAACTGTTGTAAGTTCGAGAAATACCTGCAAATGGGTTTAATGTTTTGGGGGCGCCGCTAGCAACTTGGGGGGGGGGGGGGGTTGGTCGATGTGAATGTGTGTTTCATACCTGCTTTTTAGCCAAGGCTGGGTCCAGCCCAGGCGGCCTCTACAATCCACAGGGGCATGGAGTTGGGTGACTGGCGTGAGGTTGGTGCCTGGGGACCCTCCCCTCTCCCCAAACGGTCTCCCTTTCAGCCAGGGGGCGCTGCAGATGGAACCGGATGGGTTGAAATAAAGGATGGCAATTTCTTGATTCCAGCCCAGAACCTCCATACAATACGGAGGAATCCGGTTGCTGCTCTCACTTCTCTGCCTTCTTTAACGGGGGTTTGTGTGTGTTGGGGGGGGAGGAGGGGGTACCTCCGGGCATCCTTTCCCCCTCCCCGCCTTCTGCTTGTCCCAGTGTCCTCGCTTGACCTCTTCCCTCCCCTCCTTGCCACCCGCAGCAGCAGCGGCTCCATGATTCCCTCCTGGAGATGCCTTTAATTTATGCTTCTCGGATGCAGCCATGGATGGATGGATGACACATCGCTTGTGTTGTTGGCACGTTTCGATCCTTTGGGAGTCTCTTTAGCCAAAAAGGAAAAGGGGGAAAGGAAGAAACAAAACCCAAACTAGGCCTTATTAAAATGCCTGCTTCTCTTTTTCCACCTAGGCCCCAGTTTCTCTCCCCTCTTTCTCTCTTGCCCCCCTTCGGTGGTAGGAGTGAAGCAAAAATTCCTTGGCATTCTGCTCGGAAAGCCTCTGTTTGCTGGGGAAGAGTGTGGAAAAGTCAGAGGAGCTATTCCTGTGGGGGGGGGGGGGGGGAGAGGAGACACCAAGCCATGACCTGGTTTGACCGGCAGTTTAAAAAAAAAAAGAAACCACACACAACTTTTGCCAGTTGTGTAATCAGAGTGATCCAAAAAAAAAAAAAAAAAATACACCGGTCAAGGAGTTTGCTCTGCTCATGAGACTGAACTGTGAACCGGGACGTCTTCCCCAGCAGGGCCCAAAACGTTTGACTTGCCCACGTCCTCCGGGCACAAAGTCCTAAAATTCTCATCCAGGATTTTGGAAGGAGTGGCAGGCTGGCTTTAGAGACGCCGTCAGGGTCTCTGTTGCGTTCCAGGCCTCGCCTACAGCGCAGAAGCATCTGTAGTGGCCTGGCAGGTTAAGTCATCCCATCCAGTAAGGCAAGTGTCATACGGGCACTGGAGGAAATCTGGGTCTCATGCCCTGTGTTTTATGTGCAGTATTCATTGCTGACTCCACGGGGAATCCCTTCAGTTTACAATCTCCCATGCAAAACCAGAGATATATATAAGGGCCTTGGTGGTGCAGGCTGTTAATCATCTAGCACTTAGTGCAAGCTGCCTGCAATTAGTGCAGGCTCGAATCCCACCAGGCTCAAGGTTGACTCAGCCTTCCATCCTCTCGGGGTAGGTAAATTGAGGACCCAAGATTGTTGGGGGCAATAAACTGACTTTGTAAAAATGCCGCTTGGGGGCGGCCAAAAGCCTTAGAAATAAGCAGGCATATACAATGGAATTAAGGCTATTGCCGAGCACCTAGCATGGTGCTCCATAGACTGTAAGTCGCCCTGAGTCTCCGGAGAAGGGCGGCATATAAATGTAATTAAAATATATATATATAAACATCTGTCCACCTCCATCTCTGCAATCCAGCAACAATCCTAGGTAGGAAAACTTCCGTCTTGGAGGCCATAAGAGGTGAGCCATCTCAGTTTAGAGGGAATATAAAATAAAATAAAAAGAATATAAAATAAATAAATAAAAATAAAAAGTTACTCCAGGGGCAGAGATCGAAGGGCCAAAAGAATCCCCCTCCCCACATTTCATAAATGGGCAAAGACTCTCGACACCCCAGCTTAAGAGAGGTGAATTGGGTAGGAAGGGTTGTACCTGAAGGAGGTGATAGTATACCGTACTATCGGTCGCCAAATAATTAAAAGGCTTTGCAGATTAAATCCAGCACACCTTTGCATGCGTAATACCTTCACCTGTATTTGCAAATATGTGGCTTTAGGAATTGCATTTTTCAGCTTTTGGTTGTCAAAGGTGATCGGTTTTCTAGGTGAGAGGGAAAAGTGCTTGTTCACCCTTATGACTCGATCGTTTTTTCTACATTAAAAAAAAACAAACTCATTCCTGTCATCACCAGGAACACATTTTTAAAATTCTGCAAGGTGAGCCTTCCATTGGGGAGAGAATTTCCCCAAGACCTCCATGCCAGACCAGTTAGTCACCTTAATCAGATTGGGCCCACCTGGAAAGACAATATGTTTTGGAAAAGATGGAGGAAGTTCTTGATTTCTGAGAACAGAGGAGGAAGTTGTAAGCATCTTCAGAGAATCTAGTTGCCCAAGAGGCGTCTCCCGTGTTAAATAATCAGAGATATTTATTGAAGAACATTTCCTTCAGCAAGGGAGATGCCCTGTGTTCGTTCATCTAAGGCTGGGTTTCTCAACTTTGGCACCCTTAAGATGGGTGGACTCCCATTCCCAGAATTCCCCAGCCAGCATAACACAGCATATCCCCTAGCATGGCTGGCTGGGGAATTCTGGGAATGGAAGTCCTCCCCCCCCCATCTTAAAAGTGCCAAAGTTGAGAGAGACTGATCAAAGGAGACCTTGCCTTCTCAAGGCTCCAGGTAGACAAAATTTAAGCATAGAGAGGGATGGCTGCAGGGTGTTAAGAGGCTGTGTGTGTGTGTGTGCATGTCTTTGCCTTTGAATGGTTCCTGCTCCCCCGTCAGCCGCTTAGAAGCTGAAATCAGTCCCTGGCTCTGGGATTTGGGAGTGCCCACCTCCGATAAGAGAGACCAGAAGGTGACTTTGCCAGTTGAACCAAAACAATGGCCAGGACAGCCTCCTTCGCACACGCCCCGTTCAGAAGTCAAGAGCGCCATTGTCTCTTAGCACACCTTCAAGGCAGCCTCAGCCCTCCTGACGGCGGAAGGACATGCCCGGCCCGAAATTGTGCTCTCCCCCCTCCCTCTCTCTTTCCCCTCCCTCTCTCTTTCCCCTCCCTCTCTCCCCTTCCCCCTTCTCCTCCTCCCTCTCTTTCTCCCTTTCTCTTTCCCCTCCCCTTCCCCCCTTTCTCCCCCTCTCTTTCCCCTCCCTCTCCTTCCCTTCCCCCTTCTCCCCTCCCTCTCTTTCTCCCTCTCTCTTTCCTCTCCTTCTCCCTGTCTCTCCCCTCTCTTTCTCCCTCTTTCCCCTCCCCCTTTCTCCCCCTCTCTCTTTCCCCTCCCTCTCCTTCCCTTCCCCCCTTCTCCCCCTCCCTCTCTTTCTCCCTCTCTCTTTCTTCTCCCTCCCTCCCTTTCTCCCCCCCTCTCCTCTCCTCTCTCTCTTTCCCCACCATTTCATTGCCGGTTTCATCAGAGTGACCTTGCTTAATGAAAGAAAGGAAGGGGGGCAAAGAAGGAAGACTCGTGATGCAATTGACTTTGCACACCGGGAAGCCTCGTTTGAAGGACAGCCGGGCGGCAGAACAAACGAAAGGATTATTCCCGTAGGCCAGAAGGCAAAGTCACCCAGAAAGGCCTCTGAACTTTGCCATCGTTGCTGTCAGTTATCCCCTGGCATTGTGCTGGGCCTCCAATCTTCCCTCATCCTTGAGAAACCGCAGCCGCTGGCTTTGCGGAGGTGTGGGTTGCCGGCTGATGCCGAAACAGGGAGGAAAAACCCTTTGACGTTTCTAGGCATCGCGGCAGCATTTCATGGAAAGGTTAGTCTCCAACGGCTTTTGGCAAGCCGGGAAATCAAATCCTCAAACCAGTTTGGGGGCGCTGGGAGCTTTCTGCTGATTGCCTTAACGCCTGCCTCCCTCTTGGCCTTGGGCTGCTCGCACTGGCCACGTCATAATCCACACGCATAACGTGTCACAGGCGGTAACTCCGAGGACCACGACGGCCGCCTCCTCTGCAGATTGCAAAAACAGGGAAACCGACCCAAGGCAGGCAGCAAATATCCTCCCCGCTCTCTTCTGGGGAAACCGGCCACTTCCCGCTCTGTTTCGTGTGTGGATCCAGAACTCTGAGAGGCTTTGGGTCAGCCAAGAGGCAGGGCAGAGATTCTCACTGGACCGTCATTTGGAGAGCCAGCTAGGCTCTTGAGTTCCAAGTTCTGCACATATGCATGGAAGGAAGGAAGGAGAAAGAAAGATGAGAGAAGGAAGGAAGGAGAGATGAGAGGAGGAAGGAGGGAAAGATGAGGGAAGGAAGGAAGGAAAGATGAAAGGAGGAAGGAAGGAAAGATGAGGGAAGGAAGGAGATGAAAGAAGGAAGGAAGGAAAGAGATGAGAGGAGGAGGAAGGAAAGATAGAAGGAAGGGAAGGAAGGAGGGATGAGAGGAGGAAGGAAGAGGTAGGAAGGAAGGAAGAGATGAGGGAAGGCAGGCAGGCATTGCAATTGTGTTTTATTCCTTCTGGTATAGAGAAGAGAGCCCTTTGCTGCTGTGCTGATGGGAATACTAGGAAGAAAATACTAGAAAAGGAACAAAACCTGACACAGCCACACCAGTGACTATTTGGGGCCCCCAATTAGATTGATCGATGGTGTTGGCACATCACCATCACCGGCCATTGTCAGCTTGGATTGCTATTTCAGCCGGGGACATAAAGGGCAGTTTGCAGATTAGCAGGCTTCATTTTATGTAATAAATCAGCTCTTAAACCTTTTTTTGGCCAGAAATGAGTGGCTTTTTGTTCCGGAGGAGATGAGCCCTAAGCAGATTTCCTGATTAGTGACTCACACAGCCTCGCGAGGGACGCTGTCATGATGCTCTTCATAACTGCGGTAAAAGATTGGATTTTTTTTTCATCCTGTGTTAAAGTCAAGTCAGCCTGGCATTTCCCAAAAAATGCTGCATTCCTTTCTCTGCCTGGTGGTGGTTTCTGATTCCTTAGGTCCGTTTGGTGCTGAAAGGGTATTTGGTGCCATGCAAGGTTTATTCCTGGAAATGTGTCTGCCTGGCCCCCTTTATTCTGCCTTTCGTAAATGTGTGGCTACGTAGAAAGGAGAACGACTTTGTAGGGGGAAAAAAAACCTCCAGAAAAGGAGCTAAGAGGGGGGCTGTCCTTGGTCCTGTTGAGAGCTGCGGCTCTTTACTTTCCCACTTCTGCAATCCTTACATCCCTGCATCGGTTCCTCCTTTGGGCTTTTGCAATGAGAAGAACTGACACTCTATTGCGGTGATGGCTGGCGTATTCTGGGAGTTGAAGTCCACCCATCTTAAAAGTCGTGTGGTTGAGAAATGCTGTTGCTTTCATAGAATCATAAGGCTGGAAGGGGACCTGGGAGGCCTTCTAGTCCAACCCCGATCACAACTCCAGGAGGCAAGCTATTCTACTGCTTAATAGTCCTCCCTGCCAGGAAATTCCTCTTTATTTCCAGGTTGGATCTTCCTCTGAGGAGCTCCCACCCATTGCTTCCTGTCCTGTCCTCAGGTGCTACAGAGAATAAATTGACCTTCTCTTCTGCTTGGGCGGGGGGTTGGACTAGATGACCTACAAGGTCCCTTCCAAGTCTGTCAAGCTGTAAATCTTGCGACAGCCATTGGAAGATGGCTATCATGTCCCCCCTAAGTCTTCTCTTCCTTAAGCTAAAAGAACCTTTAGTGCCGTTAGCTAGTCCTTCCTGCGTGGCAGGAGTTGTCCAAATTTGGCCACTCGAAGACTTGCGGACTTCATCTCCCAGAATCTCCCAACCAGCATTGAGTTCTGGGAATTGAAATCCACTAGTCTTAAAAGTGGCCTGAGTTTGGAGACCTTCCCCCTCCACTGTCCAGCATTAACTCCGAAAGCAAGTAGAAAGTCCCTTGTAGAAATGGTTTATTTATTTACTCAGTGTGTGGCATCTGCAGAGGTCATGCAATCAGTGTGTCAAATCATAAAACATTCCTATGCCTGTTTTAGTAGTTGCCATAAAAAAAGGGGAGGGGGAGGAAGGAAATCTGGAAGGGCAGTGCAGCAGTTTGAAAGCGAAAGCACATTCCAACTCTTTATCTGTAAAAGATTGTAACTAAACTACCCGAGCTTTTGCCCAGGAATATATTTAATTGGAGAACATGAATGATGACACCCAGCCCGTGAAGGTGCTCAGTTGGAGAATCTGATTTATGACACACCCAGAGGGGATGGGGGGAACAGGGTCACGGGGGGCTGTAAATGACGTAGGCCAGAATTGGCTTCATACAGGACAGTGCCAGCCTGTTGCCTCTAATAAATCCTTTGAAGTTTTTTGAAGTTTGGCTCGAGAATCATGATTTAATTAGAATGATTGCTGGAATCCTGACACAGTGTTGTACAAATCTAGCTTAAATGATAGATGGCGATAAAGCAAGAATAAACCACTTCTCTCTTTCTTCCGAAGGGGTGGCAGACGGTGTTGGAGGCTGGCGAGACTACGGCGTCGACCCGTCTCAGTTCTCAGGGACTCTGATGCGCACTTGTGAACGTTTGGTCAAGGAAGGACGGTTTGTGCCCAGCCACCCGGTGGGAATCCTCACCACAAGCTACTGTGAGCTGTTGCAGCACAAAGCGCCCCTGCTCGGTAAGAAGAGCCCCTCCCCCCATGGCCCTCCCTTCCAGCTTCCTCTCACATTGATGTTGGTTGTGATGACCCAGGGCGTGGCACAAAGGCAATAGAGATAATCAGCAGGAGTCCCTTTATTATCTCCAACTTTGCTCCCAATGTCCTGGTTACCTTCAGGCTGGAGAAAAACTCTCTCAGGAATAGCCTTTGGCTGTAGAAAATTCAGTCCAAAAACAAGGTACATACAAACTGTAACTAAAAATCCACACAAACCACGCTGCAGTAATTAACTTGACAGGGCAGGAGAAGAAATTTCAGGCTTGAAAGCACGGCAAAACTCACACAGTTGGGAAGACACCAGGAATACAGATAAGCCACAATGATACCAGATAAATTCACGTTTTCTCCCAACAACTTGCTGTGGCCAACTTCCCTTTTTAAACACTGTATTCCCAGCTGCAGCTAATGAAGGGAATCAGGGCCTTTTCCTCCCCCGTAAGCCACGCCACCCATGTTGCTCCCTTCTCCGTTCCTCCCTATATGCCCTAGGATGAAGAGGGGGTGGGCCTGGGTCTTCCTCTGAATTCCCTCTTCTTTGCTTTACCTCTCCTCTGCTCTGCCCAGCCAGACTTTGCCCTTCCCCACTTTCTTCCACAGCCAACGGAGCCCCACTCCCACTCCCTGTCAACTGTTCGGCCTCCCGCTCCGAATCAGATTCCGACAGGGGCAGGACATTGGTCCTGAACGGCTGCGTCTATTTTACATGTAATTTTTAAATGAGTCCATACAGGTCTGTCCTTGACTTAATGACCACAGTTGAACCCACAATTGTTGTTAAGGGAGACTTTTGTTAAGCGAGTCCTACTCCATTTTAGGACCTTTCTTGACACCGTTATTAAGCAAGTCACTGCAGCTGGTAAAGTTAGTCACCTGGTTGCTAAGCGGATCCAGCTTCCTTAATCGGCTGTACACCGCCCTGAGTCCTGTCAGGGAAAGAGGGCGGTATATAAGTTTAATAAATAAATAAATAAATAATCGTTTGCCCGGGTGTTACGAACCAGGCTCTGTGTGTGTGTGTGTGGAGGGGGTCCTTGTGCATCTCCACATGTTATCTCGAGGACGCAGCCTGGCCGAGGGAATATGGGATGACCTTTTGCCCAGTGAGGGCTCTGCTTGCTGCCCCTCACCTGATCCCAGGCTTCTCTGCCAGGGCAGCTCTCTCTTATTGGGGGTTATTTTTAAGTGTCCTCCGCTGATCCCTGGAGGAGGCATTGCCCTTGCCGTGACACGTCTCACCGACAGCCTTCGCCCAGGGAATGGCCGCCTCGGGTCCCTCCAAACCCTGGGGAGGGCGGCCTGTCGCTTGGGGGGGCCCAGGCCCTCACGTGACCCCGGGAAACACTGCCACCGTCATAAATACAAGCCAGTGGCCAAGCGTCTGAATTTTGCTGCAGTGGTCAGGTTAAGAGTGAAAACCGGCCCTAAGCCGCATTTTTTGTCGCTGTCGTAACCTGGAGACGAGCGGCTGTGAGCCGAGGCCCGCCTGTGCCAGCCGCCCAGGTAGAAGCAGCAGCCAGGCTGGCGTTCCCCACCAGGTGACGCTCTGACTCTCCTCCCCAGGGAGCAGCACGGCCTGCATCGTCGTCCTGGATCGCAGTACCCGTCGCCTGCACACCGCCAACCTGGGCGATTCCGGCTTCCTGGTGGTCCGGGGGGGGCGCGTGGTGCACCGCTCCGACGAGCAGCAGCACTATTTCAACACCCCCTTCCAGCTCTCCATCGCCCCGCCCGAAGCCGAGGGCGTGGTCTTCAGCGACAGGTGAGCCTTTCTCCCCCTGCGCAAGGAGAAAGGAAGGCAACCTGCCCTCAGGGGGGCCTGCAGGGAAAGTTCGGGAGGAGGGGTGTTTCCACCTGGTGGAGACCGGATTGGAGTATATTTATATTTATTTGGTCCTTCCAGAGATAGCAAATGCTGGTTATTTGTGCCATGGGAAAGGCCTTTTTAAGTCAGTGTTTGTTAGTCCTGGGCGTTTTCAGATGGGTGGACTTCAACTCCCAGAATTCCTCAGTCAACATGGTGACCTTAAGATGTGTGGACTTCAACTCCCAGCTGGGGGATTCTGGGAGTTGAAGTCCACATGCCTTAAGGTCGCCATGCTGGCTGGGGGATTCTGGGAGTTGAAGTCCACCCGTCTTAAGGTCGCCATGCTGGCTGGGGGATTCTGGGAGTTGAAGTCCACCCGTCTTAAGGTCGCCATGCTGGCTGGGGGATTCTGGGAGTTGAAGTCCACCCGTCTTAAGGTTGCCATGCTGGCTGGGGGATTCTGGGAGTTGAAGTCCACCCCTTTTAAGGTCGCCATGCTGGCTGGGGGATTCTGGGAGTTGAAGTCCACCCGTCTTAAGGTCGCCATGCTGGCTGGGGGGATTCTGGGAGTTGAAGTCCACCCCTTTTAAGGTCGCCATGCTGGCTGCGGGATTCTGGGAGTTGAAGTCCACTCATCTGAAAGCTCCCAAGGCGGACCAACACGGATTTAAGCAGATTCCATTCTTTTTGCTGGTGTTTGGGGGAGCTCTGTTCTCATGCCGCAGTCCTCGCCTCCCTTTCTGCTTTCGGTCGGTTCCCAGGGCTAATTTCTGGCAGCTCTTTTTACGCCCTCACGGCCCTGCTGATGCTTTCCCTCCTCCGGGCAGCTTGTTTGCAAAGCAAAACCACCGCTCTGTGTTGTGAGGGGAAATATTGACTCGGCGGTAGGGAGTGTGTTTGGTTTTAAAACCTCGCCGGGAACAGGCCGTATTGCACCGAGAGGACACGGCTGAGTTGCAGGGATGGGAGGTGAAGGAATGTGAGAGAAAAACATTTAAAGAAGATGTTGAGGCTGCTGGCCTGCTGATGGAGGGGGGGGGGGACTGAATAGATCAGGATAACAGAGTGGGAAGGGCCCTTGGGGGTCTTCTAGCCCAACCCTCCACCCTGTACCCTGGGGGATTCTGGGAGTTGAAGTCCACCCACTCCAGACAAAAGGTTGCCCAATCTCTCCTGGAAAACCTCCAGTGTTGAGGCACCCACAACTGTTGGAGGCCAGCTGTTGCATCCCTCCCTCTCTCCCTCCATCTTCATCATCCTCTACCCTGCCCCGCCCTCTCCAATCCTCCTCATCTATCTAGCTCTCTCAGAATCATAAATGCCTAGGGGTGGAAGGGACCTGGAAGGTCTTCCAGTCCACCCCGCTGCCTAAGCAGATGGCCCTACACCCCCGTCCCAGAGAAATGGTTGTCCAGTCTCTTCTTAAAACCCTCCAGGGATGGATGGAGCACCCACAACTCCTGGTGGCAGCTTCTGTGCCACTGGTTGGTTGTCCTCACGGTTAGGAAATTTCCTCCTTAGTTCCAGGTTGAATCTCTCCTTGGATTATTTTCCATCCGTTGCTTCTTGTCCTGCCTTCAGGGGCTTTGCAAAATAAGTTGACCCTCCCCCCTCTTCTTTGGGGGAGCCTCTCAAATCTTGGGAGGCTGCTGTCACGGCAATGCAGCTTGGCTTTGCCTGTGAAGCCTGCAGTGGCTCTCAGGCGGCCCGGTTCAGTCAGGGACTACTACTTTCTTTTTCTTCTTCTCCTTCTCCCCCTCCTTCTCCTTCCCCGTCTCCTCTTCCTCCTTCTCATCAACATCATCTCCTTTTCTTTTCCATCCCCTCCTCCTCCTCCTCCTCTGCTCTTCCTCCTTCTCATCATCTCCTCCTCCTCTTCTTCTTCTCCTTCTCCCCCTCCTCCTTATCATCTTCTCCTTTTTCTTCCCCATCTCCTCATCTTCTCCTTCTCCTCCTCCTCTTCTCATCTCCTCCCCCTCCCCTCTCCTCCTCCTCCTCTTCTTCCTCCTCCTCCTATTTTGGAAGAGGCTCTGCTGCTGCTGCTGCTTGCATATTCCTGCAGTGAGGCAGCCCCTCCTGACAGCCAGAACAGGGAGGCACATGACTGCCGCTTGTATTTCAGCCCCCTTGAAAGTTTCCAGCCGTGCCCCGTCAACTCCCTCTTGGCAGAACCCCAAGCTCTGACAGGGAAAAGCACATTTTGTCCGACTGGAGCCCCGGCTGGCAAAGGCCACAGGCGTCCTGCAAAGAACCGGAGCAAAAGGGGGGAAATTGCAGTGATGTTGTGGTCAAGGGAGAGACGTTTGGATTCCTTCTGGGGACCCTCCTAGGGGTCTCTGGAAAGTGTTGAGCTGGGCAAGGCACCTTCCTTTTGGCCTGGGGTGCCTCAAACCTCCATCAGTGGCTCAGCCAAGCATCCCCTTCATGCTTGTCTTAAAGGCCATTCAAAAGGGCCCTGGGTTCCGTGTTGATTAGGCTGGAGACGTCTACCAGAATTCTCAGTCATCCAGGCCATGCTTGTCCCAAAAACGCTTTTTCAAATGCCCAGCTGTCTGCAAGGAGCATCAATCCTTCCCTTCCCCACCATTAAGTCAGAGCTGAAGATGCTTCCTGGATGAGAGGCAAAGCGTCTTCAAAGAGAAATCCAGAAAGCCCAGTTGCCTCTTGAAAAAAAAGAGCCCCTTTGGGACAACCATGAGCTCAGTGACTGAGAATCTGCACAGACGTTTATACTCCTTGCAGGCAGCTGGTCATTTGCATCCCTTTTAGAGAGGCGTTGAGGCCACTTGGAGGTTTCTCTGTGTCCTCAGGGTCACCTGAGTGGTGCCAAAGGGGGTGGAGTCTTCTTGGAACAGCCCAAAGGACTGTGTTGAAGACTGGAGATAGATGAGGTTGTATGCCCCCTCCTCTGTTGAGAGTGGGGTGTTCACTTTGGACATGGATGGCCTCTTCGACCCCTCTTTCAAACCAGCCTGAGTCCTCTGGTGGCCTCAACGGCTCTCTAAAAGGATGCAAACGACCAGCTGTCTGCAAGGAGTAGAAATCCTTCCCCACCATCCAGTCAGAGCTGAAGAAGCTTCCTGGGTGAGAAGTGAAACGTCTTCAAAGATAAACAGAAAACAAGGAAGTCCCGTTGCCTCCTGAAAAAGCACCTCTGGGATTAGACGGAGGGAAGCCAGTGCCGGCTGGTGCAGGGTGAAGCGCCATTTCTTGTACAGCTTAAGCATGAACCTCCTCCCCCTCAGCCTTTCAACCTTCTCTCCTCTCCTCTCCTTCCTCGATGTTTTCTCAGCCCGGATGCTGCTGACAGCACCACCTTCGATGTTCAGCTGGGGGACATCATCCTGACGGCCACAGACGGGCTCTTCGACAACATGCCGGACTACATGATCCTCCAGGAGTTGAAGAAACTAAAAGTAAGAGGAGACAACCTTGCAGGGCAGGGGTCCCCAAACTTGGCCACTTTAAGACTGGTGGACTTCAACTCCCAGAATTCTCCAGCGAGCCGTGTCTGCTTTTTCTCCCTCTTAATCTCCTAAAGCGGAGAGAGATTGCAGAGGAAGGGATTGCAAGAGAGTAAGCTATGCTGGCTGGAGAATTCTGGGAGTTGAAGCCCACAAGTCTTAAAGTGGCCAAGTTTGGAGTCCTCTGTTGCAGTGGGTCCCACCACAGAGAAATTAAAAACACACAAGATAACATTTCCGCAGCAATTGCCCCGTTGCCTCGGCGTTAAATGGCAGGGTGCAACTTTGGGCCAAATCTCGATGGGTTTGGCGAAATTTCTTGTTCCTCTGTGCTTCATGCGCCTGTGGCCTTCTGAACTTCTTCTCGGGGTTCAAAGCTACAAATCCGGGGAAGCCGAGTAAAAGTTTAAAAGTTGAGGGCAGGTTTTATCTTTTAATCTGCTCTTGGGCATCCCCTGTAATTCCTAAAGCAGACCAGCTGCTATCGGAGAGCTTAAAAATCTGCTTTGCAGGATCGGATCCACTCAAGTTTGCCACACGGTAGAAGGAGCCTGGGATTTGTCCTTGGTTTATTTAGCCTTTTGACTTCCCCAAGGTGGACCCTCCTTGCGGGAAAATGCAATTCCTTTGCGTTAGCGGTCCTGTTGTGCCGCATGCGGGTGACATAGGCAAGCCCTTTGAAGGTTCACACCGTTTCTCTTCCCCCTCCTTCCACCCAGAACTCAAATTACGAAAGCATCCAGCAGACGGCCAGCAGTATCGCAGAACAAGCCCACGAACTGGCCTACGATCCAAACTATATGTCGCCTTTTGCACAGTTCGCGTGTGACAATGGACTGAACGTAAGAGGTAAGAGCGACGTAGCGGCCAGAAGCCAAGGCTCCTGCACGGTCGGGTTTCTTCCAAGGGCTCCAGCAGGCCATGTTGGCTAGAATTAAGCTTGCAGAAGTGTGCAGAACCGAGAGAAGTTGGTAACCCCTGTGCTAATTTCTCCTTAGTTCTTGGTTGGTTGTCGCCTTGATTGATTTCCACCTATTGCTTCTTGTCCTTCCCCTCTGATGCTTTGGAAAACGCCTTGATTCTTTGTGGCAGCCCCTGAAATTGTGGAACTCTGCTATCATGTCACCCCATGTCCTTCTTTTCACTAAACCAGCCATGCCCAATTCCTGCAACCATCCTTCGTATGTTTTAGCCTCTTCGTTGCTTTTCCCAGAGTCTCAATGTCTTTTTATAATACTTTAAAAACTTCTCCACGCCTTGCTTTTTAGGTGGGAAACCCGATGACATCACTGTTCTTCTCTCTATAGTAGCTGAATATACAGACTGACCAGCTGTGACACTCAGCTTTTAAAGACTGGTATATCTCCAGCTGTTCTCAGCTTCACACGCACTATTTTCCTGCGGGCAGGAAGTCTCTCTTTCTCTGCATCTGACCTCAGTGGCTAATCACACCTTACGCCCATTGCCTGTTTCAAGATGCAGTCAAGACCCCTGGCCCAAAACCTCAACTGGAGGACGGCGGGGGGAGACCTCCAAGCAAGAAATGAAGAATTTTCAATACTTGAAGCCTGTCTTTCAAAATTGACTCAGAGTTATCGCATAGAAAGCGGGGTGGGGGAAGGGGGCTGAAGAGGAAATAACCTTTACTTATGGCTCTGAAGAAAAGGCGAGCAAACAAGAACGTCAAATTGGCTCTGCGTAGTTTTCAAACTAATTCTGGGGAAGGGGTCTTTTTTTTAGTTCGTTCCAAAATCAGCAGACAGGACCTCCGTGAGGTCCAGAGAAGGTATTGCTGGAAAAAGCCCCATTTCTCAACGGTGGCCGGTCAATGCATCCTGTCCCTGGCTTAACATGTTGGAAAACTTGTGTGTGCCACTGAATTCTCCGTAGGCTTTCCAAGTGCAGCGCTCTATACATTTCGACCTGGGTGACTTGAACGTTGTGCTGGCTGTGGGGGGGGGGGGGAGGAGGATTCTGGGAGTTGAAGTCCGCCCGTCTTCAAGTCACCCAGGTTGAAAAATATTGGGTCTGTGTGGTGTTAGCCAGGAGTTTTTTGTTACTCAATTTGGAACGCACAACTCGTCTTGAATTGCGGCGCGCAGGTGCGAGAGGAGAGTTTGTGAAGGTGCTAAACTGTTATGTATGGGAACGTTGGCCTGTGGCATGGATGGCCACACGGGGCCCTTTTGCAGCTCGGGTTTTTCTGCCAGATCATCGCCTAACCCTCTTCAGTTGCAGAGAAGTCTCAAGGTGTCGAGGGAGGTTGAACCCGGTTCTGAGTTGGGGTCCCAAGAGCAGCCGTCACGCAAAACCCGAGTGGGCAGCCTTTGCATTTTGGTGGTGGGTTTGCGTCCTCGAGAAAGTCCATGTTTACAGGGCTCGAATTGCTAATTGGCAATATCGTAGAATTGTATTGTTATTATTATTTTTTTTGGCATCGATACACACTCAGTCCAATTTTCTCAGTAGCTATAAGTTCCCCTATCCCCGTTTTTCTAAGCTTGTGTTAAAAAAACAATAGCCGTTTTTATTTATACATAACGCCTAGAGGTATGTATAAAAATCTTGGTCAGTTTTTCATAATGTTTTGTTTTTTTTGGGGGGGAGGGGTTGTTGTTTTTGCCTGTAGGAGAAACAAAAGTCCTTTGCAACAAAAAAAGCCATGTTTTATACAGCAAGTTGGGTCACATTGATGTTTAGTTGATAATCTTGGCGAGTAAAAGCAACCGTCCTTTTTTTTAAAAAAAAGAAAACTCACAAAAAAGGGGTTTTTTTTACTGCCAGGTTTATTCTATTAAAACTGTACGTTTGAGGTTACCTCAGCCTGTTTTAAATATTATTTTTTTGGTGGTTGTACTGTACATTTGCATAATTGTCTCCGACTTTTATTTATAATTTAACATGTACCGTGTACATGTGGCTCATTTCAATGCATCCTGCTTCTAACGGGCATTTCATTTGCAACGATAAGGGGCAAAAAAATAATAACTCGTTTTTTGGAAAGCTGTTCCAAACCAACTTTTCCAGGTTTCTTTTAAATCACCTTTTTTTTTTTCCTTCTTCTTTTGTCCAGATTGCCTTAACAACGTAGCTTGACGAAACTGATCGGTTTGGGGGGGGGGTTACGGATACAGGGTGGCATACAGTGAATGGATGAAAATTGCATAATATTAAAAACAAAACAAAACCAAGGCCCATTATAACGTGTACAAACCATTTCAACCCTCCTCCCCTCATCCTGACCCTGAACTAGCTGGACCTAAATAGCTTCTGCTAGAAATTGTATATTAAATAGGTCTTTATGCAATCCCTTTCCCGCTTCGTGGGAGGGGCAGGTAAGCTCTTAATTGGGAATTTGCGTTTTGCTGGTGCCATCTCTTATTTTGAGCAAAACCCTGAGGAGCCACTGTCTTCTCCCCACTGTTTTCCCCATTGTCCTGGGTCTTGTAGAGATCATCAAGCAGGGGTTATATTCTTGGCTGCCGTCTTCTTTAGCCTTTCTGCAATTGTTGGCTGACTAGGGAGGGGGAAGGTGCTTTAAAACACCAGTTGTTCAACCAGGGCAGCTTTTTAAGATGGGTGGGCTTCCAACTCCCAGAATCCCCCTGCCAGCTGTGGGGAATGCTGGGAGTCGAACCCCTGCCAAGGTTGAGCAACTCTGCTTTAGAAATAGCGGTGGGATTCATAAGCCTTGGGGGGCTTATTGTTGGTTTTGTTTCCTTTAAAGCAATTTCTACTCTTCACAGTATCTGTAAAGCCATTTATTTGTTCCTTAGGACCGGTTTTTTATTTTATTTTTTAAGCCATGGTCAAATTGAATTTTTAAAACTTGCATCATCTCCCCCCCTTCCTCCCCTTTGGGACACCAAAGACCTCCCTGGAGTTTATAGCTTTCTGGCCATCTGTTTTTTAAAAGCAATACTGTACTATAAACAAATTCTATTGCATGCTTGCGATGTCGAGGGGGGGGGGGGGCTTCCCCCTATTTTAAGACGAGCCTTCAATCCCAACAGAGCCCGATTTCTTCCTTAGGAACTTAAAAGCCTGTCTGCGCACAAGAGTTTTATTTTTTTACAAAAAAGAAGACAAAATACCCACGAAGGAAAGGAAAAGGCGAGTGATCTCACCTCAAACCTA
>CM042836.1:185622740-185891587 GCA_023653725.1 Bungarus multicinctus | reverse complement strand
CTGGGGACCCTCCTAGGGGTCTCTGGAAAGTGTTGAGCTGGGCAAGGCACCTTCCTTTTGGCCTGGGGTGCCTCAAACCTCCATCAGTGGCTCAGCCAAGCATCCCCTTCATGCTTGTCTTAAAGGCCATTCAAAAGGGCCCTGGGTTCCGTGTTGATTAGGCTGGAGACGTCTACCAGAATTCTCAGTCATCCAGGCCATGCTTGTCCCAAAAACGCTTTTTCAAATGCCCAGCTGTCTGCAAGGAGCATCAATCCTTCCCTTCCCCACCATTAAGTCAGAGCTGAAGATGCTTCCTGGATGAGAGGCAAAGCGTCTTCAAAGAGAAATCCAGAAAGCCCAGTTGCCTCTTGAAAAAAAAGAGCCCCTTTGGGACAACCATGAGCTCAGTGACTGAGAATCTGCACAGACGTTTATACTCCTTGCAGGCAGCTGGTCATTTGCATCCCTTTTAGAGAGGCGTTGAGGCCACTTGGAGGTTTCTCTGTGTCCTCAGGGTCACCTGAGTGGTGCCAAAGGGGGTGGAGTCTTCTTGGAACAGCCCAAAGGACTGTGTTGAAGACTGGAGATAGATGAGGTTGTATGCCCCCTCCTCTGTTGAGAGTGGGGTGTTCACTTTGGACATGGATGGCCTCTTCGACCCCTCTTTCAAACCAGCCTGAGTCCTCTGGTGGCCTCAACGGCTCTCTAAAAGGATGCAAACGACCAGCTGTCTGCAAGGAGTAGAAATCCTTCCCCACCATCCAGTCAGAGCTGAAGAAGCTTCCTGGGTGAGAAGTGAAACGTCTTCAAAGATAAACAGAAAACAAGGAAGTCCCGTTGCCTCCTGAAAAAGCACCTCTGGGATTAGACGGAGGGAAGCCAGTGCCGGCTGGTGCAGGGTGAAGCGCCATTTCTTGTACAGCTTAAGCATGAACCTCCTCCCCCTCAGCCTTTCAACCTTCTCTCCTCTCCTCTCCTTCCTCGATGTTTTCTCAGCCCGGATGCTGCTGACAGCACCACCTTCGATGTTCAGCTGGGGGACATCATCCTGACGGCCACAGACGGGCTCTTCGACAACATGCCGGACTACATGATCCTCCAGGAGTTGAAGAAACTAAAAGTAAGAGGAGACAACCTTGCAGGGCAGGGGTCCCCAAACTTGGCCACTTTAAGACTGGTGGACTTCAACTCCCAGAATTCTCCAGCGAGCCGTGTCTGCTTTTTCTCCCTCTTAATCTCCTAAAGCGGAGAGAGATTGCAGAGGAAGGGATTGCAAGAGAGTAAGCTATGCTGGCTGGAGAATTCTGGGAGTTGAAGCCCACAAGTCTTAAAGTGGCCAAGTTTGGAGTCCTCTGTTGCAGTGGGTCCCACCACAGAGAAATTAAAAACACACAAGATAACATTTCCGCAGCAATTGCCCCGTTGCCTCGGCGTTAAATGGCAGGGTGCAACTTTGGGCCAAATCTCGATGGGTTTGGCGAAATTTCTTGTTCCTCTGTGCTTCATGCGCCTGTGGCCTTCTGAACTTCTTCTCGGGGTTCAAAGCTACAAATCCGGGGAAGCCGAGTAAAAGTTTAAAAGTTGAGGGCAGGTTTTATCTTTTAATCTGCTCTTGGGCATCCCCTGTAATTCCTAAAGCAGACCAGCTGCTATCGGAGAGCTTAAAAATCTGCTTTGCAGGATCGGATCCACTCAAGTTTGCCACACGGTAGAAGGAGCCTGGGATTTGTCCTTGGTTTATTTAGCCTTTTGACTTCCCCAAGGTGGACCCTCCTTGCGGGAAAATGCAATTCCTTTGCGTTAGCGGTCCTGTTGTGCCGCATGCGGGTGACATAGGCAAGCCCTTTGAAGGTTCACACCGTTTCTCTTCCCCCTCCTTCCACCCAGAACTCAAATTACGAAAGCATCCAGCAGACGGCCAGCAGTATCGCAGAACAAGCCCACGAACTGGCCTACGATCCAAACTATATGTCGCCTTTTGCACAGTTCGCGTGTGACAATGGACTGAACGTAAGAGGTAAGAGCGACGTAGCGGCCAGAAGCCAAGGCTCCTGCACGGTCGGGTTTCTTCCAAGGGCTCCAGCAGGCCATGTTGGCTAGAATTAAGCTTGCAGAAGTGTGCAGAACCGAGAGAAGTTGGTAACCCCTGTGCTAATTTCTCCTTAGTTCTTGGTTGGTTGTCGCCTTGATTGATTTCCACCTATTGCTTCTTGTCCTTCCCCTCTGATGCTTTGGAAAACGCCTTGATTCTTTGTGGCAGCCCCTGAAATTGTGGAACTCTGCTATCATGTCACCCCATGTCCTTCTTTTCACTAAACCAGCCATGCCCAATTCCTGCAACCATCCTTCGTATGTTTTAGCCTCTTCGTTGCTTTTCCCAGAGTCTCAATGTCTTTTTATAATACTTTAAAAACTTCTCCACGCCTTGCTTTTTAGGTGGGAAACCCGATGACATCACTGTTCTTCTCTCTATAGTAGCTGAATATACAGACTGACCAGCTGTGACACTCAGCTTTTAAAGACTGGTATATCTCCAGCTGTTCTCAGCTTCACACGCACTATTTTCCTGCGGGCAGGAAGTCTCTCTTTCTCTGCATCTGACCTCAGTGGCTAATCACACCTTACGCCCATTGCCTGTTTCAAGATGCAGTCAAGACCCCTGGCCCAAAACCTCAACTGGAGGACGGCGGGGGGAGACCTCCAAGCAAGAAATGAAGAATTTTCAATACTTGAAGCCTGTCTTTCAAAATTGACTCAGAGTTATCGCATAGAAAGCGGGGTGGGGGAAGGGGGCTGAAGAGGAAATAACCTTTACTTATGGCTCTGAAGAAAAGGCGAGCAAACAAGAACGTCAAATTGGCTCTGCGTAGTTTTCAAACTAATTCTGGGGAAGGGGTCTTTTTTTTAGTTCGTTCCAAAATCAGCAGACAGGACCTCCGTGAGGTCCAGAGAAGGTATTGCTGGAAAAAGCCCCATTTCTCAACGGTGGCCGGTCAATGCATCCTGTCCCTGGCTTAACATGTTGGAAAACTTGTGTGTGCCACTGAATTCTCCGTAGGCTTTCCAAGTGCAGCGCTCTATACATTTCGACCTGGGTGACTTGAACGTTGTGCTGGCTGTGGGGGGGGGGGGGGAGGAGGATTCTGGGAGTTGAAGTCCGCCCGTCTTCAAGTCACCCAGGTTGAAAAATATTGGGTCTGTGTGGTGTTAGCCAGGAGTTTTTTGTTACTCAATTTGGAACGCACAACTCGTCTTGAATTGCGGCGCGCAGGTGCGAGAGGAGAGTTTGTGAAGGTGCTAAACTGTTATGTATGGGAACGTTGGCCTGTGGCATGGATGGCCACACGGGGCCCTTTTGCAGCTCGGGTTTTTCTGCCAGATCATCGCCTAACCCTCTTCAGTTGCAGAGAAGTCTCAAGGTGTCGAGGGAGGTTGAACCCGGTTCTGAGTTGGGGTCCCAAGAGCAGCCGTCACGCAAAACCCGAGTGGGCAGCCTTTGCATTTTGGTGGTGGGTTTGCGTCCTCGAGAAAGTCCATGTTTACAGGGCTCGAATTGCTAATTGGCAATATCGTAGAATTGTATTGTTATTATTATTTTTTTTGGCATCGATACACACTCAGTCCAATTTTCTCAGTAGCTATAAGTTCCCCTATCCCCGTTTTTCTAAGCTTGTGTTAAAAAAACAATAGCCGTTTTTATTTATACATAACGCCTAGAGGTATGTATAAAAATCTTGGTCAGTTTTTCATAATGTTTTGTTTTTTTTGGGGGGGAGGGGTTGTTGTTTTTGCCTGTAGGAGAAACAAAAGTCCTTTGCAACAAAAAAAGCCATGTTTTATACAGCAAGTTGGGTCACATTGATGTTTAGTTGATAATCTTGGCGAGTAAAAGCAACCGTCCTTTTTTTTAAAAAAAAAGAAAACTCACAAAAAAGGGGTTTTTTTTACTGCCAGGTTTATTCTATTAAAACTGTACGTTTGAGGTTACCTCAGCCTGTTTTAAATATTATTTTTTTGGTGGTTGTACTGTACATTTGCATAATTGTCTCCGACTTTTATTTATAATTTAACATGTACCGTGTACATGTGGCTCATTTCAATGCATCCTGCTTCTAACGGGCATTTCATTTGCAACGATAAGGGGCAAAAAAATAATAACTCGTTTTTTGGAAAGCTGTTCCAAACCAACTTTTCCAGGTTTCTTTTAAATCACCTTTTTTTTTTTCCTTCTTCTTTTGTCCAGATTGCCTTAACAACGTAGCTTGACGAAACTGATCGGTTTGGGGGGGGGGTTACGGATACAGGGTGGCATACAGTGAATGGATGAAAATTGCATAATATTAAAAACAAAACAAAACCAAGGCCCATTATAACGTGTACAAACCATTTCAACCCTCCTCCCCTCATCCTGACCCTGAACTAGCTGGACCTAAATAGCTTCTGCTAGAAATTGTATATTAAATAGGTCTTTATGCAATCCCTTTCCCGCTTCGTGGGAGGGGCAGGTAAGCTCTTAATTGGGAATTTGCGTTTTGCTGGTGCCATCTCTTATTTTGAGCAAAACCCTGAGGAGCCACTGTCTTCTCCCCACTGTTTTCCCCATTGTCCTGGGTCTTGTAGAGATCATCAAGCAGGGGTTATATTCTTGGCTGCCGTCTTCTTTAGCCTTTCTGCAATTGTTGGCTGACTAGGGAGGGGGAAGGTGCTTTAAAACACCAGTTGTTCAACCAGGGCAGCTTTTTAAGATGGGTGGGCTTCCAACTCCCAGAATCCCCCTGCCAGCTGTGGGGAATGCTGGGAGTCGAACCCCTGCCAAGGTTGAGCAACTCTGCTTTAGAAATAGCGGTGGGATTCATAAGCCTTGGGGGGCTTATTGTTGGTTTTGTTTCCTTTAAAGCAATTTCTACTCTTCACAGTATCTGTAAAGCCATTTATTTGTTCCTTAGGACCGGTTTTTTATTTTATTTTTTAAGCCATGGTCAAATTGAATTTTTAAAACTTGCATCATCTCCCCCCCTTCCTCCCCTTTGGGACACCAAAGACCTCCCTGGAGTTTATAGCTTTCTGGCCATCTGTTTTTTAAAAGCAATACTGTACTATAAACAAATTCTATTGCATGCTTGCGATGTCGAGGGGGGGGGGGGGCTTCCCCCTATTTTAAGACGAGCCTTCAATCCCAACAGAGCCCGATTTCTTCCTTAGGAACTTAAAAGCTGTCTGCGCACAAGAGTTTTATTTTTTTACAAAAAAGAAGACAAAATACCCACGAAGGAAAGGAAAAGGCGAGTGATCTTCACGCCCAACCCTCCAAGCCGGGCTGCTTCTACTCGGGGCGGCCAACTGGGGTTAGGAATTGGCACATTCCATTTTCCTTTCTTAAAATTGGGGATACCTGGATGGAGGAGAGCCAGACCCCAACCTTCTTTTTTTTGGGGGGTGGCATGTGTGAGAGACCCCTCTGGTTCATGGGAGCAGCTCCAGGGTCAAACTTCTGGAAAATGCCCGTAGCTCCAAAGAGGTAGGAAGGGGGCTCTCCTGCTCTTAATGGGGCGGGGGCTTGCATCTTGGGCTCTGTTTTCTTTGGTGGCAGCAGTGGGATCCAGAGCTGCCTGGGAGATTTCTGGAGGGGAGAGGAGGGGAGGAGCAAAGGTTTCCCCAGTCCTCCCCCCTTTCTTCGTAGCACCTCTGCCCTCTTAAGTCTGTTGCATGGCAGAGAGGCACCCTGTCCCCCAAAAGTTGGGGATGGGGTGCTGAACATCGTTGCCCATCTCTTCCTTGAAGGGGGGGGGCTTTCCAGCCTCTGGCTTCCCCCCCCTCCCCTGCAGAAGGTTCTCTTCCGCTTTCTTAGGAGCCCCTCGGGATCCTGCTGGGTTCCCCATCTGGATCTCTCTCTGTTGCAAAGATCGAGTAGGAAAAAAAAGAAAGAAACTTGGAATCTGGGGCTGGAAGGGGATGAGGATTTAGAAAAAGAAAAAAACAACCCGTCCACGGAGGAAGCGGAGATCAGAAATCGTGGGAACGGCTCTTTTCCGCAGGGAAACCAGACTCGATCGAGACCCCGGGGTTTTTGCATTTTTAATTTTTTTAATTATTAATTTCTTTCTCCTGACAAGGATAGCTGATCTAATGAGGATGCCGTTTTTTTTCTTGTTAAATGAGACTATCGTGACTTGTAACTTACCTTTAAAAAAAAAAAAGGAAATTTAAATTATGTGAATTGAATGTCTGGAGTATAATTTGTGCGAGAATAGTTATCTGTAAATACATTTAAATGAACTGTAAAGATATTTAATAAATATAGTATTTATACATTATATGGGGGGGCTTCCTTGAATTGTGACTGTCAAGACAAGGTTGTGGTTGCGTTGTTGTCTTTCCTCACCCCTCTGTGTTGATCAGTGCTTCCAAACTATGACAGCTTGAAGGTGTGCGGACTTCGACTCCCAGAATTGGGTGGGGAATTCGGGGAGTCGAAGTCTGCACATCTTCAATCTGCCAAGGTTGGGAAATACAGATTTAGATTGTCAGGCCTCAAAATGGCCCCTCTAAAAGCCAAGACAGATCTGTTCCAATCGTATACAGCATGTCTGCCTTTTAATTTTCTTTCGCAAAGCAAAATTCCTAAAAAGTGTTAACATTGCTCAAACGGGCAATATAAAAGGGATATATTGATCTTTTGTACAATATCTGCTTGTTGCACAAATGTTTAGCCAGTAGTTCCCAGCAGGTCATGTCCTCCGCAACAGCGAGGCACTAAAATTAAAATCCTGAAAAATCTGCGTACAATGAGCAATTCAGTGGAAGCAGCAAAGGAGCACATGTCTTCCCCCCCCACCCCCCCACCCCCCCCAAAAAAAAGCATTTTATGGATGTTTGGGGCGAGTTTAATAAGCGCTCTGCTCTAGAGAAACTCTTTTCCATTTTCTCTTCCTGGTTTCAGTTTGCTTTCAAGAGCAGCCTCCCTTCTCATTCTTCTTAAGGAAGGAGCCCTGGCAGCAGCAATAGGGTGTGATTAATGGCCTTTTGTTAGGTTGCCGTGGGTAACTGCCAGCTTGAGAAAAGCTAAAACTGCCGGATGCATCTTGACGACCGAGCAAATGGCTGAACACGCTTCCAAAACTTTCCATCTGGTGGCTGAGGTACCAGGGATACAGGATCCTACAATGCTTTTCAAGTTGATTGTAATATACTAACTCTGGTTTTTGAAAAAAACCCTAACCCTAAACAGATCTCGCAAGTTTTCCCACATTGAAGGAAGGCCGCTGAATATGATACACCCCTAGGGTTGGTTGGTTGATTTGTTTATTTATCCCATCCATCCAACTAAAGGATTCTGAACAAAGTTACAACAATATCCATAGGTTGAAGGCAAAACAACATTTGGCAGAAAACAGTCGGTAGGCGCATCCATTTGGGTAACTCGAACACCTAAAATAATCAAAAAACGGGCATTTCCCTGCAGGCCAAACTGAGCTGCTTGCCTGCTGCACCAACCGGCACGTCCCGGGGTTAAATCGTCGGAGAGAGCTGCCCGTGGGCGCAATCCTCTTCTGCATCGCTCACCGTTGCCAAATTGCAAAGCAGATTGGCATCGCTTTGCTCATTAGGGGAAACTGCTCCGAAGAAGAAGGAACGAAACTGGAAAAGAAAAGGAACCATCATTGGGATCTAGAAATTGCATGTAGCGATAAATAAAGTGGGATCAAAGAACTGGATCGCACTGAATCTGGGGGTGATTTTTAATTACCAGAAGGCCAGGCCAAACTCAGTTCTTTGCCACTCTCTTTTCCAACCATTTTCAGCCAATTTGCTAAGGTTAGAGAGAGCCACCGGATCGAATTCACAAGGCGATTTGATCCTCCTTCCTTCTTCCACTGGCAGCTTCTACCTTGCCTGTGAAAGCTACGAGGCACACAGCAGCGTGCAGTGTGAAACTTTGGGGGTGGGATTTCTTCTTCACCTTATCGTAGTTGAGACCAGGTGGTTCCTCTCCTGTGGAAGAGCCCTCCGAGGGAGCTGTGGATGCGTTCCTCCTGCAACTGGCGATGGGTTGATTCCTTCTCCCTCTGGCAGCAGGGCCCCTAAAGCACCATAAAAGATGGATTTGTGTTATGATTTTCCCTTCCAGTGGCTGTTTTTAGAAGCTTCACCCTGGAGCTTTGTCCTGGGGGGAGGGGGGGGCCCTCTAAGGGCTCCTTGGGGCCCCTTCTAAGATTACCTTCTTTCTGCCAAGTGGAGGCTCTATAGATGCGTGGCACGCACCGTATATGGGCATGTTGTTGGCATAATCCGACAGTTTTAAGTTTTAAGGAGGGAAGAGATTTGTAAAGACAAGTCTTGTTCGGCTTTGGGCAACAGAGAAATGGATTACAACCTCAGTTACTTTGCTAAGCAAGTTGCTGATAAAAACAGCTGGCTGTTTCCTTAACGTGCAAACTCCACTTGCTCATTTTGGGGCCTTCTGTGGCTTTCAGTCACATTGTTGAACATTGTGAGAGGCAGTTTAAATTATTACGATTGTTTGTAACTGCTTTTGACCGGACGAAAAAGGTAATTTGCCCCAAAGGTCACCGCAAGGGCTTTTTTCTCAGTCTGGCTTCTGCTCTGGCATGTAGACAGACTTGCCAAAGGCCTGACTTGGCTGCCTGCAGACCCTGGAGTACACATGGCTGCTTGGGATATTCTTCGGATGAGGACAAAAATATTTTTCTAGGAAGTTCGTTCCCAAGAACGTGACTTTTTCCCTCCACTCTCCATACCAGGGAGGGAGGGAGGGAGAGATAAGGCCCCTTATCTAAAATGGAGTGTTTTAGAAGAAATCTTGGCCTGAAAATAAGATTACCTGTTTTGGCTTTGCTCAAGACATGTTGGTTTACTGGCCTTTGTGCAGCTTTCGGTGTCAGATAAAGTGGCCAAAACAAACAGGGCCTCTATTGCCATATCCTCAATGCTGAAGGCGACGGGCCTTGAAATGCAAAAAATATGCTAAGAGAGTCGGCTGGGATCTGCATGGATGCAGCGGCTGGTTCGCCTCCAAGGCAGATGCACGAATGGAACCATTTCCTAAATTGCATCCATATTTCCACTCCCCCAATCTCTGACTAAAGCATAGTTTGCCAATCCATCTTAGCACAATACAATAATGTTCCTTGCTAGCATTAAATTTTTCATTCACCGATTGCAGGCTTCGAGATGCCAAAATAATGAAATAAAGCTGCAAATTCTCCCCACCACTGAATAAAAGAAAATATTTGTAGCTTGTCCTACCCCCTGCCTCTCTTTCTCTCCCCTCTGTGGCTCTCCCTCTGTTTTTCTCCCTCTATTGCAAGCTCTTCCCTCTCTTTTCTGCTCCCCTATTTGCATATGCAAATTAGGAGCAGCCCCAGGCAGCGACCCAGGCCATGTTCCCGCTACCAAAATAGGCCTTCTAATCCCATCAGGGCTATAACAATGCTGGAACCTTACCTGTCTGTTTTAAAGGTTCGTAGAGGGGGGGGCAGTCTTAATAGTGGTACCTTTGTTTTTCCCAAAGCCAGGAATTCCATTTTAATCAAGATCAATCACATGCTGGCTTATCTCCTTAACAATGGAAATCCTTAACTTGGCTGCTTTGCTACAAAAGCAGAACTTCTGTTTGCAACAGAAAACTTTCCCTTTGTTTAAACATGTCCCCAGAACATGTTGAATCTGGTTTCCCGGTTCAACCTCAAAATAACTAACAATATCTGTCTTTCTAATGTAACAGTCTGTCTTTCTTGGAAAACAGGCACCTTATGATCATGGCAATAAACAGGGTTATTCTCAGCACCGTGTTCCTTCCAGGAAAATTCCGCCAAAACTGTCATGCTATTAGCATGCATGCTTCTCCATATTATATATGGTTCTTGTAGGGTGCATGTAGGGCAATCCTTAGAAGTGGATATTTCTATTCCATAAATCTCATATAAATGCATTTATATGTACAAGATGCATCTCTTGTGGACACTTGAGGTAGTTTTAAATTCCTTCGCACTAAACTTTTGAAGTTTTAAAACAAGGCCGTAAAATACGGCCCTGCTTTCTTAAAAGGATAAAGATCTACCTACTTTCCAGATACATCAAAGTGAACGCAGATTAGGGTGCTGAGAGCTTCTGCAAACACCAGAAGACCCTAAACATAAGTGAAAGAGGGGAGTTAATTCAGTTCTCTGGGAGGAGGAGGAGAAAATACGAATGCCACTGCAGTGTTTATTATTAGATTTAAGGGCTACCTGGAGACCTTTGGCCAGCCATGGCTGCATATAAAATGCTGGGTTCTGTGCGGTGCTGAGCTTTGATACAAGAACAGCATCAAAAGAACATCTGAGTAGCATTTGCTCCGCTACCCCTCCTTACCTAATGCTGCTGTCCAAATGAGACACTCCACCAGATATCTATGAAATGCACGCTACAGTCAAAACAGTAGAATTTAACCGTATTACCCGAAGCTCTTTAAGGCAAAATGTGACCTCCGAATCTACTCCGACTTGAAAATATTCAAATTCATCAGGGCTGAGATGAATTTCCATGTGCGGTGCCTTTGCAAATTCTGTCAAAATAAAAATGATGCAGGATTTTTAAAAAATGACTTTGAAAAACACAGGTTTGTTGAGAATTCTTAGAATGGTTAATGGAAGTTTGATTAGTGTACAACACAGAGCTGGTGGCCATTTCCATCCCAAGCAGAGTAAAGGGTGAGCCTTCAGCTACTACATACCACAAAATAATATACCTGAAGTCAATGCAAAACCTTTCCAAATAGCAGAAAATACAAACCACCATAAATAAACTATAGGTCGCATTCACATGCTGAATTTAGGTGCAGAAATGACAGCTTCCTAACTATTAAATCAATCTATTTGTAGCAAAATTGAGTGCCATTATCAGGGTAATTTTGAATGTTTCTTGCATTGTGGCTACTGTTTATAAAAGAGTGAATAGTAACAGTATATTTCATTGTTTTTTTTAAAAAAGCTTTTTCAGTTCTCTGCTGTTTGAATATTTAGTAGACATTATTTGATTGTATAATATGTCATGGCCATATGTTACAGAACTTCTTGCGTTCAGGAATATTACAAGTTGTATCTTTAACCCCACCACGGAAGCACAATCCTCACCCATCTCATCCTCTGCATAAGTCTTGAAGCAAACTTTCATTGGCGTTACACCTAAAGTTATTTCTTCTTGGTATGTCGGAAAGTGGATCAGCATGTCAGACAGCTGCCTGAAATGTACAAAACCCTGGATAATTAATTCAGGTTACAAATTGGGCAGCCCCTATTAAATTCTTTTTTTCTGTCTCTCTCTCTCCCTCTCTGAATTAATAAGGCCGAGATCCCTTCAGTGACAAACCACCATTCGCATTTCATTCGATACACTCGATCAACCACAACAAAACAAGCACACGGTTAATATGCCTATTATGTTACCTGGAGTGGACTTTCAATACATTGGTACACAAATGTTTTGCAAACACAGCTTGAAGAGGTTCACACTCCTGGAAAGCTAAGCTATGAGTTTTCACGACACCTGATGGAAAAGGATATGGTTTGAAATCCAAGTCTCTCTGCAGGCTACTCCAAACCAATGGGAAATGAATTGATTAGAGCATTTTTATTTCAGCGTGATTAAATAGGAAGCATAATAATATGATCATTGACGGTGTTGCCTAGTTTGGGTCATGAAGCATCTGCAACAAAACAGCCAAGCTCAGAGAACACCAAGGACCTATCCTTTCAACACTGAGCTACTGAGACATTCTCCTTTATCTGAACTGTGTGCTAAATGTGTTATCTGCCATGTAAGCTGAGGAGAAAACCATCTGCCCTCAGAAGGTCAAACAAAAATAATTCTCTCAAAGCAAGATTTGAGAATGGCCTTGAGAATTTCTCTGCATGAGCCCATCTTCTCCAAAGCAAGAAGGGATGGATGCAGATGCTTGCTGAATTTAGCAGCTGTCCTAGGAACTCACTTAACAGAACCTTAATAAAAGGGTGATTTCCACCCCGACCCCCCCAATGTATCACCTCTTCACACAGCAAAATCAATCAACTGCTTTTCATAACATCTGACTAGCCAGCAAACACAGCAAACCTGTACTGATAAAAAAAGAGGACGTTTGTTGCTCTCTGGTGGACATATAACACAGTTTTAATTTTTTGAAAGGGCTAAGGTATTTTTTTTCTAGCAGTGGCTTCCACAGCATGCAAACTTAATTAAAAATATGGTGCCACCTGATCCATCTGCAGCATATTTAATAACTGTAACACAAATGCCATTTATTGATTTAATCCCAGGGTGTTAAGCTATAAGTGAGCTGTTTTTTGTAAGCTACCCCGTTTTTATCTCGAAAGCTTTTCAGAGGATTGAAATCCAGCAGACAATTTCGTTTCACATGCTTTCTTCGGGCACTCAATTTTTTGGGGGGAGAGCGGAGGGACTTCCTTGGAAAATTCCACCACAGTCAAAATATTTCCAACCCAAAGCCAAGGCGGGGAGGAGCTTTTTAGATCCTGACTTGATAACGTTTTTAACGTTGCCTTTCAAGTCTGAAAGATCATGCGCTTACCGTGTTTGCAGAATAGCTTAAAAACAACATGGCAATCGTTCACGTCTGTGTAAATGTTGCACTTCTCCACATTTCTTTCCAGTGTGTGCAAGCATCGAAATAAAGGCAGAATGGCCTGAAATGAAAAAAAAAAATGTATCAATGCAGGGATTTCATGAGGAAAAATAATGACTGCAGAATTCTCTCACAGTCAAAAAGTATGCAGCACAACTGTTTGATTCAGCTTAAATCTTATATTTTTCAGGCCTAGTAATTTGTATATTTTTAGAATTTAATTCTTCCCAATTATTAATGTTAAAAAGTGATGTCCCTTTTCCCCCTCAAGTTTTACCGGCTGCAACAAATTCTTTCTCCCCCGGTAAGTTCCCTGCAACTTACTTTGATTATTAATTTGCATGCGAGTTGAACAGTGTTCCCATTCAGGCTCCGTTTATTTCCATAGGAATAATTTTGGAAGAACATGGATGAAAAGAAGACACAGGCATAGGCCGATCTGGAACTATTTACCGTCCTCAAAAAAAGCTGTGGATAGGATAAAATGATGTTATCTGTATTAACTGTATCACTCCTAAGTTACGGATACGCAAGAACAAAAATGCACAATATGGCAACATTGGAAGGTGCTGGTTTGCTTCAACCTAATTCTTAACAATCCAAACATCAGCCGTTCACTTTGTTATACTTGTGCTAGGATTTTCCAGATGGTAAGAGGAAAAGCACTAGATTTTGCAACATAAGTAAGGTCTCTCATTACTTAACGATGGAAATCCTAGCATGCTTTGCATAAATATCAAGTGTGTGTTTGTATATTGCACATTGAATTCTGGGCAACATTTAAGTGCAAGTGAGGGAAAGAAAGCTGCATTACACGGTTGGTACTAAGGCTCCCATCCAAATGAGGCCCTTTTGAGCAAAACAGTGGTTTGCCTTAATTAACAACGGATGCTCGGGTAGCCCCACCCTGGCGTGGCAGTTGAGAGTGGATATCTCTGGAACCCATGACTCAGTTCCAAAGTTATTTTCTTCTGGATCCAGGATCAACTCACTCCTTTTTCCTTGGGGTCGATCCAAAATTCATCGCTGATTCTTGCAATGGCGTGCAGAGCCCTTCCAAACACTGCGGGGAAGATCAGGGAAGGGGCATTAATGTTGCAAACATAATACAACCATTTTGGAAGGGGACAGGAGAGCGACTTTTAGCTAAACACGTTCAGGAAGGCAGCCCAATTGCGCAAGGAAGTTAAATATATTCGGTCTAAGTGCTGCACGACCAGGAAGCCGACGGGGACTGCCTGATTTCGATTGATGTACAAGTTCAACTCCGCAGAAATTTTGGTCATCTGAATTTATCCTTTTAAAGTATCATACTCTAAGTTCATTCCATAATCATGTAATAAAATGTGTCTTTTCCCCCACTCCTCCCCTTGATTTTATTAGCATTGCTATCCTTTGGGTTGCATTCTTTATTCTGGGTCTTATACTTACCAATAAATTTAATTGTTACTAATTTTTAATGCTTTATTTTATGATTATCAAATGATTTTATGAAGCTGCACCATGCAGTTACTTTGGACAATGAAATGGGCAACAATGTATGTATGTTTGTATGTATATGGGTGTGTGTCTGTGTGTGTATACACACACATATACATATATACATGTATTCATTGTTCAAAGCAATTATATGTATATAAAATATATACATGCATATACACAATACACACGTATAATACATATACATGCATACATGCATATACATACATACATACATACATATACACACGTTATACATACATGTGTACATACATATGTACATATATACATACACACACATATATGTACATATACATACATACATCTGCCCATTTCATTGTCCAAAGCAATTATATGTATATAAAATACATATATACATGCATATACACAATGCACACACATATATAATACATACATACATGCATACACCCATATAATACACATTACACATACACATATATTCATTTATGGCTGAGAATTTTGATTTTTGGAGGGATTTGGCAAGGTTAAACTACGTTTCTTTTCCTCTTATGAAGCAGTGAGGTATACCTCTGACACGGGCGCCCCCAATGACACACTTCATCATCATGAAAAGAAGGGCGATTTCCCCCTCCCCCCCCCGCAAAAAACACGCGTGTCTGGAGAACGTGTGAAAAGTCCCCGCCTCAAGAAAAAAACCGGGAAATCTCGCCTGGAGAAAATATCGCGAGAACTCAAGACAGACTGGAGAGGCCTTAGAGGGTGGGAACGATGGGGAAAGGGCCATTCTTGGGTGGAGCTGCCAGTTCCGGCTCTTTGGCGATGCCGTCTTATGCGGGGCAGTGGACAACCCTGTTCCGTTTAAGCACTCTTTCCTAGCACGACTACAGTTTCCATCATCCGCTACTTGGCTAAGCGGCGCACGATGCGGGCGTCCTGAACACTGTCATGCCAAGTTCTTATTTCTTCCACCCTTGTTGGGCTTCCACCCTCCACTCAGCGATCCAACAGCGCCGCTCATGTAGGGTTGCAATCGAAGAACTCTACCAGCCCCGCCTCCTCAGCCTTGCAAGTCTGGCCGACAGGCTCCTTCTGCTGTAGTGGCAGCTTTTGCCTCCTCTCGGTTTCCGTAGTCAGCACTTCCGGCCTTCTAGGTTGGGTTCACCGGAAGCGGCGGAAAGTGGGGGGTCCGAAGCAGCGGCCAAGATGGTGAGTCGTTCTGGGAGGGGGGCAGTGAGGAGGTTCCCCCCCCAAAGTGCCGGGGGTTGGCCTGGGTGCCCAGCCTGGGCCTGTCCTGGCCGCGCTGCCAGCCCGGGGACCCTCCAGCTCCGTGGGACAAGGACTCCCTTCATCCCCACCCAACTGGGGGGGTGACAGTGGCGCCCTTGGTTTTGTTTTGGGGGGCTGGGTTGAATCTGGCTTCTGCCCCGAATTCAGCACCGAAATTCAGACAGGCCGTAAATCAGGTGCATTGAATGAGCCCCCTTTCCTTCCCCCCCTCCCCCGCGCTCTCCCGCTCCCGGAAGAAAACATTCAATTTTGGTCATTTTACATAAATATTCTGCTTCTTACTTTCAATTATATACTATATATCTTATACTATATGTGTATTCATGTGTGTGTATGTATATATATATGTATATGTATATTATATGTATGGTATTCAGCTTAACAAGAAAAACTTAAGAAAACACACACACACATATATATAGTAAATGTATGTAAATATATATATATGTGTGTATATATGTATACATATTTATTTATTTATTTATAGTAGTATATATAGTAAATGTTGGTGTATATGTATATATGTGTGTATATAATATGTGTGCATATATATATGTTTGTATATAGTAAATGTATATGTATATATGTATATATGTGTATATATAATACGTATGTGTGTGTGTATAGACATGCACACATACATGCTATATACTATATTATATATAATAGTATAGTAATAGTATAGTGTGTGGATGTGTATATATACACACATACATACCTACATATATACATACACACCCACATACTAATGCTATACTATACACATAAAAACAAACATCATAGATTAGGTTATTTTTCTCCTGGGGGAAATGGGAATTTTAGCCCTTGGGTGTACGGAAGGTTCTTCAGAAAAACAAATTAACCCAATTAGGGAAGAGGTTGGACTTTTGGCCTCCAAACCAATTACACCTTCATTTTAGCTTCTGAAGCTTTTGGGTTCTGTGTGGCTGGTTGGGCTTAGACTTGGCAGCAGTCTTCATTCTCGGACATCGTTTACAATTCTTTGACGTTGCAAAGTAACGAACGTGGGATGTTCTATTCTTTTGCTCTCAAGTTTACACCTCTGTGAATTTTGCGTAAGATTGAACCCCCGGGGTTTCTCTCCGTCTTCTGACTCTCCTGCTTCACCTTCCTGGTAGTTCTGTTGATCTGCCTGCGCGACAAACAGGTAGTCCTCGACTTACGATCACAATGGAGCCCTGTTGCTAAGCGGGCCATTTCTTAAATGAATTTTGCTCCATTTTACAACCTTCCTTGCCACCTCTGGTAAGCGAATCACTGCAGTCGTTACGTTATTAACACGGTTGTTTAAGTGAATCTGCCTTCCCCCTTGACTTTGCTTGTGAGAAGGTCGCAAAAGGGATTACGTGACCCCGGAAAACACCCCAACTGTCATAAATATGGGTCAGCTGTCAACAGCTCAATATTGATCATGTGACTATGGGGATGCTGCAGTAGTTGTAAGTGTGAAAAACACAAGTTCCTTTTTTCAGTAATGTTGAACAGTCACTAAATTGAGCTGTTGTAAGTTGAGGACTATACCTATAACTCACCTGCTTTCATGATATGAAAGGCAACAGCTTACCTATCATGATGGTGCTTGGCTAACCCTGGGAACTATTACGACCCACCTGTGAAACGAGCCACGATGTGTAACATCCTAGTAGGAAATTCTCTGTAATGTTGAGAAGAAGTGAGAAGCAGTGCTAATGTTTATTTGTACGGCGCATTTTATCCGTGGAGGCATTTAGTTGCAAAAGGGCCACTGAATCCGTTTTTATTTATTAAGGTCTTGGTCCGATCGCTTTATGCTACATAAATTATTACAATATTTGGTATAAGATAAGAACTGATCAGTTTCAGGAAGGCCAGTTTATGTGTATGTTTGCAGACATCCTTCTGGGAATATCGGGAAAGAGTGTAGCTGTTAATTTGGGGTATCAGCTATTTGAAAATTTTAATATGCAAACAAGATCATTTTTAGACTGTGCGGCTGCAGAGAAGCTTGAGAAGTTTGGACCAATGCTTTGCAAAATCTTCAGATCCCGCTAGCAGAATGCTTGGACTTGAGGATGGAGTTTCAGCACTCGACTCCTCCATCTCTCTGAAGAGAAATGAAATATCAGCTTCAAAAGCCGCAGCAGTAAATTGGGAAGAAGTTCCTACGGTTCTTAAAATCCCAAATAGAGTGAAATGACAATCAAAAATTCGAGTTTTAGAAAACGCGGTTTAAGCTGATCTCCATGGTTATTCATCGCTTAATATGCCAGGCGTTGTTTTTCACGTGACAGCTATACGGAAAGCATCCATAAAGCATTTGGGGTATTTGGGGTCATTTCCACCCCGTGCTTCTCTCTCCATTGCTAAAATGAGCAGAATCCACGTTGCAGTTGGCATACCTGCTCTTTTTATCAAACATTTTACCATAGATTGTAAAATATATGTGTAATATTTTTGTGGCTTATTCTGCAAATAGGAGGTTAACATGGGAAGCTGCTGGGAGAGTTGATTGGATAACCCATTACCTGCATAAATCAGATTTATTTTTAACATTTCTTTTGCTAACATTCAGATTTCATTGGTGATTTTGCCTATTAATTTGGCTTGAGATGTTTCCTTTTTCTGTTGCTTTCTTTTAATTTAACACTGTTCATGTCTCACCCCTATTTTTTTCCATCCCCATCTCCACCCATGCTGCCCCACATCCTTTGCTCTTGTCTGCAATCAACCTCTTCATCCAATAAGGCTGGGCACAGAGTAAGTTGGTTCATCTTGGCCTCTTGCTGACGGTGGTGGTAGGTGATAACTCTTTTAGCAGTTTTCAGGGTATCAGCATTTAAAGGACAGGATCTGGCCAATGGCTATTGAGGTCAAAGCTTTGCCTTGTTTCAATCACCTTGCAGTAACTCAATTCTTTTCCAGTCTGGTGTCTTCCAGCATTCCAACACATCTGGACGGCATCCATGTTGGCTGGGGAATTCTGGGAGTTGAAGTCCATAGAGCTTAAATTTGCCATGGGTGAGAAACACCGCCCTACATCCTCAAGGCAGAATCTCTTCTCCCTCAATAAAATCAACCATAGAGCTATGTGATTGGCAGGTGCCACTTTGTAAATTCAGAAAGTGGGCAGTTGGAAACGTGTCCAGTAGTGGCACAGCCAACCAGCAAGATACTTTTGTAATGTAGTGGCCTTTGGTGTAAAAGGCATCTATTTAAAACAAAATACTTCAAAGGATATCCCCCCCACCCCACCCCCCCAAAAAATAGCTCTGTATAATCCCTGCAACAATCTACTTGCAATTTGTCTCAAATTTTACGGCCTGTTCATTCAAACGGTTGTACATGTGGAAAAAGTCTAGAGCAAGTTGCCTATATTTAAGAAACAATTTGGATTAAGTTATTTTTACTTTCCTCCAGTCTAATGAGTCATCATCCTCATGATTTTATCTGCAGTGAATCCAAGTTACTTATGGTTGGTTTTTTTTTTTTAAATTAATACACAATTGCAACGGGATTTGCAAATATTCTAGAAGTTATCAGGTTTGCCTTGATTTGAGGGACATTTCTTTCTCTCCAGTGCTGGAAAGCTGGTTGGTGCGTTGCTAGAAACTTAACCACCTCTCCTTTCTTGTCCTAAGTTGGTGTTAGTGTTGGGCGACCTTAATATTCCTCACCGCTGTAACAGCCTGCCGGCTAAATTCAAAAAATTGCTGGTTCCGGGCAAAATCCAGCACATTCTTTGCACCGGGAACCTCTGCACGAAGGAGAGCTATGACTACCTCAAGACCTTGGCTGGCGACGTTCATGTCGTGAGAGGAGATTTTGATGAGGTAACGACGTTTGACGAGGCCGCTGCAAACTGGGATTTCTGTCTGGGTATTTTATCAACCTGTTCTGTATCCCTGAGGGCTGAATTAATTCTCTGTAAATAATTTATTGATCCTGCAAGCTTGTTTATGGAGATTTGTGTTATTGTTCTATTATCACTTATTGTCTTAAATTTTCTCAACTTTGGCCACTTGAAAATGTATAGACTTCAACTCCCAGTGCTGGCTGGGGAATTCTGGGAGTTGAAGTCCACACCTTTTCAAGTCACTAAGATTGAGAAACATTCCATTCCATGGACCAAACCAGCTAACCAATTCCACCTATTTTATTGCAATTGAGCATAATAGAATTGTGCCAATCTGCCCCTCCCTATTTTTTTGTTGCCAATTTGCTCTCTTTTTGGTACTTCAGTGATTTAGGGATGTATCTGCCTGAGCCACATCCAAATACTATCTTACTTCCCAGAGAACTTAAGAAATGTTTCATCCCCTTTTGTCCAGCTAATGGGGTCTGAAATATTTCCGTCATGTTCATCTTCCTCATACCCACTTTTGTGACTTCATGACAAGGGACAGTGCCTGAAGATTTATCCCCCCCCATACCCAAAAAAGAGGATATTTTCCTCTGGAAGGGTTGAAAGAGGATGACTCCAAAAGTCTTTTCTGCTCACCTCGTTTTTACGCTCTGCCTTCAATCCTAGAACCTGAACTATCCCGAACAGAAAGTGGTTACTGTGGGGCAGTTTAAGATCGGGCTGATCCACGGCCATCAAGTCATTCCCTGGGGCGACGTGGCCAGCCTCGCTCTCCTCCAGAGGCAGTTTGACGTCGACATCCTGATTTCGGGCCACACGCACAAATTCGAGGCATTTGAGCACGAAAACAAGTTCTACATTAACCCAGGGTCAGCCACGGGGGCCTACAGCGCTTTGGAAAAGTGAGTTATGCTTTTATTATGGCAGGGCTGCTGCCGGTTCACACTGGTTCATGCGAACTGGTAGTTTAAGATTCTGCGCAGTTTGGCGAACTGGAAAATCCCACCACTAATGGGCTCCGTGCCTACTTGTTTTTCAGCCTGTTTTTTCAGGCAGGTTTTTGGGCTGTTTTCAACCCGAAAAACATCCAGGGCCAGCCAGTGGTAGGATTAGCCCCAACTGGCTGAATCCTACTACCTCTGCCTTTGAGGCCAGTGGACGAGAGGTGGGATAGGATGATGAGTGACATCCCCCATCCAGTCACATGACCACCCACCCACACCTATCCAGCCAGAGAACTGGTTAAGTTATTCAAATCCCACCACTCTTGTGTGGACTCCCCCGCCCACCAAACCTCAACTCCTGACGCCGTCAGCAAAATAACGGGTTGTTTTCGGTTCCTTTCCCAGCAACATCATCCCTTCCTTTGTGCTGATGGACATCCAGGCCTCCACAGTTGTCACCTACGTCTATCAGCTGATTGGCGACGACGTCAAAGTGGAAAGAATCGAGTACAAGAAATGTTAAAAGCAAGTGGGCCTCCCCTAACTCGTTCCAACCTTTTTTGTACCCAACAGTCCGCAGTGTTTGCAGCCTTGTGAATCTTAGCTTGTCGTAGGCAACTAAGTTTACAGCCCCTGACTTCTGACATCTGCCTTGGTTTAATTTTTTTTTCTTTTGGCCCCCAAAATGGCTCCTGCTTGTAAATATTACTCAACGTGCGCAGCAGAATTCACACCTGTTCATGTGAACTGTCTTATAATAAAGATGTTATTCAACTTCGATTTGATAAAGTTTATTAAGATTATTTATGGCAATGTTTCAGATATGTTGGTCTTCAGCTTGCTTCATCTCTAAGCCACTTAATGGCCCTGGAGAGCATTAATTTAAAGCAGGGGTCCCCAAACCTGGCAACTTTTTAAGACTTGTGGACTTCAACTTCCAGCATTCTTAAAGTTGCCAAGTTTGGAGACCTCTGATTTGAAGTGTGTAAAAGAGATCTGTGCCTTAAATGTCAACGAAGAAGCAGGAGAGCCACATCTTCACAGATTTATTGATTTATATTTATTTATTAAAACACGGAGATTCTTTGCATCTCTCCTTCTATGAAAACTTTCAGTAATTATTATATGGGACTATCCAAGGGATACAGAGTGAGTTTGCCAGATACATTTTGCATAAACACCCATGAAATGTGGAAACGGTGTTTCCTGGGATAAAATTAGCATATGTACACAGAGAAATGACACGTCGATCACGTCCGTCTGAAGTAGAATTGAGGCTAACATCTTCAGTTTTGTATATCCAGATGAGGTGATCAAGAAATACCATCTTCTTTGGGGAAATTACAGCAGAGTTGGTGCCAGCTCATTCAAGTACATCTGGAAGGAGATTTAAAAAATGCCCAAGGTAAGATCCAAGGATCAGATAAAGATAATTTTCTCTTAAAACCACATTATATACATGATATATAGATAGTCCTCGGCTTACGACCACAATTGAGCATAACATTTCTGTTGCTAAGCGAGACATTTGTTAAGTGAGCTTTGCCCCACTTTTTATGACGTTTCTTGCCTATAGTTATTAAGTGAGTCACTGCAAGTGTTAAGTTAGTAACCTGGTTGTTAAGTGAGCCTGGCTTCCCCCTGGATTTTGCTTCTCAGATGGTTGCAAAAGGATGTTGCAGCGATCATAAGTACATGCCAGTTGTTTGAATGTTGATCACGTGACCATCGGGGTACAACCGTTGTAAGTGTGAAAAATGGTCACAAGTCACTTTTTCAGTGCCATTGTAGCTTTTGAACAGTCATTAAATGAACTGTTGTAAGGCAAGGACTACCTGGAATGATATTAATAAGATTTTGTTCTGGAGAAGGAAGTATTAATCCTTTACTGGAGGCTTCTCATAGACAAAATAGTTCACCAATTCCTGAACTGGATGACCAGAGATACATGTCTTAGGCCAGAGGTCTCCAAACTTGGCCACTTTAAGGATTACAAATAAGCTAATAAATAAGCTAACATAAAGATAAATTTAGTTAAAATTAAAAAAGAGAGAGAGAGAGAGAGAAACTAATGCTCTGCGGACTCCACTCCAGTCTCATTTATCCTGTTTCTTAACTACCACCAGCAGTAGCAATGTTTCAAGATGGACTCGTTCAAGAGTAGAAGCCTTTAACATCCCTGTTTAGTATTCCTCAAACATCTGTACTATCAGGGTAGGTCAGGGGTCCCCAAACTTGGCAACTTTAAGACTCGTGGACTTCAACTCCCAGAATCCCTCAATTCTGGGAGTTGAAGTCCACAAGTCTTAAAGGGGCCAAGTTTGGAGACCCCCTGACTTAGCCTAAATTTCAGCCTGTGGAAGGTGCTGTCAGCATTCCAAGCCACCCTCCTTTCCAACCAATAACTCCGAGGCAGACATCTCTCAAAGATTGCTTTATTTGGATCATAACTGGAAGTTACGATCTGAAGGTTTTCGGGCTTCCTTGCAATATTCAAAACTACAAATCCATTCCCCCCTCTTGGCCATCATCACATCACATGGCCCAGTCACGACGTGTCCTAAAGTAAGACCCTTATTTCATTCTGCGCCATACTCAACGATCTTGAACTAGCAAAAGAATTTTATTTTGTCTACTTAGAGATACTCAATTGAATCCACCACCCCCTCCCACTTTCTCAGGCTCGTGGCAGCATCGAATCTCAATATGGCTTCCAAAGCTGACAGGTGCTTTTGGCAGAAAAACAATAGGATAGCACAATCCCCCCCACCCCCACCCCCCCAAAAAAGAGTTTCAGGCCGATTTAAAACATAAAACCGAGTACCTTCACCACCTCGGAAGCCGTCTGTTTTGATGGAAGAGACATTTCGGGCTTCTGAAGATATTCTGTTATTAGAAAGGCTGCGTCCTCCATCCTGCAGAGCCACAAAAGGACCAGGGTGAGACCTCTTCATTTTGTATATTGCAAGACACACATTGCAGAGAAGAATCCTCTGTTTTCCTTAAAGTAAGGGAAAGCTGAGCTTCCCAGAAAAATTTCCCCAGGCAATGGTGAATTGGCTCGGCACCTGCTATATTGGTAAGGGGAAGGCAGGAAGAGGAAGTTGTCAGGTGAGGCTCCATTCAAAATCCAAGAAAGAAAACCTTAAGACTCCGTGGTTATAGAGGAAAGGACTTTTACTGGAAATCAAAGTGGTAGCATCAAAAGAATTCAAGATCTGAGGCATTAGGCGCGAAAATCACATATACAAAGTAATGGCAACGTTCCCAACTAGAATAGTTCAAGCTGGCCATCCCATCTGAGATGTGCATAATGTCATGTGAGGCATCTTCAGCTGGCATTTCAGACATCTGGCTGGCCAGGACGGTTGGCCTTGGCCTGAATAGATAAGAAGCCACAGCTGCGCACAAAGCAAGTAAGAAAGTTTTCCCAAGTTTTACAGTTCGCCATCTCAAGCCTCCAGCACGCTTCCCCCGCCCCACAAACCCAGTTAATCTTCCCTCCCCCCGTTTCTATGGCAGCCGGAAAGACAGGCAGAAGAAGGATTCTTGAAGGCTGACCGAGGTGGCTGTGTCCACTTCCCTGGGTTCCTGATGGAAAGGTGTGATATAAATATAATGTTAAAAGCCTGGGGCTTCAGAAGGGGCTTCAGAAGTGTCCTTTTTTTCCTCTTCTGAACGACAACCAGATCAGAGCCATCAATCCAGGAAGCGCCCCTCTCTTTGCTTGGGCATTCTGCCATTTTCCTCCCACCGTCCGGTGCGCTCCCACAGGGAGGGTCTCTTGCGGGTCCCGTCGGCTTCTATGTGCTGGCTGGTGACCCCGAGGAATAGGGCCTTCTCATCTGCCCTCTGGAATGGGTTGCTCCCGGAGTTACGTACAGCCACGGACCTGGGGACCTTCAGATGTGCCTTGAAAACTGGGCTCTTTGACTAGGCCGGCTTGGGCTGATTTTAGTTTTGGGGTGTTTTGTTTTTATTAAATTTTAGGGTTTTAGGGAAGGGTTTTAAATTGTTTACAGCCAGGGTTCGGTTTAATTTAGTTTTATTGTTCCACATATTTATTGTTTTAACTGTACGGATGTGCACTGCTCTGAGTCCTTCGGGAGTGGAGCGGTATATAAATAATAATAACAATAACAATAATAACAATATTATTATTATTATTAGTAGTAGTAGTAATAGTATTTGCTTACCTGTTCTTGGCGACCAATTTTTCCACCAGGCCTTTCACTTGGCCAGGATGCCTTTCTCGTAGCCTTAATAACGGGAAATATTTGACCTCTGCCAAGTCTTTCACCTGGTGAAGGATGTGGTCCAGGATGGAATTCCTCACCTACAAAGCAGCGGGGTGGGGGAAGTTACTCTGGAAGACGAGCAGGTCAACTTTGCGAGGTTGTCTTTTATGCCCCAGCCCCTTCTTTGCCTACCTGTGAAGCCACGCCAGCCGCCTCACCCAGGCTCAGGTGTTCCTCTGTCTGCTGCAGAATCCGCTCAAGATCCGACGAGGACAGAAAGGCCTAGCCAGAGCGGGGGGGAAACAGAGTCACTTCTCTTCAAACACGGGCGTGAAATGCTTCGGATCTCGTCGCGCGAAAAGAGGGTCACACGACTGCTGGAATGGCGATCGCCGCGCATCGAGAGGGGCGCTGGGTGTGGGAAGGCGGGAGCCCTCGCTCACCTGGATCTGCTGGGCTCTTTTCTCCCGTTGTGGAATCAGCACCAGGCATCCTAAAGCCAAACCCATCAGGTCCAACTGGGCGAATCGCTTTGCGATCCCAGTTAAATCCAGATCTGCCAAGACGGGACACCTGGTTGGAGGTGGGAAAGGGCTACGTTAGCCGGTAAAAAAAATCAACTCACCAAAGAACTGGGTTTATAAGCCTAAAACCCCAATTCTTTTGGTTCTTGCTTTCTGCTCTTTTGCCTTATAACATGTTTTCCAGGGAGAGACCCAACATGGAGTGCCAAGAGGTGGAGAAGATACACACACACACACATACACACACACACACACAGAGTGTAGGGTTTCCTGCCTAGGCAGGGAGTTGGACTCCAAGGTCTCTTTCAACTGTGGTTCTGTTCTGTTCTATTCTCTCTCTATATCTATCTATCTTTATATCTCTATATCTATCTTTATATATCTATATCTATCTATCTATCTATCTATCTATGGAATGCAATATCTATCCGTCTGTCTGTCTGTCTGTCTGTCTGTCTATCTATCTATCTATCTATCTATCTATCTATCTATGGAATGCAATATCTATCCGTCTGTCTGTCTGTCTGTCTGTCTGTCTGTCTGTCTGTCTGTCTGTCTGTCTGTCTGTCTATCTATCTATCTATCTATCTATCTATCTATCTATCTATCTATCTATCTATCTATCTATCTATCTATGGAATGCAATATCTATCTATCTATCTATCTATCTATCTATCTATCTATCTATCTATCTATCTATCTATCTATCTATCTATCTATCTATCTATGGAATGCAATATCTATCTATCTATCTATCTATCTATCTATCTATCTATCTATCTATCTATCTATCTATCTATCTATGGAATGCAATATCTATCTATCTATCTATCTATCTATCTATCTATCTATCTATCTATCTATCTATCTATCTATCTATGGAATGCAATATCTATCTATCTATCTATCTATCTATCTATCTATCTATCTATCTATCTATCTATCTATCTATCTATCTATCTATCTATCTATCTATCTATCTATCTATCTATCTATCTATCTATCTATGGAATGCAATATCTATCCGTCTGTCTGTCTGTCTGTCTGTCTGTCTGTCTGTCTGTCTGTCTATCTATCTATCTATCTATCTATCTATCTATCTATCTATCTATCTATCTATCTATCTATGGAATGCAATATCTATCTATCTATCTATCTATCTATCTATCTATCTATCTATGGAATGCAATATCTATCCGTCCGTCCGTCCGTCCGTCCGTCCGTCCGTCCGTCCGTCCGTCCGTCCGTCCGTCCATCCATCCATCCATCCATCCATCCATCCATCCATCCATCTATCTATCTATCTATCTATCTATCTATCTATCTATCTATCTATCTAGTAAAGAGTTGGCTGACCAAGAAAAGCTTCTCTTTTTATTATTGATAAGAAAAAACTGATTTCCCCCCACCCTTCCTATGTTACATATACTTATTCTTTATACAGTTAAAAAAAAAAAGGATTGCAGTGAAACCATCCATCCCACCATCTCATCTGGCCTAAGGAGCCGCTCTTCCCACTTCCAATTACTACAAATATTTTTATATTTTGGTGTCCCGATCTCTCTCTCTCACACACACCCTCCCCAGAATGTTCCTCTGCTTACATCAGAAGCATCTTGAAACTCCCGCAGCAGGCTTCTAGTTGGTCGAGATTGGGTGGACCTAAAGCTTTTTTTTTAAAAAAAAAAAAAGACACAGAAAGAGAAAAGATTTCTGCAGGTGAGAATTCACTCCGCTCTAAGAGGTTGCTGAATTTGTGCCATCGCTTCTGAAGCCTGGTTTTCCATATGATGGCATGAAGGTCACCAAAAAAATCCGAAACACTCACCAGAAAGAATTGGGGCCAGAATGACACTCTGCCAGGCTCGGCTGTAGTTTGAGATCTGCAGAAAGTTAAAAAGCATCTTAAAATTCCAGAGAGAATGAAACTGAACCAATCAGTCGATTGTGAAACATGAAAACCCTTTTCTGTTGGCAAATTTATGATTATTTCATTAACATAAGAAATTAAAAAGACTACGTGCTTAACAGGGTAGAAATTTACGCACCGGCCATAAGGAATAAATGCCAGAGATCTCCACTAAAACTTTCCTCAAATAATGGACCTGAAATGCAATAGAGTAAAACAGGTGAACAGCATCTTCCTGAGCACAATGACAACAACCTCAGTTGTTTTGCCCTTTACATCATTGGGCTGCTAGGCAAAAGTGGAGGAGGACTCATTAAACAATTCAAAAATTAACCGAGGTTTGATTGCCACAATCCTACAGGCAAATCTCCCCAACTTGCAATCAATAAAAAGAACTTGGTGCTGATAAGTTTTTGCAGTTCAGAAATAACACAGTGCCAAAAAAAAAGACAACAGGATTACGGCAGAAAAGGAGAATGTTCTTAACGTCAGAAGGATCTCAAAAATAACTTACAATAACTAGCTAATAGTTCTAAGGGAGAAAATGCTGGTTACTTTTAACCTTTCTTGGCTAAGCAGATGACAAGACTAACTAATCAACTAACTAATTAACTAAATAAATAAATAAAATAACCTTTTTCCTTTAAAAAAAACCCATGTCCACATATCTTAATTTTTTTTTTTTTTTTAAATTCCCCCCCAACCTCTAAACATACCAGAATTAAGCAAACGTAACTAAAAACCTTTGCAGGCATAGATACAGCTTTTTTTTTTTTTCATTTTGTAGTCCTATACAGTACTCTGTATTTCTCAGTGCTCCATAATTCATCCCAAGTGGGGGGAACGCAGAAAAAGGCAGGGCCTTACCATTTTGAACCCCATTAGCTTCTGTAGCAAACCGTTCCACAGCAGAGGATCGTGTACTTTGTATTCCAAGGAAAGCTCAGCCACCAGTTTCACTGCCTGAAAGTGGAAGGTTTTTGTGGGAAAGCGCAGGACTGAGTGCCCATTCTGCACCTCTGTTTCTCAACCTTAGCCAGTTTCAGCCCTGTGGACTTCAACTCCCAGCATTCCCCAGCCGGCATCACCTTGGGTTCGTGGCTGTGGTTCTTCCACAGCCCTTTAACCATGCCCTCCTTCGATGCCCTGTGGAAGGATTCGTAGGTGTAAGGAATATTCAGAACTTCCAGCTGTGCCAGGTAAATGAAGGATTTCAGGAACTTCCTGTTAGGAAGCAGGAAAATAGAATGTGGTAGATATGGTGAGAGAGGTTTATGAGACTCTTACCTTAGCCCAGGGGCCCCCAAACTTGGCAACTTTAAGACTTGTGGACTTCAACTCCCAGAATCCCTCAATTCTGGGAGTTGAAATCCACAAGTCTTAAAAGGGGCCAAGTTTGGAGACCCCTGACTTAGCCTAACTCCCAGAATTTCTCAGCCAGCTATGAAGTCCACAAGTCTTGCCAACTTTGAAGACCTCTGCCTTAGTCAGTTAATGTAAAATGGATGACTTTTTTTGATTCCTGCAGAGAGACAGAAGCAAGGAGGAAGAGGCAGAGAAAAGCAGGGAAAAGTTACAAGCATCTACCCAAACGCAGAAGTTGAACCGAGGTAGGGAAGGGCCAAAATTTGCATCAGGCAGCGTATAAAAGTGATTACCTCTCCTGGTCTCCTCTTAAAATCCATTAAAATATTAAAATTATTTTCCGTGATTGGGATCCAGGTGGCCCAGCACCCAACTGGTGCTGCGTAATCAAAGCCTCAACTTTTCTGAGAAGCCTTAAGAACCGTAACCCATTAATTTCCAGGCACAAAACTGAGTTGTTAATGAAAATAAAGATAATAATTCTTCACTGAGCTCAAAGGCAGGACATGGACATCAGCCCTACCTAGATTTACAGGCTGCATTAAATCCTAGTTCCCTTTATTTCTTTAACGAATGGCATAGAACACGCGGACAACAGGAATAATAATATGCGGAAGGAGCACCTAATACTGCGGTATGATGGAAATACATCGCCAGTTTTGTAAGGTTTGAGGAATTCAAGAAACTCATAGGTTGCATTTTACAAATACACTGATTCATAAAAATAGAATACATATTCTATGGATTAATCTCTAGGCCATTTATCCAATGATAAGGACAATATTTCTTAGTTGGAGAAAGCCTTGTTTTTCCTCCTTGTATAAGATCTCAAGTGGCAGCCAGTCACCAGGAGCACCAGGTTACAGAAGATGCTCTGCCACATTTAAACAGGTCATAAATTCCCTTCAATGTAGTTTAATGAAGTCAGTTACTTCGGTTCTAAGGCTAAGTAGAATTACAGCCAATTAGAGTTCGTGCCGACAGTTTGTTAGGTACCTAACCAATACTCCCACTGCCAAAAGAAAAGAAAAAAAATAATTACAACTGAATTCTCATTTGGTGCTCAATATAGGTGTGGGGGGGGGGGGTTTGGGGGGAAAATGCCACCAGGGTGGATTTGATTTAAATCAACTTGATTTAAATCATAATTTGTAAAGAGCAACTGTCATCTCTGTCCTGCAGCGACTCCTCCTCTGGCCAGCTGTTGATTCCCCATCAGTCCCAATATTGCAGACTATACAGCAGGGGTCCCCAAACTTGGCAACTTAAAAGACTTGTGGACTTCAACTCCCAGAATTCCTATGCTGGCTGGAGGATTCTGGGAGTTCAAGTTGCCAAGTTTGGAGACCTCTGCTACACAGCCTCATGCTACGTAACTAAGTTCCATTTCATGCTGAATAAACTAAATTATGAATGCATCTTAAATAGAAAACTATTTTTGGATAGATTTTTTTTACTCCAAAAGCATATTATTAAAATAAATTTGATAAAAATTAAAAAAAAACCCCCGATTTAAATATAAAAAATCTGATTTCAATTTTTTAAAAATCCATTTAAAAGAAAATAGATTTTTACCCACCCTGAATGCCACTAAGCTCACCCCAAATTGGGAGATGATGACCCCTCACCTGACTTTCTTCATGGGGGTTTTGAAGAGCGATTCAATGGCAGCAGGATCCGCCAGAAAGAGTAGACAGCGAAGAGCTCGGCTGCGGTGGGCGAAAGTCAGCTCGTTGACCCCAATGGGCTGAAATAAGGGGAGACAATGTGTCTTTTGTGGTTTCATGAAAGGGGACTCTTCAGTCACCCTATGGGGTGGGTGCTTGGGAAGAGAACTGGGCAAGTTAATTTAGGACTTAACGCTTCTCAAATTGGGCCTTTATGGTTAAAGAGAGGTTTGAACTATAGACAATATTCGGGCCCAAAAGAACGTTTTTTTTGCCAGGTGCAAATCCTGTCCAGGATTTTATTTTATTTTGATTACTTTTTGTGACAGTGGCCCTTGTGGAGTTTAAATTGCATGCAGTTTTAAATGTTATTCCTAAGGAGGCCTCCACCATACACCGCAGATTTACTCGTAGAATTTCCTTGCAAACTTTGCATGTTTATGGAGAAAACATTATTTCAAAGGGTCAGTTATTGTTTCTCAACTTTGGCCATTCTAAGAGGGGTGGATTCCAATTCCCAGAATACCCCAGCCAGTATACTAGGAATTGAAGTCCACCCCTCTTAAAAGGGCCAAAGTTGAGAAACTTTGAATTATAGTATAGGAAGTAATTATAATAAAGAGACTTACAGAAGTGGCAGACACAGCAAATTCGTAAAGAATCTTTAGCTGATTATCCACTGGGTAAAGTTGAAGAAGGTATATGATCCTGCAAGGGAAGGGGAGAAATCAGCATTTTCTTTTCTCAACAATCTGGATGATCATTTTTACAACCGTCATAAATATGAATTTTGATCATGGGCATGCTGCAACAGTTCTAAGGGTGAAAAAGTCATCTCCCCCCGCCCCAGTTCTGTTGTAATTTTGAACGGTCACAAACTCTGTACTTTACCCAGCTGCATTCTAAAAGATTGGGAATTTGCAGGCTCCGTTTAACCAATGACATTGTTGAAGGGAAACAAACACACACACACACACAGACACAAAACCTTGGGCTAACCAGCCATAGCTTACCGCTTCAAGTCTTCATCCTCTTGAACACTTTCCGAACCTTCAGTGGCTTCCTTTTAAAATAAAATGGGGAGGGGGAAAAACCCTCTGATTTTGGGAAGCTGAATTCTGATAACAAACTCGATTAAAACGAAGGATGCTTTTCCTTGGAAGACTTCCTGTAACTGTCGAATGCAGGAAGCCAGAAAAAGGAACAAGCGGCTTGGCTTTCTCTATGCCGGGTCAAAATTCTCTCCCTGAGCATTTGTACGTCAGTTTTCTAATTTAATTCAGCTTTGCTGCCTGTTTAAAATGCCTTTTCAAGGATTTCTTCATTCGCTTTAATTGGTTCACCGGAGTTTGGAAATTAATGCTATTGGGTAATAATAATAATAAATATTTATTTATATACCGCTCCTCTCCTGAAGGACTCGGAGCGATGCACAGCCATACAATTAAAACAATAAATATGTGAAAAGTTAAAACTAAAGCAGATGAAAAGCATTGTGATAACATTACTGGATGGGTGTGTGTGTGTGTGTGACATTTCCTGCCTGGGTGTGAGCTACATTGCAATGTCCTACCTATCAATGAATACTTCAGCTTCAACCCTAACAACATAAGAGCAAACAATAGATACAAACTCAAGGTTAATCGCACCAAACTTGATTGCAGGAAATACGACTTCAGCCACAGAGTGGTCAATGTCTGGAATACTCTACCTGACTCTGTGGTTTCTTCCCCAAACCCCAAAAACTTTAAACTTAGACTGTCTACTGTTGACCTCCTCACCCCTTTCCTAAGAGGTCTGTAGGGGGTGTGCATAAGCGCACCAACGTGCCTATCATCCCTGTCCTATTGCTTCTTTATTTTTCTCATATGTATCCATGTATTCATAACTATGTTTTACTTATACCTATTATTTTGTAAGCAATTGACAAATAAATAAATAAAATAAAATAAAATAAATACAGAATGAAATCGAATGCCTTTTAATAAAACATGTCAGTCTGAGAAGGTGCTAGCAGGCTCCAGAAATTGGCCAGGATGGGGTGGATGGACATGCTTAGCAAAAGAAAGATGTTCTCGGCAGCTGCTAATCCGGAAGGCCAGAAGGAGCTGTCCGTGGTACCACCCCAGAACACCTGGCCAACCAGACAGAAGAGGCTGAACTTACACCTGTTGGGAGGACGTTAGGACACAGCCATCTCTCCAGCAGAGCGTCCCAGATTTTCTTCAGCTCCAAGTTGTTAATTTGTGCTATTTCTCTAGCAGCAGCATGGATATCTACCCAGAGAGAAGAGGACAAGTTTGTGAAGGACAACATCTTCCTTTGTCTCAACTTGAACCTCCAAGTAAAAATATCCTTGATTCCATTTGGGTGAGAAAGGTAAACTGTACTAGAAGTCAAGTGACTTAATTGTATGTAATTCACTTGACTTCTAGTCAGGTTTACCTTTCTCCCCCGAATGGAGTTAAGGATCCTTCTTACTCAGAGGCTGAGTAAGGTGAGGCAGGTCTGGCTCTTCTCTCCCTCCTATCCTACTACTGTCGGAGGCCGTTCTTGCCGAGAGGCCGTGCTTGAGCTCACCCGGATAGTCTCTCCCAGTTGGGTTTTGGATTCTCTCAGCGATGCTGCTGTGTTGATAAAGCAGAAGGATCAGATTGGTCGGCTTGCCGAGGAGCTTCTGGTGGTCCGCCGAGTTCAGTTTCTGGGCTGCCAAGACGGCTTCCATGGCCGCCTTCTTGTGCTGCCCCTGCAGCCTCTTCAGATGCACCTGGGCCTTCTCGCGGGACTCGTCCTTTGAGAAGAAGGTAGAATGTTCCCATGCACCCCTCGGCACTTGGGATGCTGACATGGTTCACCTTTGCACCTGCTTTTCGCAGCCATTCAGGTGAAATCACCTGTTCAGGAGGGACCAGCTTCATGTTCTGAATTGTCTTCCTTGTTAATCATGAAACATGGGAAGAGCCTAAAACCAGAGGCCTATCTTTATTCACCCCTTTCCCCCGTTGTGGGTCTGCAGGAAGACACCCGCTGGTGTCCCTTAAGCCCCCAATGAAATCTAATGATTGTGGTGCATTTTGTGATCAAACAGGAACCAGCAAAGTGCCTAACAATGAACTCCTGAATCACTTGGTTGCAAAAGAAGATGGCAGCAAATGAATGGCTGCTTAGAACTCTAGTGGAGACTCACACTAACGCCCCAAGCGCCCAATGACGGAGGGGTGTGTTTGTGTGTATGTTTGCACAACGGATGGAGTGCAGCAAAGCCTCCGTAGCAAAAGAGCTAAACTCCCAGAGCAACCCACAGGAGAGGCAGCTAAATTCACCATTACTCTCAGGGAAGGAGCCACAAAGTTTGCTAGAATTCCCAGTGCCCTGTTCCTAGGTTTCTTTTTCAACCCAACAGAACAGACCGGGATAGTGATAGTCAGCTGTTCATACTATGCATCTCGGTGTGCAATTTTAAGCTCTTCTCTAAAAACATGGAAAGCTTTCTCCGTACCGTTATTGTTGGATCCTTCAGCCATTTTTCTGCTAAGCCGAGGCATATTTTCAAAGTCTGGACCTTGGCGGGCCCTGGAGGGAAAGCGGAGAAAAGAACCACGTCCATAAGTCCACAGCCTCCTGTCTGGGTTTCAATTTCCAGCCTCTCTAGATAGGGAGGCAGAAGACTGACGTTGCTATGGACAATTAAGTTGGCTTCATAAGTATCTGTGGATCTCGGAAGCCAAAAAGTGACTGGTCTGCTGAGGAACTCCGGCTGATGGTAGCTTATTTAGTAAAGAGGAAACCATGGCTTAACCCAGTTTTAAAAGCAAAGGTTTCCCTGTCTACTCATGTCCAGTTTCAGGGGATGGTACTTATCTCCATTTCCTGGATGAAGGAGCCAGTGTTGTCCGAAGACATTGCTGTAGTCATGTGGCCAGCATGACTGTACACCGAGGCGCACAAAACACTGTTCCCTTCCCACCAAAGTGGTACCTATTTATCTACTTGCATCCACATGCTTCCGAACTGCTAGATAGGCAAGAGCTGGAGCAAGGAATGGAACTCACCCCATCAAGAGATGCTTGGGTCTCGAACAGCCAACCTTCAGGTCGACAAGCCCAACATCTTAACTGCTAGCCACTCTTAAACCAGCATCTCTCTGGAACCAACCTGTCGGAAGCTCTTGGGCTATCTGATGGACTAGCGCTGCGGCCCATTCCGGCTTAGTGTTTGACAGTAAGTAAGACTGGACAGCCTGCATGGTCTCCTCCGTTCTCTTGTCCACTGGCCACAACTGACCACTGGCGGTTGCTGCTACCAGCTTCGGCTTTAGTTCTCGGAAAATGTGGTTCAGGGCAGAGACATGGAGGTTATCCAAGGAAACCTGGACAAAAATAAACAGAGCAGTGAAATTGGCACCTGTTAAGCAGGCCCCAAACTTCATATGCAGCAAACTTTTTCATCAAATTTCATTTTATATATGAGAAAAGCAACCAGGATGATGAGGGGACTGGGGGCTAAAACATATGAGGAACGGTTGCAGGAGCTGGGCCTGGCCAGTCTAGGGAAGAGAAGGACCAGGAGAGACAGGAGAGCAGCCTTCCAATACTTGAGGGGCTGCCAGAGAGAGGAGGAAAGGGGTCAAGCTATTTTCCAAGGCACCTAAAGGCCAGACAAGGAACAATGGATGGAAACTGACCAAGGAGAGATTCAACCTGGAAATAAGGAGAAACTTTCTGACAATGAGAACAACCAACCCATGGAACAGAAGTTGCCTTTAGAAGTTGTGGGAGCTTCATCCCTGGAGGCTTTCAAGAAGAGACTGGACTCCCATCTGTCAGAAATGGTGTAGGGTCTCCTGCTTGGGGTTGGACTAGATGACTTACAAGGTCCCTTCCAACTCTGATTATCTGTTATCTTTTCCTCTGATGGATGTAAGCCTCAGTCTTGGCTGGGAAGTTTGAGCCAAGACAGGATGTTTCTATTAAGTGTCTTCAGTCAAAAGCATCTTTCTCCACCCTTTCACGGAAGCGATTGCCTTCCTTCCTTCCTTCAGAGACTTAAAGGAAGAACAGAAGGTAAGAGGCAGACCTTGTTACCTTCATGACTTTGCATATCAAAAGCAGCTTCGGGAAGGATTCCTGATTGATTTCTGCAGCTGTGGGAAAATAAAACCAGCAGTGATTTGGGGGAAAAGAAGCGAGCGCTTCAAATGCAGCTCTTAAATCCAAAGACATTTTTTTAAAATCCCTTTATGAATAAGGTTTTTCTTACAAACGCGCACTCACAAACGATCTTCCAGAAGCACTGCGAAGTTTTAAAGAAGATCAGGTGGAAAGGCAGCCGGGTTTGAGCAGCCGGAGAGAGGCGAAGCCCCTGATCGAAGAGGAACTGCTGTTCCAGATCACCAGGAGGGGAGGATCTCTGGTAGGATTTCAAGTGTTTTAGCAGCATGTTGGCCTGGGAGCAACAGAGAAAACAATGTGAGTTTCTTCTCTGATTTTTTTTTTCTAAAGAAGCTACAGATACACAATACAGGCCCCTAAATAACATTACACTCAGTATTTACACAGTGTGTTCTAATGAAACATACAGACCAGCATTCCTGGGACAAAACATGGTTTTCAGATATTGGCAGACCTAGTTGGTAAACCAGATCAGAGAAAAAAGGAAGGAAGGGAAGGAAGGAAGGGAAGGAAGGAAGGAAGGAAGAAGGAAGGAAGGAAGGAAGGAAGGAAGGAAGGAAGGAAGGAAGGAAGGAAGGAAGGAAGGAAGGAAGGAAGGAAGGGAAAGAAGAAAGAAGGAAGGAAGGAGGAAGGAAGGAAGAAAGGAAGGAAGGAAGAAGGAAGGAAGGAAGGAAGGAAGGAAGGAAAGGAAGAAGGAAGGAAGGAGGAAGGAAGGAAGGAAGGAAGGGAAGAAGGAAGGAAGGAAGGAAGGAAGGAAGGAAGGAGAGAGAGAGAGATAAAGAAAAAGAAAAACAGGAGAGAGATAAAGAAAAAGAAAAAAGAAAGGAAGGAAAGAAAGACAGAGATAAAAAAAAAGGAAGGAAGGAAGGAGAGAGACAAAGAGACAAAGAAAAAGAAAATACTGTACACGTTCTTGAAAGCCAATTGTGCTCCTTAGAGGGCAGCCGATTAGGTGAGGGTCTGATTCAGCCTTTCATTATTTCATGATGATTCCACAACCAATAATCATTATTCCATCGTGCCATTGAACTCTCCTTCAGCCCCTTTCGCTTAGGGAATGGCTCCTGCACGTTTCCCCCCCCCAAAAAAATGCACCTTCCTGACCCTGCAGCAGTGTTTCCCCCACCTGGGGAACTTGAAGACACGTGGCCTTCGACTCCCAGAGTTCCCCAGCCAGTCCTGTGCTGAGAAGAAACCGAGCCTTTGCTTACCCGGCTCAGTGGGAAAACTGTGGCTTGCCCTCCAGCTCTTTCCATCACTGTCAAAAGGCTTTCGATGGCTTCGTAGTTGTAGGGATCCACCTGTTTCCCAGTCGAAAGCAAAGGAGAAGGATCAGCAATGCTGTGATTAGAGAGCCTCTTTCAAGCAGCTCATCCCTTAACTCTGGGTTAGGGCAGGGCTCTCCAACCTTGGCAACTTGAAGTCCTCCAGCAAAGCTGGCTGGGGAATTCTGGGACTCGAAGTCCTCCAGCAAAACTGGCTGGGGAATTCTGGGAGTTGAAGTCCACCAGCAAAGCTGGCTGGGGAATTCTGGGAGTTGAAGTCCTTCAGCAAAGCTGGCTGGGGAATTCTGGGACTTGAAGTCCTCCAGGCTTAAAGTTGCCAAGGCTGGAGACCCCTAACTTAGGGGATCCACTTATCTTACCCACATCAGCACCCCCATCCTCAAGCTCAAATATATGCCCCTTCCCCCACTCCCTCTTGGCCTTTATCACCCTTGGTATTAACCGGCTTTGGATAACTATTATTGGGAAATTTTGAACCCCGGCTTAAATCAAGCCAGCATCGTCCTGCAAAACGACGTGACGTTACTTTGTGGAGCATTGCGCTGAGGCTGTTCACCAAGCCGGTGGTGCTGCTGAGAAGCGGGATAGTCTCGAGGGCTCTGGCCACGGCCAGGACGTGCGGCTCTTTCCCGGCCCCCTCCTCCGATTCTCCTTTCCCCCGGGCGGCATCCTGGAACTGGGTTTCAACGTAGAGCTGCAGGGGGGCGTCTGTATCTAAGTGGAAGGTCCTGAAAGGCAGAACAAATCCAAAGGGAGAAAGGACTTGGGAGGGAGGGGGAAATCAGGGAGGGGGGAAAGAGAGGAGGAAGGGAGAAAAAGGGAGGGAAGGAAGGAAGGAAGGAAGGAAGGAAGGAAGGAAGGAAGGAAGGAAGGAAGGAAGGAAGGAAGGAAGGAAAGAGGAAAGTGGGAGGGATAGAGGGAGGAAGGGAAGGAAGGAAAGAAGGAAGGAAAAGAGAGGAGGAAGGGAGAAAAAGGGAGGGAGGGAATGAAGGAAGGAAGGAGATGGGAATTAGGGAGGAAGGAAGGAAGGAAAGGGGAAAGTGGGAGGGATAGAGGGAGCGAGGGAAGGAAGGAAAGAAGGAAGGAAGAGAGGAGGAAGGGAGGTAAAGGGAGGGAGTGAAGGAAGGAAGATGGGAATCAGGGAGGAAGGAAGGAAGGAAGGAAAGGGGAGAGTGGGAGGGATAGAGGGAGGGAAGGAAGGAAGGAAAGAAGGAAGGAAAAGAGAGGAGGAAGGGAGTAAAAGGGAGGGAGGGACGGAAGGAAGGAAGAAGATGGGAATCAAGGAGGAAAGAAGGGCCAAACTTCCCCAATCGAATCAAATATTTGGTGAAATGCGATGATTTCTGTATAAGAAAGGTCAGGAAATGTGCCACATGTAATTCCAGATTTTTCTTGGTTGTCTGAATCTGGCTTGAAGTTCCCGTCTTCAACACAGAGAATGAGAGGGGCCCTTTTCTTGCCCCATGGACTTCAGCTTCCTTACCTGCAGAATTTCAGGATGAGGCTGGTATCTGCCTTTGGGTGTTGAACCAGAGTCCTTAGAAGTTCCTTCTTCCTCACCGACGGCGTCCTGAATATATTCTGGAAAGAGACCTTTCACACAAACACAGCCGGGTCAGCACTCCGTTTAGCCAAAAATGCCCTTCAGGGACTCCTGTTTTCTGACCTGTCATTTCAGGCCCCCCAATTCTTGACACAGGGATCAATTGTGACCTGAATTCCACCTTTGGCCTCCCTTGTTTCTTCGGGGCCACCAAACCCAGAGAGGAAAGCGGCAACGCCCGACCACCTAGTTTGTTTTTAGCAACAGACAAAGGCGCACAGAAAGCAGTTTCTGCAAAATCCTGGGGTGAACAGAAGTGGCTAGAATTACATCGTAAACTCTGATCCCAAACCTGAATATTTCAGCGAAGAAACTCACCCCAAGCTTTCCGAGCTCGATGCCCCATTCGGCGTCCGTGACCAAGTCCCCAAAAGCTTGTTTCTCCTGGGGATCTTCGTAATGTACAGCTAGCTGGGCCCCCACAATAGCTACAGCCTGGGGGGGGGGGGGGGCAAGGGTAGAGAGAAACAGCACCGGTGGACTGAGGAGGAGCCCGCCAACTCTGAAGTCCTGCCTGGTGCCCAAACAAGCTTCACAATTTACCAGGATCTTCTTGTAGTTCTGTGACGTTTGGTTGACAATGTCCCAGAGTTTCCCAAATATCAGGGCTCTGGGCAAGAGGGTGCAGTAGCCAAAGGCCAGCTGATGGTCCACGCGGTGGCTGTTGAACACCTGTGGAAAAAAGAGCCTCCCCCAATTAACTGAAACAATACCTCCCCCCCCAAACTCGCTCACTTGCTTGCTCCCCCGGTGGGCGCCTGGTACACACTTGCTGTCAGGATTCCGGCAATCGCCCTTATTAAATCATGAGTCTCGAGCCAAACTTCCAAAACTTAAAAAAGGATCTATTAGGAGTAAACATGTCGGCACTGACTGGGTATAGCCGACTCTGAGGCACATCATTCCTTGTCACCCTTGACCCTGGTTTCCCTCCACCCCCTGGGTGTATCATAATTCATATTCTCCAATGGGACACATCCATAGCCCAGAGTCATCAATCATGCTCTCCAGTTAGAATTTTGTGTGGCAGAAACTTCAGTCACCTAGTTACTATCTTTGAAAAACATTTGTGGAATGCACTTTCGGTTTCCAAGCTGCTGCACTGTTCCCCCTTCCCTTTCTGTTGGCAACTCTAAAAAGACCAGAGAAATATTTTATGTGTGGACACTCACCTTGTGCAACAAAGCTGTTGCGATGCCCTGGATGACCGAGGTCAAGTTTTGCATTACTGCTAGGGGAAACGCGTGAGCTTCTTCTAGCATCTTCTGGCCGTGCAGCTGACGGATACGAAACCAGAAGGCGGAAACATAGCAATTAAAAAAAAATATTTTTGACAAGTTGCGTAAGGTAGCAAGCAGACCCAACCCATCTGCTGCTTATTTTGCCTGCAAAAATAACCCCTGTGAGGAGGGTCGGCTCAAAGTCACCCACCTTTCATAGGTTAAAAAGGCAGGACTAGAACTCCCAGACTCCTGGTGATTGGCCTAGTCCCCCAGCCAAGGACTGGAACTCACCATCGTCTCCTGCTTTCTCGCCTTAACCATTACATCAAACCGGTTTTCTTACCTTTTTACTTAGAGCGTCATTTACGGTGTTGGAGATCATGTGACGAAACAGGGAGCCGAAAGAGAAGCAGATCAGCCCTAAAGCCAACTCGTACTGGCTGCCTTCTTGGAGGCTGCTAAGCAGCGCGAAGATCGTATTCTTGCACAAACGGGAACGGTTTCTTCCTACAGCGAATAAATAAATAAATAAATAAATAAAGGGCTGGCTGGGAGTTGGAAGTCCATATATCTTAACACACTGCACCCTTGGCTGTCACTGAGGGTTTTCTTTTCCACCCACAGTTGCAAGAAATATTCAAGTTTTCAAAGGGAAAAGCAAAGAAGGAAGGGAAACCCATCCTTCCTTCCGCTAACATCTTGCCCATTTGATCTTGTGCATCTTCTACTCAAACCCCACGAACTGTTACGAGGCAGCTCAGTCCACGTCATCCTGGAGTACCTTGTTCGAACGGACAGTACGGCAGGCTGGCAGATTCCAGAGGGGAAGCTTTCCATTCTGCAAGACAAGAGAATCTCTTAATGGGTAACCCAAAGCCTCACGTGCTGGAGATCTTTTACAGCACTGTTGAGCCTTGTCTAGCAATTCAGGTCCTGCAGAATGAGGCCAAAAGCTTTCTGGGTGGAATTTTAACACAGGTGTCAACTAAAAAAATACTCCTTTGGTTTTTTTAGCTGCCAGTAAAAAGGGAGTGGGGGAAAGCAGCGCATTCCTTAAATGCTTCAGATAATCGCTTTGGCAACCGAAGCTGTTGGCGCACAATATTACTGAAGAGCCTGATTGATGACTCTTGGCTATGGATGTGTCTCATTGGAGAATATACATGTAGTGGGGTGGGAGGAAGACCAGGGTCAAGGGGGAAATGAATGATGTGTCAGAGTTGGCTTCAACCGGGAAACGCCGGCATGTTAACTCCTAATAAATCAATCTTTTTTACTCTGAGAGATGCGGCTAGAGACTTATGATTTGAATGGGGGTGCATGTTGGAGTCCTGACTGCCAGCCGACTCTGACACATCACTGTGAAAGTTGAAGGAGAGATGGAGGAGGTTGAATCTACCTGCCAGAGGCACAAGGGAGGAAGCAATTTTGTACGCGAAAGGCAGCACGGCGGGAGTGTCGAGTACGGCCCCATCTTCAGTAAAGAAATCCTCAAACGTCCAGTCTCCATAAGGATCTTTATCGGTGTCAAGACAGGTTGCCTAAGCAGAGAAGAACATTATTTGAGTGTCAAGAGGTCCTTAGCAAAGAGAGAGCACTTTCCCTTTTTTATTATAAAAGAATAGAATATAACTTTATTACTGTCTTAGACCAGCAACAGACATCACTATTTACAATATATTAAAAAATAGTACTGGCACCTTATAGTACATTAATAGTGGATAATAATACCCCTGTTAAGAAAATACATCAAATAGGGTTTATATGAATGGAGAGTCAATAAATGTCATTTTCCAAAGATTGTTCTATCTCCAAAAATTGGCACAAATTGACAGCTATAATTCTGTGACCAATTTTTTTCTAGTAGACATTGCAGCAACATAGAATTTTGCCACTGCACGCGTAATAGCCAGATTTGAGTCCTGGAGGAGAAAGCGTACATAAAAATTGTCTGCCCTCCCTGGCAATCTCTCCAGTAAGGGGAGAATATATAATGGCCTATAAATTCTGTATAACTCACAGTACAATAAAACATGTGAATAAAACAATAAAACAGTTTTATAAAAGACAAAGTTGAAATCCTGGCACAACCACCAGAAACAATGTCTTAGTAAATACAGTGAAACCGAACAATCACTACTTTACCTGTGGTATAAACCCAAAATCTTCCATCTGGCATTTGGCATAAATTTCACGGGCAAATGAAGTGTATTTACAAAACTCCAAGATATCTAGAAAAAGATCTGGGAAAGAGTAGAAGAATAAAGATATTTTTAAAAGGAAAATGTTTTGTGTTGTCACCCGACTGGTTAAATTTCATCCTGAGGAAAACAGGAGACACAGCTGAGCCGGCACATCGTGTGCGATCACATCCCTCAGATTCCAGCTTCTTGAAAGTGTTATTTCTGAACTCAAAAAAATGTGCAACAACTGGCCAATATAATATGTGCTAGATTGAAATGTTTTCCGAAAGGGGGAAAAAAAAAACAGATCCAGAAAACCTGCATGCCGATTTAGGTGGCAAAGAACCAAGGGGCTTCTGAATCCAGAAATAGACCAAGGTTTTACTACTGGATTATGTTTTTAATCTTGCCTAATTAGGAGATAACAAATGGGATTTAGAAAAGGTTTGTAGAAAAGTTGTATTCAATACACCTGCTTAAGATAGTTTAAATGTTTGAGATGTTTTGTTGTGTGATTGTTATTTTATTTTAAATGTGAATTATCCCTACATTGGTTCTTCACTTAAGATTCAGGAGAAAAAGCCAGCAACCTCGCAGCAGGCCAATTTTTAAAAATAATTAAATTTGAGAATCATCATGTAACGATTTAGAGAAGTTTTTTTTTTTTTTTTAAGAAAACCAGAAGTTAAACAAGCAAAGGAATTTCTAATTACTTACCCGGACTGCAGAGTGTAGCTGCTTGACAAGCCATGCAATAGATCATATCTGGAAGATCTTTTCCTTCTGGCAACACCATAGGAATATTGGACCCCAACATGTGACAAAGTTTTTGAGACACCAGGAACAACAGCCGTCCTGCCTCTTCGTTATGGTGGGATTCGTAAAAGTAACTAAACCGAATTGGAGGGGAGGGGAAAAGGAAGGAGTTGAGCACCAGAAGACAAGAATGGATGGAAACTAATCAAGCACAGAAGCAACCCAGAACTAAAGACACATTTCCTAACAACAACAATTAACCAGTGGAACGGCTTATCTCCAGGAGTTCTGGGTGCCCCATCACTGGAGGTCTTCTAGAAGAAACTGGACCCCCATTTGTCTGAGAGGGTCTCCTCCTTGGACTAGAAGACTTCCAAGCTTCTTCCCAACTCTGTTGTTCTATGTTCTAAATCCCAGATCTATCAAGACGGTTAATAATAAGCAAGCATCCACATGTATGGATAATTACCAGGACATCGACGGCAACCCGAATTTTATTTTTGTTCACCTGCATATCTGCAGTGCCTCTTCGACTTTTCCGTCGTCTAAGGCTCGGAAAGCCAACTCTGCCCCCATTTCAGCTTCTGACTTTTGCAGGAGGAACCCCAATCTGTGCAATCCCATCGGGGTCAACTCCTTCTTCGCGCCGGGATCTCCCGGCTTGGTTTCCTTGCCTCCCCGATGATTCCTGCATCTCCTTGCATTTTCGTAGGCTCGGATGTGGTCTTCAAGGAGCTGAGCCGTCCGTGAGGGATCGCAAAAACCTTTGAGCGAAAGGCAGATGTCGAAGCTCTCCTGAAGGAGAGGAAGGAAGGAAGAAAGGAAGGAAAAGAAGGCGGTGGCAGGAAAGTCAGGCCAAGTCAGCCTTCACAACAACCATCAGTGCAACGAACGTTCCCGTTTTCAATCCCACCTTAAGTCTCTCACCTGCAGAGTTACCAGAATTCTAAAAGTTTCTAAATCTTTCTCGCGCTCTTCTTTCTGCGAATGATTTTCTGTCCAAAAAAAAAAAGGAAGGAAGGGGGCGGGGGCGGGGGGGGGGGGGAGAAAAGCAGGGGCAGGAAGAACAAGAAAAAATATTGAATTGTTCCCAATTTAAAATCAAACGAACAAACACAAATAGTGCAACATTTACCTTTCTGGAGACTAAGCAGGAATTTGAGAATTTCTACCAAAGCCCTTTTCAGCTGCAGGTGCATTTTCTGTTGGCAAAGCAAAATAAGGAAAAGAAAGATGTTAAGAATCCAGATTCTCTGCACAGGAAGAAGACCGAACAACACAATTTTGTTTTCAGCAGAATAAACCTGAGTCTCAAACCAAAGGTGTTTTTACAAAAGGCAACTTAAGACTTTCTTGGTTTTGCTTGAAGACCTTCTGCTTCTCATCCAAGCTGCTTCTTCAGTTCTGACTGAATGATGCAGCTGAAGGGAACTGAAGGGTCGTCTTGGATGAGAAGCGAAACGTCTTCAAGGAAAAACAAAGTTGCTTTTTGAATAAGCAACCAGGGACAACCGGGACCTGGACGACTGAGAATCTCCGTAGACAAACTTGAGTCGACTTTAATCATTTCACCACCCTTAAATCTAACCCTGAAGATGGTTTGGCTGCACTTCTGGATAGCAATTTCATGTTTTCACACACCCAAGTCGTGCTTGGATACAAGACCTCACCGAATGTTCTGACCCAAGCCTGGTTCCAAGAGAGCAAACGTGAGATAAAGGTAACGGCACAACCTTTTACTGTTTCATTTACAAATCCTGTTTCTTCACAGATAAAAGGCTGCTTTCAACTAATTAGCTCTGACAAGAAACAGCCTGGCCAAGTTTTTGCAAGGCTGCCAAGAACACCAGATAAAGTTACCTAAACAATAAATCAAACAGTCTCCAAACACCAACTCAGATATTCCTAACGTCCACCTGGTTCGAGTATCAAACTTCTTTGCCTTCTGCAAAGAACTCCGGTTTCTCAGCTGGCTTTTATCTCTTAAGGGAGGGGCCATTACCTTGCAGACTTACTCCCGAGTCGCCCGTGCTGCTCTTTCCTTCCAGCAGCCCTGCGTGCATGCGCACTTGGCACAGGCTCCTCGGGAACCTCCTCATCACTGCTGCCAGCCTCCACAATCTCCAAAGGCAGCCCTCCACTCCCTGATGGTCCTGGCCGCATCCTTGCCTCACACGCAGGACCCTTATCCGAGTCCTCGCTCTCTGAGACCTCAGCTGTCCACACCTGCTGCCGGTGAACCACAACACCGAATGTATCTTTTATGTACACTGAGAGCATTTACACCAAGACAAATTCCTTGTGTGTCCAATCACACTTGGCCAATAAAGAATTCTATCTTACTTGCAAGTGGAATTTGGTTTTATTGGTCAATGTGCAGACTCTGGCCAATGATGGATCCTGAAGAAACAGGGCCCTTAATGGTTAACAAAGCTTCCTTCCCACAAACTGGTCACAGTTCTAAGAATAGTGGTGACGTTATAAAATTCCTCCCTCCCCACCACACACACAGATGGACCTTTTCTTCAACGGTGTCCACTTCTTCCTCCAATTCGATTTTCCCCCAAATCAAGATTCTCTCCGCAATTTCCACGGCTTCAGACGGAGGCAGAGACTTCAGTAGATCCAGAACGTCTTCCCCCTGTAAGCACATCCGAGGATTATGTCCTAACCCAGAGGTCCCCAAACTCGGCCCCTTTAAGGCTTGTGGACTTCAACTCCCAGAATTCTGGAGAACAGATGTTTGAGGAATATGAAACAGGGAAGTTAAATGTCACTGCATTTATTTTGGATTTGTCTGCTGAGCTTCCAGAATATACTGGAATGGTTATCACCTTAGTAACAAGATATGAGTGTCTTGTGATGTATGGTTTACTGCGCATGTGTGTAGGGGGTGAGTTTCACTCTTACTTTTACTTTACTTTCTTTTGCTTCTTAGAATGTACTGCTTTCCTTTGTTCTTCCTAGTTATGTGTAAAATATACTGGCAACAGAAAAACACGACTCATTTCCTCTAATTTATGAAGCTGAATTTTTTCGCTTTGACATTAAAGGCTTCTACTCTTGAGCAAGTCCATTTTGAAACATTGCTGCTGGTGGTAGTTAAGAAACAGGATAAATGTGACTGGAGCGGAGTCTGTAGTGTGTTAATTTCTCTCTCTCTGTCTCTTTTAGTTTCAGCTAAATTTATCTTTATGTTAGCTTATTTGTAATCCTGTTGGTTATATTGGCATATTTGTAGTTATAAACCATCTGTATGTTTAGTTCCTACATAGCAATAATCTTTCTCCATCTAATTTCCACCTCTTATCTCTAACCACTCGTAAAATCTATCCCAAGTTGAGTGATATTCTGTCTCTCCTGTCCTTTATTTTTAATCTCAATCTATCCATCTCTGCACAGTCCAATATTTTCCAAATTACATCCTCCTCTGATGGGGTGTTCTCATTTTTTCCGATGTTGTGCAAATCCAATCCTCACTGCTGCCAATACAGGCAAAACTAGGTATATAGTCCCTTTATCATAGCTCTCCAGCATTAGACCCAACGAACATATTTCTGGTTTCAGATCTATATGCTACTTGTTAATTTAAGAGTGTTAATTTCTTACGCACACTCCACCATGCATACCCTCCTGCCAGGCAATAAATGATCCAAGTGTCTTCAGGAACACCAACGTTTCTGAATTTTATTTTCACCATGAGGTGCTGTAGTCTTCTGCATTCGAACTCAGGGCTTCGACCTGCATTCGAACTCAGGGCGTTGGGGACACGATCCGCACCTTTTCTTTGTCGATAAGATCCGCGATCTTCCAAACGTAGACTTCGGCAGTGGGCAGCATGTACGCCTTGATGATTTTCAGGGCGTCTCCCAAAGCAGAAGGCGTGTCCTGTTTCAGGATGTACTTGGCCAGCAACTTGGGGGGGGGGGGGGGGAGGAGGAGGAAGAGACCAAGGATCAGATCAACAGAGAAGGTTCTTGGTTGTTTTTTTGTTTGTTGTGTTAAATTTAACACAATTGGTTTGTGTTAAAATAAATAATTCCCTCAACATTGTCCAACTATTTACAAAGTCTGCATTGCTATTAATATTAATCTTCTCATTGCTCCTTATCGTCCATCCCCTCCGACTTGTGACTATAGGACTGTAACTTGTCACTTGTATCCTTACGATTTATATTTCCTCGTATGATTTGATGGCTTATTGTACCCTATAACTATCATTAAGTGTTGTACCTGATGATTCTTGATGAATGTACCTTTCCTTTTATGTACACCGAGAGCATTTGCACCAAGACAAATTCATTGTGTGTCCAGTCACACTTGGCCAATAAAGAATTCTATTCTTTTCTGTTCTGTTCCTATTCTATTCTGTATTCTATTCTATTCTTTCCTATTCTATTCTTACTGTACCCCATGACTATCATTAAGTGTTGTACCTGATGATTCTTGACTCTTGATGAATGTATCTTTTCTTTTTATGGACACTGAGAGCGTTTGCACCAAGACAAATTCCTTGTGTGTCCAATCACACTTGGCCAATAAAGAATTCTATTCTAAAGTCTATTCTATTCTAAATTATGGGGTGTTTCTGAGCATTTATCAAGAGCGGGCTGGGGTTCCTTACCAAAATCATCTGCTTATCGTTTAAAAGGTTGGTGTCTCGTATGCCGTAGCTCCGCAGAAGCTTCTTCATCTCCATCAGCCGGTAACCTTCCTCGAGCAGCTTCACCCTGCCAGAAAAGGCCTTTACAACATTTGTTAAGTGAGAAGGGGTGTGTGTCTGTCTTTGGCAGAGGAGAATCGTTTTTCTCGTTCACTGATGTGTCATTAAGAGGTTTAAAGCACCCATGTCATCGTGGGACTCGGAAAACCCTTCTCTTCTCGCAGAGAAAACCTCTCAAGGCTGCAGGCTCTTTTCTTGAGTCGTCTCAAAGGGGAGTGCCAACTCATAAAATATCTCTATGGTCTTTTTAGAGTTGCCAACAGAAAGGGAGGGGGAAGCAGTGCGGCAGCTTGCAAACCAAAAGTGCATTCCATAAATGTTTTCAAAGAAAGTAACTAGGTGACTGAAGTTTTTGCCGGGCAAAAACCTAATTGGAGAGCATGACTGCTGACTCTGGGCTATGGAGGTGTCCCATTGGAGAATATGAATTAGGATATACCCAGGGGGTGGGGGGAAACTAGGGTCAAGGGTGACAGTGAATGATGTGTCTCAGAGTCAGCTGCACTGGACATGTTAACTCCCAATAAATCCTTTTGAAGTCATGGAAGTTTGGCTCGAGACTCATGATTTAAATGGGGGTATCTGCCAGAATCCGATACGGAGTTTTGCCCATCCCTTTCTTACCTGGCATGCTCCATGCCCAGGTACCGCTGCACTAGGTCTTCCACACCGGGGCTCCAAGGGACCACGGCGCTATGCATGATGGCCAGCACCCCTTCGAAGATCAACTGGGAAGGAAAACCCGATCGTTACCCAACTCAAAACATTGCCCACCCCGCAATTCAGAGTGGCAAGTTTCATTTTCTGGGCCTGACTCACCTCCAAGTCGGACATGCAGCCCAAGACAGCTATGGCCTTCGCCTCCCACAATGTGTCGAAAATGGAGGACGATTGTGTGCAGTGGCACAGCAGCAGGTCCTGGGGAGGCAGTGAAGGGTTCAGAAAGAGGCGGAGGGAGTTTTGGAAAAAAGCTCAACCCAACGAGATCAGGAACGTGTCTCTCTACCTTGATATACTGCAGGAGAATTTCATCTTTTTCTAGACAATGGTGACGCATGTATGGTTCGATGTACTTCTCTAAAGCCACAGGAATGAGTTCAACTGCCAGGATTTTGTCAAGCATACGGAACACAATTGTGTTTGTGGTTTCCTAGAGGACAGGGGGTGAAAACCAAGGCTGATCGTTCTTCAGAAGACAAGTGGATCCATACAATATTGGCAACTGAGCACAAGTCTTCTTCACAATGATTTATTCTCTATTTTTTTTTTAATATCCTGCTCTTACTTTTATCATATTTATCATGTTAGACACAAGACAGACACAGACTTCAGAGAGTAATTAAGACTTTAGAAAAAACAATTACTACCAACCTGCCTTCCATAGAGGACTTGTATACTGCACGAGTCAAAAAGAGGGCTGTGAAAATATCTACAGACCCCTCACATCCTGGACATAAATTGCTTCAACTTCTACCCTCAAAATGACTTTATGGAGTACTGCACACCAGAACAACTAGACACAAAGAGAGTTTTTTCCCAAATGCCATCACTCTGCTAAACAAGTAATCCCCTCCACACTGTCCAACTATTTACAAAGTCTGCATTGCTATTACTGTTAATCTTCTCATCACTCCTTATCACCCGTCTCCTCCCATTTGTGACTATATGACTGTAACTTAGTTGCTTGTATCCCCACAATTTATATTGACTGTTTCCTAGTATGATTTGATTGCTTATTGTACCCTATGACTGTTATTAAGTGTTGCACCTGATGATTCTTGATGAATGTACCTTTCCTTTTATGTACACTGAGAGCATTTGCACCAAGACAAATTGCTCGTGTGTCCAATCACACTTGGCCAATAAAAGAATTCTATTATATCCCAAGAGACACTTGTGAGGGTACCATTGCTTTATGAAGAACAAAAGTTAAAATTTTAAGTGTCAACCCAATTACAGGATTACGCTATTCGCCCCAACTGCAAAAGCTTTTGACAGATACTTCCAGACTCTCTTTCAGCTTCACATGGGTTGCATTTTTCCTCCTACCTTTTCAAAGTCGCAGAGAGCCAGCCTGCAGTTATATTTCCTGTACAGATCTACCAAATCCTGTAAGGCTCTGACCAGGTCTATCAGGCGGTGGATCTCCTTGTCTTCACTGTCCTTCTGAAAAGCCAAACGCAACCGAGTCTCATTTTCTAGAGGCAAAACTTTCCTTTTCTCCTTTCTTTACCATCTGGTGTTTTCTCAAACTTTGTAACTTTAAGCTGTGGGGGCTTCAACTCCCAGAATTCCCCTCCAGCCAGCCTTAGACAAAAATACTTACCAAAAAGTCCCAGTGTGAGAAAGAGGCCAGCCCGATATCACCCATATCTTTGCTGGTAAAAAACACCTGTGCTACCTCAAGGCCATTTTCTGGCCAGTTGGCCTGTTTGGGGGGGAAAAAAAACCCTGATTAATCAAATACATCTATGGGGATGAAGAATAACACCCACAATAAAGACTTGGGGCCATTAAAATGCACTTACTTTGTCGGTCAATTCTAGACTTCGAGCACGTTCTTCCAACCACTTTGCTACTCTTTTCTGGAGGAAAAATAAAAATTACCAAGCTGGTTTCCGTATTAATCTTCTATCCAGAATCTTCTTCCCTGGATGGGACCAATTGGGAGCACATGCGAGCCCCAAATTTATGCTGCTAAGCAAGACAGTTGTTGTTAAGTAAGTTTTGCTCCATTTTACTACTTCGTTGTTAAGTGAATCTGTGATGGTATTGGATTAATAGCTGAACAGCTGTTGTAAGGCTGCTGTAAGGCTGATCCAATGAGGATGACTCAGCATGGCTATTGCCACTTTAAGACTGAGGTTGGGTCCGCAGGGTTTTACCACTTTTAAGAAGCTGTCTATATAAAGGCGGCCATGAGAGGGCACACCTCTCTCTCCTCGTGTTCTACCTCCACTGTGGTTCTCCGTGCAGAGAAAAGAAGATTGATTGATAGGTATTTGCCTACCACGTATATATATGTATATATCTATCTTGTATATAAACCACTGCTAAAAGACAAAGTCTGTGTGTGCTGTGTTTTGCTCCTGGATTGTCTCACAATAGTAGTCACGCTGCAAACACTCTGACAGGATCACTGCACCTGTGAGTAACATGGTTGTTAAGTGAATCTCCCTCTCTCTTTGTCAGGTCATAAAAGGAGATCACATGACCCCGGGACCCTTCAGCCATCATAAATATGAGTCAGTTGCCCAGCATCCAAAGTTTGATCCCAGGACTACAGGGGTTGCTGCAACTCTTGTACGTTTCACACTTACAACCGTTGCAGCATCCCCATGGTGACGGGATCAAAATTCGGATGCTGGGCAACTGACTCACGTGTCAGGATTCCGGCAATTAACCCCCCCAATTAAATCAGGAGTCTCGAGCCAAACTTCCAAGACTTCAAAAGGATTTATTAGGAGTAAACATGCCAGCACTGCCTGGGTGTAGCCGACTCTGGGACACAAAATTCATTGTCACCTTTGACCCTGGTTTTCCCACACCCCCTGGGTGTATCGTACTTCATATTCTCCAATGGGACACCTCCATAGCTAAGAGTCATCAATCATGTTCTCCAGTTAGAATTTTGCGCTGCAGAAACTTCAGTCACCTAGTTACTATCTCTGAAAACATTTATGGAATGCAGTTTCGGTTTCACAAGCTGCCGCACTGCTTCCCCCTCCCTTTCTGTTGGCAACTCTAAAAAGACCATAGAGATATTTTATGAGTTGACATCATGTTTATGACGTTGGGCGAAGTATCCTGGGTCATCATAAATGACGGTCATAAGTCACTTTTTTCACAGCCGCTAAACGAATGGCTGTAAATCAAGGAGCTTCTGTAAGGCATTTTCTGTCTACTCTTCCCTCGGTCCTTCCTCACAGGGGTTTCCGGGATCTTACCTGTCCGTGAGGTAGAACTCGCCTTACAAAAGGAAGAACCACCTGCTTCAGCCACAGAGCCAGCCCTTGCAGGGGCAGCGTCCCAGGAATTGATTCAAGTAAATCGTCCAGCATTTCCTGGCTGAAGCTGCTTTCCAACTCTGCCTGCAGGAGAAAGAGAGATGGAGACTTAATTTAATTGGAGTCTTAGTGGACAAGCAGTTAAGCCAGCCGTGTGCAGCGGCAGCCAAAAAAGCCAATGCAATCCTAAGCTGCATTAACAGAGGGATATAATCGAGATCAAGGGAGATACTGATACTACTCTAGTAAGGCCACGCATAGAGTCCTGCATCCAGTTTTGGTCACCACACTATAAAAAGGATGTTGAGACTCTAGAAAGAGTGCAGAGAAGAGCAACCAGGATGATTAGGGGACTGGAGGCTAAAACATATGATGAACAATTGCAGGAACTGGGCATGGCTAGTCTAGGGAAGAGAAGGACCAGGGGAGACAGGAGAGCATCTTCCAATATCTGAGGGGCAGTCACAGAGAAGGGGGTCAAGCTATTTTCCAAGGCACCCGAAGGCCAAACAAGGAACAATGGATGGAAACTGAACAAGGAGAGATTCAACCTGGAAATAAGAAGAAACTTTTGGACGGTGAGAACAATCAACCAACGGAACAGAAGTTGTCTTCAGAAGTTGTGGGAGCTTCATCCCTGGAGGCTTTCAAGAAGAGATTGGACTGCCATCGGTCAGAAATGGAGTAGGGTCTCCCGCTTGGGTGGGGTGGGGGTTGGACTAGATGACCTACAAGGTCCCTTCCAACTCTGTTAATCTGTATGGTTTAAATATGGGCTGGAGGAGATTGCGGAACTGCTGCTCCAGCACTCACAAAGAGCCTCTTGGGACCAAGGAAAACTTCAGAAACATCCTCCTACACATTTGAGACAGCCACCAGCCTCCAATATGAAAGACATTCCAGATGCCTTAAAGTCAACTCTAGGACGGAACAAACACACCTGAAAGCCACTTACCTGATGCCTTAACCAGAGATACTGAGCGGAAGAGAGGCTTCCTCCTTTGAGTTGTAAAAGGACGTAGCTGACGATGTTCTTACTGTTGAGAAATTCTAACCACGCCGTTCCACTGGGGAGGAAAAAATGCACAATCAACATTCTCTTGCGCCGAGATGTGGCAACCCACGCCTGAAAAGGGAGGCCTTGCTTACAAACAGTCACACAGCCCCACCTGTATTTCTCTGGCCCGAAAGCCCCATAAAAGGTAGTCAGTTTCACTTGTGTTTGCAGCACCTGGGGAAAAGCACAAAAGCCTTCAATGTTAAAAACACCCAAAAAGCAAAAACACGAGTGAAAAAAATTCAGTGGCAGGTCCTGAAATTAAAAAAAAAAGGATTTCAGAATGGAACTGGAGAACACTATATTGCAGGAGCCTCCAAATTTGGCAACTTTAAGGTATTTGTTGTGGTTCACTGGCAGCTGGTGCAGGTGGCAGCGGAATCGGACAGTGGGGAAGAACGGGGATCAGTCTGGGAGGACTCGGACGAGGGTCCTGCAGCCGATGCAGGGATGGGGCCAGGACCATCTGGGAGGGGGGTGCTGCCTCCGGAGCTTCTGGAGTCTGGCAGCAGTGAGGAAGAGGAAGAAGGGGAGCCTGTTCCCAGTACGCATGTGCACAGAGCTGCTAAAGGCAAGAGCAGCTGAAGCAGAAGGGGCAACTCGGGAGTAAGGCTGGGAGGTAGTTGTCCCTCCCATAAGGGACAAAAGTCAGGCCTCGATGACGAAACCTTTGCAGGAAGCAAAGTCCTTCGATCGGTTCCGAGTCATCCTTAAGCTCTGTATACTTTGGTTGGTTTTTTCTTGTACTTCAGTTGGTTTCTTTTATAGTTAATTTGGATATTTCTGTTTTTGGCAGCACTCCACAGACCTGAAAGGTGGGTGCTTATCTTGGGGAACTGTTTAAGATTAGTTCCAGCTGGGAATGAAAACAATTCCCAGCGTTGCAATAAAATAGGTTTTGCTTTTAAAACAAGTTTGTGAATAATTACGGTTTATGAAGCCTGGGTCAGAACACTTTGGACTTCAACTCTCAGAATTCTGGGAGTTGAAGTCCACAAGTCCTATGCTATATTGGATCTGAAACTTGGCACGCAATCACAAGGAAGCCACAGATTTATGACGTGGTTGGGTTCTCTTTACCTCTGTAAGGAGTGAGGCAGAATCCACGTTCGTGAAATGGATAATAGATGCATCTTCTTTTTTTAGGATCTGAAAAGGGATCATGAAAATACGTTATTTCTTGTTTGTACCCCAAATCCCTGAAAATCTCTGATTCTATGAATGCCCCAACCACGAACCTACCGTCATCCTAGCATAATTCAGCATTTCCTGAGTGGTTTCGTAGGTCGGCCAAGGGGTATGTATGCAATACTTGACCACAAATGAGTTATCCTACAGAGAAAGAAACGTAGCATTTTCAAAAGGCTAAATCTTCCCCTTCTGAACATTTGTATTTACTATGCACATAGGAAACAATTACCTTTATTTTATTCAAGGTTTCCTTCGCTTGAAGTACAAGTTTTAGCCAGGCTGATTGATCCTCACAACCAGCAGAAGCCAATCCTTCCAAAATAGTGTTTGCCTTCACTTTGTAGACAAGCTGTATTTGTTAAAAGAATTGTGCCGGGTATTAAAAATTACTTTAGTTGCCCCTTTAAACTATTTCTTTCTCAATGTTCAGCAAGGACCTCTGTGCTAGCTTAATATCCCCCAAATGGGAGGCTGATTAGCTTTTTACATCACCTGTTCAACATCAACATCACCATTGATGCCCAATGATGTAAGAGGCACGATTTGCACAATGATGTCACAACATGTATGTCATCACTCCCCCCCCCCTTTTAGCAGGAAGTGAAGGAGGGTTATTAGTAGTCTGTCACCTCAATTTCCAGTCCAAACTGCAGAGCGAAACTCTCTGCCTCGGCAAACTTATGCTTGTGGAGCAAACGGCTTAGTCTAAGGAGAAAAATACATCAGCAAGAAAAGGTCTTTTTAGCTCAGGGGTTCTCAGCCTTGGCAAAGTCCAAGTGGGGGGATTTCAAACCCCAGAATTCTCGTCGGCATAACCATTGATGAGAATTCTGGGAATTGAAGCCCAGCCGCCAAAAAAATGGCCAATATGTCCTTTAGCACTGGGGTCTCCAACCTTGGCAGCTTTCAGACTTGTGGACTTCAGCTCCCAAAATTCCTCAGCCAATTCTGGGAATTGAAGTCCATAAGTCTTAAAGCTGCCAAGGTTGGAGATCCCTGCTTTAGCACATCTCTGCCGTTATTTTACAGGTACACAGGCAAAACTACCTGAGATAAAATGTTATTTTCCCGCTACAATCTTTGAGCAGGAAATGTTGAGTCTCAAACCCAAAGGCTTAGAGATGGCTTTTGTGCATATTTCAGAATAGCTACTTGGTATTCTACCAAACCATATATCTCAGGCCCTTCAATCCTACTGACTTCAAAAAGAAGAATGCGGCTGTCAACTTGTAAAACATTTTTGAGTTGCCATAAACAAGGGGGGAGAATCCAAAGGAGCAGTATGGCAGTTTAAAACCAGAAGTACATTCCATGCTTATCTTACAAAGATTGTAGCCTAGGCTACTGGATCTTCTGCCCACAAAAATCCTTCATTGGAAAACGTGATTGATGACATCAAGCCCGTGAACGATTTATGACACACCCAGAGGGGAAACAGGGTCACAGGTGACTGTGAATTGCGTATGCCAGAGTTGGCTTCGTTTAGGTTAATGCCGACATGTTGCTCCTAATAAATCTTTTGGATTCTTTTGAAGCTTGGCTCATGATTTAATTCGGACAATCACCAGGACCCTGACAGTGGCATGGGTAGGAAATCTCTCCAAAGTGAAGTCAACAGGAGTAAAAAGTTACCTGCTTTTGCTTAACTATGCCCCAAGACCCTCCTCTGATATTTGAATGGGGCCAACAGCCAAAATACACCCTCACCTGTTCTCAGGTAAGGCTTCCGTCAAGCTTCTCATTAGCAGAAATGAGACGGGATCAGCCGAAGATCTAGAAGCAAACACTTGGTTAATGACAATGACAATGGGGAAGCCAACCTCCACTCATCTTTATATAATTCAAGAGCAGACTTACTTTTGATTGTTTTCATACATCCCCTCCATAAAGTAAATTGTATCCTGTGGGAGAAAGAAATCTTAGGAAGCGTTTAGCGGTTCCCTTTCAATAATCAACAGCGCTAGGTCACCATCTTTCAATTGTGGTTTATTCCCAAATCACCAACACACAAACCGTAGGGCAGCCTGAAATGAGTATTCAGAAGCCCACAAACTGGGATTCCTTCCAGATAAGACACGTTTGAAAGCAAGCCAATTTGGCTTGGATAAAGAAGGTGGCTTTTTTTTTCTTTTCTTCCCAAATCCGATGCACGTCTCCCCAAAGGACTGGTTTCCTGTCCGTATTTTCTCACAGCCTCAAAGATCAGAGGTGCCTACCGTGTTGATGACACTCTGCACCAGCGTGGAAACAGGGGTGACTTCCAGAGCGTACAGCTGGTGCATGGCTGGCAGTGAAAAAACCACAATGCTCTTCATCTAATGAGACAGGAAGGATAAAAGGGAGAAAAATAAACCTTGTTATTAGTCGGAGATCCAGTTTTATAGGCAAAAGTCAACCGGGTTCAACAGAAGGTATTTTTAATATAAAAAAAATTATTTATTTTATTTATTTATTTATTTCATAAATTTTATATACCGCCCTTCTCCCGAAGGACTCAGGGCGGTGAACAGCCAACTAAAATACATACAAACAGAGATAAATATGGTTAAAAAAGAATTAAATTATAGACTGCCCCAATAAAAATCTAAAACCCCCGATTAAAATAAATTAAAACTTTTGTACCCCACCCCAACTAATCTAAAACCCCTTATTTAAAAATCCCATTTGAGTCAGCTCAGGCCGGCCTGCTCAAAGAGCCAGGTTTTCAGGTCATGTCTGAACGCTCTCAGGTCAGTGGTCGTTCGTAGCCCCGGGGGCATCCCGTTCCAAAGGGCGGATGCCCCCACAGAGAAGGCCCTATTCCTCGGGGTCACCAGGCGGCACATAGAAGGCGTCGGGACCCGGAGGAGACCCTCTCTGTGGGAGCGCACCGGTCGGTGGGAGACTACTGGCAGAATGCGGTCTTGTAAGTATCCTGGTCCGATGCCATAAAAAAAATTAGAGGTGAATACCTGTTCAATATGGTCCGGTGTTGTCAGAGCAACCAGCTTAAGATTGGCATTCCCCAGTCTTGAGAGAGGAGGAGGAGGGAGGGAGGGAAGGAAGGAAGAAAGAAGGAAGATGGGAATCAGGGAAGGAGGGGGGAGGGGAGAAGAAGGAAGGAAGGAAGGAAGGAAGGAAGGAAGGAAGGAAGGAAGGAAGGAAGGAAGGAAGGAAGGAAGGAAGGAAAAGCATTCAATAACCATCAAATATTTCAAGTCCTTCCAATTTAAAACTATTTCCTTCTCATTGAGAAGTGATCACAGTAGTGAGCTAAGCCTCCAACCAGGGAAGGCTGACATATTTTCAGCCTTTAAAAGGAATATGTGGTGTTTTTTTATTCCTCCCCGCTGAAATTTACGGCCTGTAGGAGAAAGGAGGCCTAAAACTCAACCATTTTGTCCTACACTTTTCACCGGGCGTGCCTTAAGGGGAGAGACCTCACCCTCCTCCTGCCGAAAAATCCGATTCGGAGGTCAAAAGAAATTCTTCAATGGGAACAGCCGGGCAATCCCAAGTCAGAGTCAGTGAGTGGAAGTCCCACAAGGATAGCACACCCTATCAAAAAAAAGAGAAGAAAAATACCCACTTTAACATTTCACGTGACACGTTAAAGAGTACTTGTCACAATTAGAGTTTGTCCTCACTGTACGGCCAGAGTGGAGCCTGGAAAATACTATTTTTAAAAAAAATGCATCAATGGTTATTAAACCTGGCTTACTGAAGATGTGGGAAAGAGCTCTCCCATCGAGCTAATTTTAAAATCAGCGCAAACATACGTGCCTCGTTGTCTAAGACGAACAGCAAGTTCTCCACAACTTGAAGCTTCTTTGCAGCTGGAGAAGAGAACAGACACATCAAAACACAACAGATCAATTTCCTACTCAGGGCCTCAAGGACAGCACTGAAAATATCCCTCCTGCTGATAGGGAAGAGCTTTAGAAGCCTGAGCAAATCTACCAAAACTTAAAAAAGATTTGGGGCAGGGTGAGGAAAGTACTTTGCCAAGCTGTTAGCAATGAAAGAATATAAATTGCGCCTTCCTTATCCTTTCTCTGAAATTCCCGGGCTTAAACAGAATCCCCTCCATGATAAATTGAATTTTTAAAAAGCCAAAGAAAAATAAACAAAACAATCAGCATATGTGTCAACTAAAAAGATGCTCCTTTGGTCTTTTTAGCTGCCAGAAAAAGGAAGTGTGGGGGAAAACAGTGATTCCTTAAGTGCCTAGATAATCACCCTGGCAGCCCAAAGTTGTCGGAGCGCAAGATTATTACTGGAGAACATGATTGATGACTCTTGGCTATGGATGTGTCCCATTGGAGAATATATATCCAGGGGGTGGGGAGAAGACCAGGCTCAAGGGGGAATGAAGGATGTATTTTAGTGTCGGCGGCATATAGCTAACGCCGACATGGTCAACTCCTAATAAATCAATTTTCTTTTCTCTGAGAGTTGCGGCTAGAGACTTATGATTTGAATGGGGGTGGATTTGTTGGGAGTCCTGAGGATATGATCACCTGCATTACACAGGGAGTCCTCCACTTACAACAGCTTACTTAGCAACTGTTAAAAGTTACAATGGCACTGAAAAAAAGGGAGTTATGACCATTGTTCACACTGATGACTTGTATTTATGACGGCGGCAGTATCCCCGGGAGGGGGGAGCGAGGGGGTCACGTACTCCCCTTTTGCGCCCTCCTGACAAGCAAAGCCAATGGGGAAGCCAGATTCGCTTCTTAACAACCGTTACTCACTAAAACAAAAGCATGGATCCACTTAACAACGGTGGCAAGAAAGGCCGTAGCCACAGAAATTTGGGGCTCCGTTGTGTTCGTAACATAAGGGCTACCTGTATGAATTAACCCAAACAAATCAGCCATTTTAGGTCACATTTGTCCTTTTAAACAAGCCCCGAAGACTTTGGAAGAACCTAAAGAGCCCGGTAAAAACCCATCAGGCTGCGAACGCCCGAACCCCCTACCTTGAATCAGGCTTGAATCACCAACATTTTGAATGGAGACCAGCTTTTCATCAGGATTCACTTCCCATACCGACATGGCACAGCTGCCGACCCCCTTTAAGAAAGCCAGGGTTGATATTAGAAACCTTTTGCTTCAAGGCAGATGTTTGCAAACCAAGCCAGCTCCTGTTTCATCTCAGGCAAGCCTCTAAAAGGCTACCTCCTCAGACCAAGGCACCTCAAGACAGGTAGGTCCTGCACAAATCCAAAGTTCTGCCAACTTTTCCTACCCCGAATTCAGGGCTACGTACAGGAATGATCATGTCATAATCTCCACGTTTTTTTTAAAAAAAAAAGCCAGTTGAAATTGTACCATAATCCAACATTCAAATAATGTTTGTGTTACCCCTATTATCAGCGCAAAGGGGTTGACGGTGTCCTTCGTCACAGAAGTAAAGCAGCCAGCAGTGTGATAATCTTCTACGGAAATGAAGCAGGTTTCCACCTGACTTTGTAACTGTTAAGACAAGACAGCCGTTCAGATAGTTTAGCAATAGTAACCCAGGCTTTAGGTGAAATCTGAGACAATCAAAAGAATTCAGGCACAAAATCCTCACAATTCCTCAAATCATCTATTAGACTTAGATGCGTATCGTTTATTTTTTGAAGCAAGAGGCATGCTCATCTGGGCCCAAACAAAGCACGGTTGAGCTTTTTACCATGTGAAAAGAACGCTTCTTAAATTGGCATTGGACATCTGCTGTTTTTATGCATCCCTCCCTTGGCAGTGCCTGGCAAATCTTGCCAACATGAATAGTTTTTGTACTGATGTCCTCAGAACAGCCAGAAATAGACCTCACCTTGAAGGAGATATTATATTTTAAAACGATACAACTGGCTTTCTGCCTTCTGAATAGAAATATCCGTCAGAAAGGCGGAAAAGGGAGGTCTAAATTTGGAAAATGCAGGCACACCTGGCTCTTGAGTCCCACTCAGATTTTTTTTAAAGCAACATTTACAATACTAATAATGATCAAGAGCCTCGGTTACCTTCTTGGCAGCATTGATGTCCATTTCGATAATGGCTGCATAAAGGAAAAACATCCATATTTTATCAGAAATACTTTAGAAAAGCTTTTTATAACGTCATTTCATCATATCTTTGTTGAACATCTCAATTTTTCAGAAATACTTATCCCTCATGCAGCAGTGACATGTTGCCCTGTAGCATTTCAGGCAGGCACAGAACAAACAAACAGGAAAAATACAATGCTAAACATAAAAATTGATAGCTGAGACAATGTAGAAAGACCCATGGAAAGTCCCCAACAGCTACCATTTTCCAAGAAAACTTGGGTGATCATTTGGCTCAAATCTGGAAATCGCAATTGTGAATTGTGCCCATGGCTATCAAGCTTCACAAAACACCCAGGAAAAACACAGAAGGGCTGAATCACACAACAGCTGTGACCCATGAACGCAACTGCCACCAGCTATATGCAAAATTCATATATCGGTGTACTTAGAACAGAAAGTATAAAAAGGAAAGTTTCATTTCTTAATATCTTGTATGTTTGGAATTTACAAAATCTTGGCTTACCTTTCTGAATGTTGGCAAGTGGGAGATGCATAATACAGAAAAAACCTTTGCTAGTCAGAATAAATGCATGGTAAGTACCTATAAATGAAGCAGAGAACATATCAAGCAGCATGCCCACCCCAGATTACTTCATCTGTGTACTTTTGAGTCAGGGAATACCTAATCTCTAACTATGAACAAGGTATCAAAACAACTCCACTTCCTCTGAACGCTGAACCAAAATAATTACATTGGGTATATAAACAGTAGCCCAATTTTAAGATTTTGCAGAAGAAACCACCAGGCAGCAAAATCCTCATGGTTTTCTTCATGGGCCAAATTTTGACTTGCGACCACCTCAACTTCCAAAATATACTTTCCAAGGTATCCATCTTACCTTCTACGGAACTGTCCATTTCCAGAATGAGATCCAAAAAGACCTTTTCTTCGAAAGGACTTTGAACTAACGCCTAGATGTGGTTTCACAAAAAGAAAATGCATCGTTGTAATGACAGCTGGACGTTGGGAGGAACTAGAGTTAAATAATGATTTTATTTATTTTATTATATGTATCCTCATATATTGATGGAGGCTGAACCTTCTGGTTCGGCTTGTTATGAAAAAGCTAAAAAAAAAAAAAAATTCAGAGAGGGCACAAATACAAGAGTTAGTATTTTCTATCCCATCAGCACAGGAGTGTGAAGGAAGTAGACCTCTTTAATTCCATTTTCAAATTAAGCATCACGGCTGTGGTTAATTTGTTATTAAAAATCTTGTATTGAAATACAAGTGAATCATATTTCGGAGAAAGAAGTTTGCTGCAAATTAGGGACTGACTTTTTCTTACAGTTGATTTTTTGTGAAAAACAAAACTTTCCATCTCTTTACAGACATGCTAAAAGGGAAGCAGGACTAAGCAGTGGGTGAGCTCAGAACTTCCTTACGTTGTGCTAAAACTATAGCTCAGCATTCTATACCTTTATGGCTCAAATAAAAGAAGCGACATGTTTTACAAGAACGGGCAAGAAATAAGCCACCTGCCTTAGTTAGCAGGGTCTGTTTTGAAGATACTTGAATCAGGTGTAAGTTCCCACTTCTTTCACCTGCAACGAGGAACTGGCCTTCTTGACACAAGCCAACAATGTCCACCTCCGTTTCTGAAAGGTTTGAAAAACCAGCCACGCGTTATTGGGGGTGCTGATGAGAACCCCAAAAAGAAAACACTGCAGTGCGGTGAATTTAAAAACAACCATAAGGTGACTAAAAGATGCTTTGGGAAACTACAAAAGCTGTAAACATGCCATTTCCATATTATTCAACTTAAGACATTTTTCAGCAGTAGTTCTACATGTCTGTCTGTCTATCTATCTAACCCATCCATCCATCCACCCATGGTATCTCCCTCCCTCCCCTCTATTTTATATGCTAGCCATCTCACTATCCCTATCTATCTATCTATCTATCTATCTATCTATCTATCTATCTATCTATCTATCTATCTATCTATCTATCTATCTATCTGCATATTCATATCTTTCAATAAAAAGGAACACAGGAGTAAAATACAAAACATGGAATATAAAATCCAAAATATTAAACAGGAAGATTACAGACATATATATCTAAGTTTGCAAATACATATTTTTACTTCATCTGCCGCAGAGATCCATAGTTCCTGGCCTCAGCCGGAAACTCACCAAAATGAATAAACATTTGAAGATCCTGACAAATATTGTCAAGTACAACCACCGTCCTGTCAGCCACCAGCACGCAGCCATCACTCAAATTGTAGGCATTTAATTCCGGGTTAGATAAAACCTGAACAATTAAAAAAAAAATGTAATGAAAGGCCACGTAGATGAATTGAATAAAAAAGCACACAAGGAATGAATGAGATCTGCATCCTTGTTATATGTGTGTCAACAGATTAAAACAAAAGAATTAGTGCAGCTATCAACAACTAATGCACATTGCAACTATACATCAATGGTAGTCCTCAGGTTACAACCATAATGGCGTCAGGAACATCAAATCTGGGTTGTAAGTCCCCTTTTTCAGGTTGGTCGTAACTTTGAAATCACTAAGTGGCCAGTCATAAGTCGAGAAAAACCTGTACTGCTATATAATAGAGTTGTAGGCCTGTGCATTTCTCTTTTATAGTTACTAGATCTTTGGATTGAAATTAAAAAGGGATCTCACAGCAGCAGCACTCCTGTCAGCTGCTGCACCAAAGGTTATGTTTTTCTGGGTCGGAGAGCAACCGGCCACCATGCAACCCAGAGAAGACACGGCAGCATCATGTGCTTGTCCTGATTTGAGCCTTGTGGGTTTCCACTGCCCCCCAAGAACCCTTGTCATGGGGGTCCTTAAGGCTGTCCTACCTTTTTGGATGAGGTTATTTTCACCAGCGTGTTCATCTGATAGAGCGCGCTGCCACATTCTTGCCTGGATCGTATGCTCAGCTGCCCGCTGCCCGTATCGTCACTCGTCAGGAGCTCAACGTCGTCCCACATCTTCGGTTAGAATGACGTTCTGTGCGGCCAAAGTCAGAAAACAAACAAATGAGGCCGTAACGTGCATTAAAGCGAAGGGTTTGCAATGGTGCAGGATCCAACCTGGGTCGACCATCGGTGACCCACCCAGATAGAATCCTTCAACGTTATCCTGGAACACATATATTTGCCTTCATTCATGAGTTTGCAACGTCACCAATTTATTGGGGGGAACTTTCCTCAATGTAGGAAAGTTAGGCTTTTTGTTTTACAACCAGTGTGAATTTCTAAATCTCGTCCAGCTTCAAGCAAACTGCATGGACTTTTTTTAAAAAGCCCACTACGAAGCATAACCAGTAAGTTTCACTCGATGTTCCAGAACTCCATTTCTCTAAAATTAATATTTTCCCCTTTAAATCCACCAATAAGCGCCTGCAGACGCATTCAACGGCCACAGGTAATAATGTCGTTGTTCTGGATTGCACCTCTCTGGTTTTAACCATGGATTTTTGCAAAGCCCGTTTAAATTTTTTAATAGTGACTTTTATTTTATATTAAAGCAAAGCAAAAGAGGAGCTACCAAGCAAAACAATAAGCATGCACATCCCAAAATATGGGGCGGGGAGACGGTTTGGTGCAACCCCAGCGGGAGGACCGTTTAGTACTATATGTATGAAGAGAGAGAGGGAGGGAGGGAGGGAGAAAGAGAGAGAAAGAAAGAAAAGAAAGAGAAAAGAAAGAAACAGAGAGAGAGGAAGAAAAGAAAGAAAAAGAAAGAAACAGAGAAAGGAAGAAAAGAAAGAAAAGAAAAAGAAAAGAAGCAGAGAGAGAGGAAGAAAAGAAAGAATAAAGAAAGGAAAGAAAAAGAAAGAAAAGGAAGAAGGAAGCAAGGAGGCAAGGAAAGAAGGAAGGAAATAAATATATAGATAGATATTTCCCAACCTGTCTCTTCCCAGGCTGGGCAAAGCTTCCCCGGGTGAACTCCCACCTGTCGCCCAGCTCTTAACGGGCGTCCGGCAAGACCAGCCCACCGGCGGGTCCCATCTGCCCACTGACGCCGCTCCCGGCTTGGAAGGAGGCGACGAAGCCGCGCAGCGACCGAACCGCCCGGAGGGTCAAAGGGAACTTTTGGATTTGGCGGGAGTTCTCCCTGTGGTCCGCAGGCGGGGCTTAGCCGGCTACGGCGGCCCGCGAAGGCCAAACTTCCCCACGAGAACGGCGCCCCCCCCCCCCCCCCCCCAAAAAGCCGGGGAGATAGAAAAAGGTTAAAGGTGTCCAATGTCCGTCGTGATTCCCTTTCCCTTGTGTGAGGGGCGCTCGGGGGCTCATTCCACAGACTCTCTCGAGGTCATTCGGGCCCCAATTCCTCAAAGAGCAAAACTGAGGAGGATTGGGCGCAACCGAGGAAAATCACTCCGACATATCAAGGGAGGTTACATTCTCTTTATTAAAGAAAAAAATGAAAAGAGAGCTATTAGATCATATTTCTGTTTAAATGTTACGGTTCCTTATTCGCAACCGGCCCCGTCTTCTTTGGGGCAGGAGTGCCGTAAAAAGAGCCAAAGCAGAGAAACTATCAGCCGCCCCATTCTACAAGTTATAGATCTACGCTCCCTCATCCGCGCAGGCGCAGGGGAGCTCTTTTCCCTCCCGCCGCTCTCCAGGCTACATCCGGGCATATCCCAAGCAGGGGGCAGGGCCGAGCTGAGAGGGCTGCTCTCAGTCAGTTGCTGAGGCACCGCGCGTCGCTCGTTGAAGTGGGTCGAAGCCGCGGAGGAGCCGGAGGTCCCGCTCGGGGCCCGCTTCCCCTCCCCTGCACCCCGGCATGGCGGTGAGGCTCCCCGGGCAGCTTCCCGGGTTGGCGGAGGGCGAGGCCCGGGCGGCGGGCGGAGCCGCCTCGGATGGAAGGCGCCAGACAAGATGGCGCCCGGCCGCCATGATGGGCCTCCGTAAGGGGGGAGGAGGGAGGCGGTACCCCTCCCCCAGCGCGGCTTCTCGAAGCTTCTTGGGGGGGGGGGGGTCCGGGCTCGAACTGGGTACCTCTCCTGGCACCCTCCTGGGGAGAAGCGAGTGTCGGCATCCCCATGTTGGGCTGACACGCTTCATACACGTGTGGATGGGGGGGAGGGCTTTCTGTGGGGTTAAAGCGGGTGTGGATGGGTGGATATAGATAGATAAAAAAGAAATAGAGACAGGTAAAAGAGATAGATATAAATGTATACAAAAAGACAAAAGAGATATAGATAATTGTAAAAAAGAAAGAAAAAGAGTTATAGAGGTATATTAAAAAAGATGAAAGATATATATATATATAAATATATATAAAACATAAGAAAACATAAATATATGAAATAAAGACATTGCTATGTAGAGTTATATAAAAAAATTAGAGACATGATATATATAGAGGTGTATAAAAAGGCAGATAAAAGACATAGAAATATATAAAAAAGAAATAGAGATAGATAAAAGTTGTGTATATAGATATATATATACACATACAAATAGATGTGTATATATATATATGTGTGTGTGTGTGTATATATGTGTATGTAGATATAGATGTATATATACATCTTAAGTATGTATTGACATTTATGTATGGATCTGAAGCCTTTTTAAAGCAAACTTTATTATAGGATGTGGAAAAGAACAGTGTGTTTATGGATGCAAAGGCTTGGGTGGGGGTGGGTTGTTTAGGATTTATTATGGAATGGGACCCGGCCCATTTGCTGCTCTTATAAATATAACTATAAGAAAAGTAGCTGGTATGCTGGGCACATGTGAATCTTTTATGTATGTATATATATATAAGATTCACATAAGATATATATGGATGTATATATATGGATGTATATGTGTGGCAGAGATTGGGGATAAAAAAAGAGGTGCCAGTAGGACAGTTTGGCTTCTGCCCTCTGTAGCTGCTCCTGATGGAAGAGGAGGATGCCCAGTGTAAGGCTACATTAATTGTTTTAAGGTATCTTTTTGTGACCCTGGAGACCTGTCTTCTCAGGGGAAATGAAAAGGGGGGGGGGATTTCTTCATGCTGTATGTTCTCTTTGATGTTTTGAGTGTAATTTGTGAAAATGATCACGCTTATAGGGTAACTAAGGTGGAATGAGTAATACACCAATTTGCAGTTGAATTAATGACATCAAGTTCCAACAGGGGGTCTATTAACATCAGAGGGGCTTGTATTCTATAAGTAAATATTTTAACCTGGACCTCAGAGACTTCGGAATAAACACATGATATAGGTTGCATAAAACTAAATGTTTAGGAGCTTATGGTTCCTTAGCATTTATTTAGCAACAATGCTTGTTATATTTTTATCGATCGGTTGATAATGCCATTGTAATGGCATATAATGCTGTTCCAAGTTGCCAATGTTAAATAAATGTTGTTTGTGACCTGGTTTTAAAGCCCTTGGGGTTGTACAGCTCCAGTTAAGTGCTATATTCTCAGCAGGGGTTTAATTCGTTTGGATATTCCTAAAATTTAAACAGGTTTTCCGTCCTAAATAAAGCACAGCTGTCATAACATCCTTTGCATTTTTTCTATCTAGTTTTTCACACCTAGTTAGTTATTCATTCAGCCTGATAAGAAATTATTTAATGACAAAATTGTGTTATTCATTTTGCTGCAATAGTCGGGAGGAGGGTAATTTAGTTTCTAGAGAAAGCTATTAAGAGTTGGTACTTCAGTGTGAAGGAAGTCAGACATATCTTTTATCGTTGTTAATGTAATATGTGCTGTAGATCGAGTAATTTAAAGAACTTGAGATAGTGTCTCATGGCTGACCGAAGAGTAGTAGACAGTCACTGTACTGCAAATCTTAAAAGTTATTTCATTTTAAATTAGGCTAGTGATTCTGAGCGAGAGGCAAATCCCCCAGAGAAGTCATCTCCTGAGAGAGAGAAGAAAAAGGAACGATCAGATGCATCCAGTTCACCTAGAACTTCAAAACACCATTATTCAAGGTCACGTTCCCGATCAAGAGAAAGAAAACGAAAATCCGGTATGAAAGTCTCTCTACCTGTTTGTTAAATTTTGCTAGTGGACGCACCCTTGTAGTTTAGTGGTTGTCTTAATTAAGGTGGTAATTTGTTACAATCTCTGTCACTTTAAAATAAACGTTTCAATTCAAAATGTAACTTTTGGGAATGTAAGTCGTAAATGATGACATTCTATATTCAAGACAGAATGGTGAATTAGTTAAATAGATCTCAGAATTATGCTGAGAGCCTTGTATCAGGGAAGGAGGTTGCAAATATTATTAGTTCCAACTATTTTAAATCTGCAAAATAGCTTAAGCGTTAATATCATTGGGATTGGAGCTTATGTCGATGGGGATGACTTTTTAAAAGCTATATTGGGTGACTAATAGATGCTTTCTTCTTTAGATAATGACGGGAAAAAATACAGAAGTCGGAGCAGAAGCAAAGAGGTAATTAATACTTTGTAGTGCTTGGGTATTTGTGCAGGACATATTTACAAGTATGTCATAGCATGTATAAATCTTAAGATATAATTGTCTAAATGGTAAGTACCAAAAAAAAAAAAAGTAAATTCAGAAAGTGCTTGGAGTGAGAAGCATGAATGAAGCCATCTTTATAACAAAAAGGTAATAGTTGACCAAAAAAAAATTCATGTGGAGATTTACTGTGGAAAAATACCATGATAAAATTTTTAATATAATTGATTCTCACAGAGCTTCCATTCACCAGAGTTCAGCTAAGCATTTGCAAAATTCTTTGCCCATCTCATTTCACCTCGACCCTCAAGTTTTTTGTCACTGTTTGGGTGAGGACGTAATTGGAGTTCTCCTCTGGTGGGGTTTGTCCATACAACAGGAGTCCCAGAGATGGAACTAAATGGTTTTGAAGGCAAAGCGAGGGGATCAAGATGAGGAAGCCATTGTTAGGAACATTGCTAGGGGAATGACTGGCCTCTGGTGCAGAGGGGGTTTCAGCTCAGGAGCATCACAGTAACTAGAACATTCTGCTAGATAGAGCATTAGATAAAATTTCTTTAGGTGGGATCAGAGATTCCCCCCCCCTTTGCAATGGAAGCTCTGTTTAAAAAAAAAGTAGGAGAATATTTGTGAAATTGACTATATTGTTTAGATCACATGATAACATTTCTATAATAAATCATACTCAGCGTGCTAATGCGCGAAGAGACTGAACTGAAGACGCTCCAGACTCAGATAGCAAAATTATAAGCCTACTTCATGATAAGGTAACTATTAGTAATTCAAACTCATATTTCCCTTGCAAAGAAATTTAAATCAGTTTTATTGGATATAATAGTGTTTTTAAAGTACATGCTATATGTTTAGAAGACTATTCCGTTATGTTTTCAAAACGTATTTCCCTCATAATGTAGAAATAGTTCAAACTAGTTAAGAACTCTACTGTTTTGATTTTAAATTCCAGGGGAATAACTGCTGTTAGAATTCAATTTTTCTGTTGATGTTTGACCCAGTATTTTTAGATAATTGTCCTAATTTGTAATGCTTAAGGACTAATTAAGTAAAGGGTTATTTCTAGTTCTTCTAGTAATTTTACATGTTCCAAAAAGGAGGAGGATAGAATAATATGGACATCACACAGTATTGGAAAAACATCCACCACAGTCCATAAATATACCTCTACCTTGACAGTTGGGTTTGTTCCACCTTTGTGAGCTTTTCCCATTTTCATATGCAACAAGAAGTACACTTTACACTCCTTCTTTAACCTTCAGTGGATACCCAAACAGTTCCATATTAAAATTTAGCCATAAAAGTTAAAATACTAATAATTGTGGTGGCTTAACATTTAGAATAAGTTGGTGTAATGAATGAATAAGTTAATGGTTGAATTATATGTGTGTAATATTGGCTTTGAGTGAGGTTACTAGGACCTGAAAGATGTAAAGAATTACAGGAAAATGTTAAGGATTTCCTGTGCAATTGCTTCTAAGTTCCACTTCCAGTAGAATTTATAGAGAAAAATATATCTGGGTAGTAAAAGTACAGAAAAGGAAAGTTGCAGAGAACCTTTACCCAATTTTTTAGAGAACTAAACACTGAATGGTAAAGTGTCTTATAATTGTTGCAGATTCAAAACATGATCCGGCTTGAACGCTGGTTACCTGACAGACAAGATTTTGGGCTGGGGATCCACTGTACCACCAAACCTCAGTTTGGCTGTTGTAGGTGGATGGCCTGTAAATCTCCTGCCATGTTGCTAGATGAGCTTTTTAAAGATTTCTCTGGGTGCCGAGAGAGCAGCGTGTTTTCTTCTGTGGATGAGGCCATCAAACCCTCAGAACAGCTGTTCCATCTCGTGATGTAAACCTGGCTTGTGGCAGGAGATGTTTTAACTTTGTGGAGCAAGATTTAAGTCAACTGGGGGGGAGGTTCACCTCTGCAACATTGCGTAGATGGTGGTAATGTTAAAGAGATCTCAGTTGACTGGGACCACGCTCCTAAGGTTACTAATGTTGCATCATCAACAACGTATCATTCTTGATCTTCTAATGCCCATACTAACTCTTTTTGTTGCACTATTTTCCTGAAAGAACCAACTTCTTCTTAAAACAGGCACGAAGACATGGGTCCAAAGAGAAGTCCTCCAAGAGGCACAGACCTGAAGAGCATAACGACAAAGACCACTCTTCAGATAAAGGGAGAGAGATCCTGAACTCTTCGGAGAATGGCGAGGATCGGCACAAGCGCAAGGAGAGGAAGCCCTCCAGGGGACGCAGCCATTCAAGGTCTCGTTCGCGGGAAAGGTAGACTCCTAGTTTCCTTCCGGGTGATTAGTTTGGAGAGGATCCCGGAGACGGTTGACCCCGCTCACAAAAGAAGGGGGACCGTGAAACTTGCCTACTTGGTGAACGTTTTTGTCTTCTCAACAAACATGCAGTGGGGGTAGAACATTATGTACATTATCTGCCACCGGAATTGCGTACCAGCATGGACCTGAGGTCCTTCAGGCGCGCGCTGAAGACCTGGCTTTTCGAGCAGGCCGGCCTGGGCTGAGAGAGGGTTTTAATGTGTCTCCATTAATTTTAATTAGGGGGTTTTAAGGGGGTGGGGTGGGCTTTTATTCGGCCTAATTTAATTTAATTTTTTCTTAACTTTTGTATTGTTGGGGTTTTAGATCGGCTGTACACCGCCCTGAGTCCCTAGGGAGAAGGGCGGTATAAAAGTTAAATAAATAAATAAATAAATAAAAATAAATAAATGTGTCTTTGTAATGGGATTTTGTGGTCACCACAGGTTAACAATTCACATGGTGACTCCCAAGTGCATTGAAAAAAGTGACTTACGACACAGCATCCCCGTGGTCATGTGATTTACATTCGGATGCTTGACAGTTGATTCACATTTCTGACGGTTGCAATGTCCCGTGTGTGAGAGAGAGAGAGAGGGAGGGAGGTGTGACCCCCTTTTGGGACCTTCCTCAAGCAAAGGCAACGGGGAAGCCAGATTCACGTAACAACCATGTGGCTAATTCACTTATCAAATGTGGCAGAAAAAGTGGTAAAATGGGGCAAAACTCACTTGACACATTTGTCACTTAGCAACATAAATGTTGGGATCAATTGTGATCGTAAGCCGAGGACCACCTGTATTTGTTTCTTCAGCCTAGATCCAAACTCTTAACTAGATTGAGGATGGCTTGGATTGCTTTTCTTACAATAGTCAACGCCTAACCTCTGCCACTGATTTTTATGTAGAATAGACTCGTGTTTCTGCACTCCTTCCAGGGGAATATCTGCTAAATAATATAAGCCTAAAAACTTTCTCAATTATCTTTTTTTAAAAAAAATATACTCTAAGCAGAACATAATGCAGATAATACTTTTATTTGCGGGTAATTAAATGGAATAGTCGAGCTTGGAAACATTAACAGGGATTTGGCGTGTGATTCCAGGCGGCACCGTAGTCGAAGCCGCGATAGAAAAAAATCCCGCTCCCGAAGTCGAGAGAAAAAACGGCGTGTGAGATCCAGATCTCGATCCAAATCCAGACACAGGCATAGAAGTCCCAGCAGAAGCAGAACCAGGAGTCGGAGCAGGTGTGTTGATGCTTTTTAAAGGATAAAATGTAGAGGGAGTGATAGGGAATGGGAGAACATGCTGTTCAGGCTTATTTGTGGCCTGATATATAATTGTGAAGAAAGGAAAAATGAATCTGTGTGGTTCTGAACAGGGAAAGAAAGAAGAGACCCGAAAAACCACGAAGGTTCAGCAGAAGTCACAGCCGAACTCCGAGCCCCCCGCCTTTCAGGGGGCGAAACACAGCGATGGATGCTCAGGAAGCCTTGGCCAGAAGGTACGAGGCACCTTTTGGTTTTTCTTTGAAATTTTTTCTAATATACACACATATATTATATTATTAATCACCGTGAAACTGGAAGTGGGAAAGTACTTCAGCCCCTTTGTCTTTCTCATCAAATGTATCTGTCGAAATCAGACTAAGAAGCAGCAACAGAGAATAGGACTAGGTAATCTTTTGACTGCGTGCAGCTTTTTCAGCTTCTCCTTGCTGCTTTCTTTGTAAATGAACAGTACAGTACTGAAGTCGGGAAATGAGAAAAAACTCTTTTCACGTCTTTCTGCATTGTTATCCCTAGGTTGGAAAGAGCAAAAAAATTGCAAGAACAGAGAGAGAAAGAACTGGTTGAAAAGCAGAAGCAACAGGAAATGGTCGCCGGTAATTGAACTTCCCTTTAAAATAAACGGAGCTAATAACACAGCACTACTTTTATTTCATTTTGATCTGTCTCTATAGACTTTCTATTCTTCTGCCATTTTTAAAAATACCAGAAAAAGTAAGATGTTATCTATTTGGGCAAAATCTGGTAAAGACTGTTTGCCAAAAGAGTTTGTACCAGTTTTTATGACTTGTGAAGCTGGCGTATTAGACAGCCTTTTGAAGAATAACGGTTTTCTTGGTTTCAGCGGCAGCTGCCACCGGCGGGTCAGTCATCAACGTCGCAGCTCTCCTGGCGTCGGGGACACAGGTCACTCCTCAAATAGCCATGGCAGCTCAGATGGCAGCCCTGCAAGCCAAGGCTCTGGCCGAGACAGGAATAGCCGTTCCCAGCTACTACAACCCAGCAGCAGTGAACCCCATGAAGTTCGCCGAGCAGGAAAAGAAGAGGAAAATGCTGTGGCAGGGCAAGAAAGAAGGGGTAATTCTCCTTGCGGCTTTATCTTTGATTGGTTACCCATGGGGAGTCTGCACAGTAATGTTTTCGGAGGCAGATCAGGGCACTTTGCAGTTTTTGGAATTCTAAGATGGGAATAACTTCGAAAGGCTCATTCGCAGGGCCAGAAATGGCCAAGCTGATATAATAAGTAGTTGCTAAATAAGCCCTCATACTGAAAGTTTGAGAGGGGGTGAATGGGTTGGAGAGGAAGGAAAAAAAAGAAAAAAAAAACACCTTTTTGCATGAGAAATCTTTTTCCAGTTGCTACACGTTGGTTTTTGTTTTGTAGGATGAATATACTTCTATATGCAACCCATAAAACCTCATTACTTTTATGTTTTTATAGGATAAATCACAATCTGCGGAAATCTGGGAGAAACTGAATTTCGGAAATAAGGACCAAAACGTCAAGTTTAGGAAGTTGATGGGTATTAAGGTAGGTGTTTCTAAAATGAGCTATGTCTTTACGCCAGAAAGATCAGCGTGAAGAGACCTGTGTGGTCTTGGGCAAGGCCTACAGGCCGAGAAACAACACTTCAGAGTGGTCCATGGAGTGGGGTCACATTCTCGAGGTAGATGGATGAGTTAAGAGATAAGCTCAAGCAGTGGGAAAATACAGATTTGGATTAAAACGGTCTCCAGGGGATCTGATTTCATCCTGTATAGACCGCAACTTTTCAGAGCAGATCTGGAGAAGCTCAGTTGGGGAGAGACTGCTTTACGCTGGTGAAAATTACGGGAACATTAATGGAGACTTTGCAGCGAAGTTTTGCCCCTGAACCTTCGTTGTGTGCTATTGTTAAGCTGGGTGCCGTGTATCGGAGCAGAAGAGCCGGGTTCAGTGAGCCTTTTCGGTTGATGTTTTTCTTCTGTTTCTCCTAGAGCGAGGAGGAAGCCGGGGGCAGCAGTTCAGTGGACGAGGAGAGTTATAAGACTTTGAAGCAGCAAGAAGAAGTCTTCCGCAACCTGGACGCACAGTACGAAATGGCCAGGTCACAGACACACACCCAAAGAGGAATGGGGCTGGGCTTTACGTCTTCGATGCGAGGAATGGACGCCGTTTGAGGGGAAGGCCTTCTACGGGCAGCTTTGAGACTCCGACCAAGATTCCGTGGTTGAGGTGTTGGCTTCCTCCTCCTTCACCGAAAGCTGGCATCCTAGCTTGCATGGGTGTTAACATTGACTTTTTATTTATTGACATTACAATTTTTTTTGTAAATACCAGATCAGTGATAACTGGTGTCCCATGTTGTAATCAGGTTATTATACTCACTTCCATGATACACACACGCCAGAGCTGCAGAAGGACGCTTCTACTTCGGTTTTCAAACAGAACAGCCGAGGGTGAACTCGCCACACGGATATTTTGTGTCCACCACCGTCTCTCTCGTGTACTTTTTGTACTTTAAACTTGTACAGTTATTTTCAACTCTTGGAACATAAAAACACATTGTGTTGGTGTTAAAAACTAGCAGATCGGGCCCGTTGGGTACATAAATGCAGTGCAACAACCTGGTTAATAAAACATGTTTTTTTTTCTCAAGTATTGTATTTAAGTTTAGTGGATAAATTATTTCACAGAGTATATTTTTTAGATAAACGCTCATCCCGACGCAGGAAAGTAGAGGATAGAATTTAAATAGAAGACCAAGAATACTGCAGATTATTTGTTAGCTATATCAAAATACGATATCCTAATTATGGTCGTCTTTCTTATCCAACAATTCTTTCCTCCCTGATTTAAGTAGTTTTGTTCTGTGAAAGCTCTAGTTGAATACTGTAGAGACAAACCCCTCAAAGATACTGTGTTTTAATAGCCATTGCCAGATTAGGAAGTATTTTAACAGAATGTAAAAAGCGAAATGTAAAGTCCCGTACAAATTATAAATGTAAGACAAGAGGTGGCAGCAGTTGTGGAGGAAAGGACCTCAGGTATGTGAGGAAACAGCCTCTTATAAATAGTCAAAATTTGATATTGGCATCACCAAGGCCCCAGGCTGTTCTCAGTCCTCACACTTTCAATCTGTTATTAAAGCAGATTAAGATTGAGACTAATCCATTGTATTAAACCTCAATATCTCCCCACGCCCAACAGAGGCAGGTTGAGAATAGGGATGGCGGACGGATTAAAATCCCCAACGTGTTTTGAGGATCACAAGTGTTCAGAATTGCAGTTTTATTCGGAATTTGTGGCCGAAAACAAACCAGGAAGCATGTGCTGTGATTGATGGTATCTGCAGAGGCAGGGTTTTTTATATCAAAAAGAGGCAGATACTGATAATACTCTCATTAAAGCGTTAAAAATATATAATATGCATGATCTGTTCTTAAGCACGTTTTGGGACTTTTTTTGCACGCTTTCCCTGGTGTATTTGAATTGGCGGGCAACCCCTGTCCCATTATCCTGGGCTGGAGCAGCCACACCCATTCCCAACCTCGCCGCGGAAATGCTCCGCGCCCAACATGCACCGCGTCCAACTACAATTCCCGGCATCCTCGAGCCCCTTCCTGGAGCCAATGGGCAGCCAGCGTAACGGTCGCCCCGTTGCATGCCGGGAGGCGTAGTCTACCAAGCGCGGGGAGGCGGAAAAAGGCCTCGACCGAAGCCCGAGACTGGGTTGAGCGGCGGAGCCCGGTCCTGAGTGCCTTCTCCGGGCCTCCCCGCGGCGGCCTTCGCCTCCTCCTCCTCGCCCACCGCGCCTCGCCTCCTGCGCGCCAAGATGGCGGTCGAGGTGGACTTCGGCGACCGCGAGCTCTTCCAGCAGCTGGAGGCCGACGAGGAGGCGCCCTCCGCCCTGAGGCCCGGCCCGTTGGAAGAAGCGGCGGAGCTCCGCGAGCGGCTGAGGGACTCCGAGGAGACCGTTAGGCAGCTGCGGGCGGAGAATATCCTGCAGCCGGGCGAGGGCAGCCCCTGACGGGCCGGGCGGGGAGCGGCCTTCTTGGGGGAGAGGGAGGCGCCGCTGAGGGAGGGGACCCGGGCAGGCTTCGCTTCTCCGTCCCGCGCCCGCCCCGGTCCCCAATGGGATTTCTTCCCCCAATCCGGATTAAGTACAGGCAGTCCTCCATTCACGACCGCAACGGAGCCCAGCCTTTCCGTTGCTAAGCGAGACATTTGCTGAGTGAGTTTTGCCCGTTTCACGACCCCTTTTGTTTTGCCACCGTTGTTAAGTGAATCACTGCAGTCCTTCAGTTGCTTGCTCAGGGAATCGGGCTTCCCCGTCGCAAAAGGGGACCTTGTGATTCCCCGGGACACAGCAACCGTCATAAGTACAAGCCAGTTGCCAAGCGTCCTACTTTTGATCCGGTGACCACGAGGATTGCTGTGAAAAACGGTCACAAGTCACTTTTTCTGGCGCCGTTGTAACTTTGGCCACTAAATAAATGGTTGTAAGTCGAGGACTGCCTGTCAATTAGAAAGCCGGTTGGGGTACTGTCCCCTCTCTCAGTCCAACCCACCTCACAGGGTTGTTGGGGGGCAAAGTAGGCAGGTGGGTTTGTTTAGCAGATTTACAGACAGCCTCTCTCACTCCCAGAGCATCCCTGGAGTATAATTAAAAACATAACCATGCATACATATTATATCTCATTAAAAGGCATATAAGAATATTTATAGGAGGCAGTTGCAATAAGGATGGAATAATTTAAAACTAGATAGGTGGAGGGAAGAGCCTTCAATGGGCTAATTTATAAAGTGATAATAGTGGGATAATAATATAATAACAACAAACAACAAGAACAACAACAATAATAATAATAAGGCCACCTTACTGGGATCTGCTCGCATAATCCGCCGATACATCACACAGTCCTAAACACTTGGGAAGGGTTCAGGTAGTGATTGGTGATACGAAACCCAGCATAGGTATCTGATTTGTTTGTTTTTTGTTAAAATAATAATAATATAACATCAACAACAGCAATAACAACAACAATACTACTACTACTACTAATAATAATAATTTAATCCCAAGTTTGTGTGGCAAGTTTCGGGAGAGTAGCCAAAGCCAGGTCTTCAAATTCTTTTCAGAGGCCAGGAGGGTGGGAAATTAAGTATTTTCTCTGCCTTGAGTCATGTTAAAAAAGGTGGGACAAAATAATAATTAAGGAGGACTGGAGAGAGGAGGCTGCAGGGATTCTCCTGGCTTCACTCCCTGTTATTGTGCCTTGCAATTCCTTAATCATTTTCACATCAGGAACTCAGAAGGAAACTGAACATCCTGACTCGACCAAGGTAGGTGTCAGCCTCTCCATTATTTGCAACGTTTTGAACAAGGAGAGGGTCCTTAGGTAGATTTGTAATGGTTGGTCAAGGCTATGGAATGCATTGAGAAGAGATTTATAGGAGACATCCAGGGAGGAAACCAGAGCTGATCTCTCTCCAAGCTCTTAAAACTTATCTTCTTAGCATAAAAATAACAGAAGATAAAATAGAAAATGAAAGAGTTGTAATATCTGATCAATTGACACCACAGTTATTCTCTAAGGGTCAGGAAATTACTTTCATATTGTAAACTTTATGCTTTCTTCTTTTAGTGGACTAACAGTGGATGACTGTAAACTTGATGGACCTTTGTTACAGATCTTGTTCATGAATAATACCGTTTCAAAGTGAGTACTTTCCTTGTATTGCTTGAGTTAATTTTCAGAATGGTATTCCTCTTAGACTAGAAGACTTGTGGATCTAGATTTACAAGTGTGCTGGATTCCTGCTAAAGGAGATTTTCCATTGGTAGCTGCCCATGTTTGGTAGATTTGTGTTTTTCCATTGTTTAAGAAAAAAATGGAAGAAATTTGTAGTATGTTTTTGCAGTAAAGGAGAGTGGACATTTTAAAAAATAGTTTCCCTGCATCCAAGATTTTAAATGTTTGAGATTTGTTTCTATATGCAGTACGGAAACAAATCTGGATTTGTTCAATGCTAGCAGAAATCTACATTTTTTTTTTAATTACCTGTATAGCTTTCGCTTTGGGAATTCAATCCACCTGTACTTTTGTACGAGAGAAGTTTGCGGCACAAAAACGTTAGCATTCATTATGTATAAATGCAGCATCAGAAATCCTTAGTCTTGTCCTGTTGGCTTTAAAAAACTAAACAGAATCGATCCATTCTATATTCTGATAATCTGTAATATAGGCAATATCATCAAGACATAGAAGAGTTTGTATCCAGTTTAGTTCAGAAATACGAGGAGCGACAGAGGAGTGAATTGGACAAGACCTGCTTCAATGTTAAGCCGCAGGTATTTATCTCTTGATGGGCTTATTCTTTTATAAACGTTCTTTTCATCATGTGATGAAAGATAACTCATCTGTCTGTCTTAAAGATCACCTATTTCTGTTCATGGGCCTGGTCCGTCACAAACCCCTCACTGTGCCGATACTGTTGGACTTGATTGAAGAACGTTGATTTAACTTTGTAAACTTGGTTTTCATTCTGTTAGCCTTCTAGCTTTGTCCTGGAAGAGGATCAAAAAGTAACAAGCTCAAATGTGTCCAAAAAAGTCAAAGAGGCTTTTAGCGTAAGTTCCTTTTTCTTTCTGTGTTGTGAGTGGTTTGAGTTTTTTCTAGTTTATGGCTTTAGGAAATGATTGGTAACTGATAAAAGAGACCTATGTAAATTTCATTTTTTTTTGTTCTTAGTCCTGTAACTTTGTTTTTCCATTAATTGGTTGAACGTACAAATACTACTTGGGAATTTCCATATTCTCAAGCCATTTGTTTAATGTACTTAATTATGTCAGAACTTGATATTTGTGAAATATTTAAGTACATTTTTAGTATGCTGTTTTAGTCTGATTAAAATACTGACACTTTTTGACTCTTTCTCCAGGTTGTAGGAAGTGTTCTCTATTTTACCAATTTTTGTCTTGATAAACTGGGGCAGCCTATATTAAATGAAAATCCTCAGCTCACAGATGGATGGGAAATACCCAAGTATCCTATTTAGTTAACTGTTTTTCCCTTTTCCTGTCAAGCCTTGCTACTTAATGCAATAAGTCTGAAACAGATTGGGTTCCATTTATATACCTTCCACATCTTAGCGCCCTAAGTCTCCCATCATTGGTTTGAATCAAACGCTTCCATGGGGGGGGGGGATTTCCTGCTCTGATTTAAAATGCTGTCTCACTGTTGCATTTCTGGAAAGGCAGGGGACTGACATTAACAGTATAACAGAGTTGGAAAGGACCTTGGAGATCTTCTAGTCCTACCTGCTCAGGCAGGAAACCTAGACCATTTCAGACAAATGGTTGTCCAATCTCTTCTTAAGAACTTCCAGTGTTGGAAGACTCACAACTTCTGGAGGGAAGCTGTTCCACTGATCAATTGTTCTCACTGTCAAGAAATTTCTCCTTAATTCTAGGTTGCTTCTCTCCTTGATTAGTTTCCACCTGCTGATGATCCATTGATCAGACAAAATTTGCAGAGAAAAGAAACATCCAGTCTTGAGACTGATAAGCTTTCAGTCAGATGTTTTATCATAATGTAGCTGATCATAATTCTGATCGTGCCCTCTTCTGAAAACCAATTTGTGTCTTTTGGGTGGTGGCTAATATTATCTAGGCATGCATACAAACCCTATGATTGCATTTTGCTTGATACGATGGCAATTCCTTATTGAATTCTTAAGATACCAGCAAGTTTTCACGCAGATTCTTTCTCTAGATGGGCAAGAGATACAAGTAAAGTCTAAAAGGTTTGTATTTCTTTAAATTTACAAATGCTTCTGGTTTTACTTTAAAAAAATATGTTCTGTGATAGGTTAGTAATAGAAAGGATTAGGGAGGGAAGTAAAAAAGCCCAATTTACTTTGTAATGTAAATTTTTCAGTTGGACTTTAAAGGTGTGATGAAATATGAGCACATAAAAAAAGCAAACACAGGTAACATTTGTATCCTTAAATCCCCACAGAGGTATAAAATAGGAGTTTGATGGCTACCTGTCTCTTTCAAGAGAATCAGAATCTTGGAAACACCTGTCACAGGTGGCCTATAGAATGTATATTTTTTATCTCAGTTATAGGTTCTGTCTTCCAGCGCAAAACTCTAATAAAATGCTTATTTTCCTTTGGTTAGCTGTTGAAAAAGCCCGGCTGTGAATATTCCTTGGCAGCAATGCAAAAGTTGTGGTGCAACACTTAAGAGCCACACTGTTCCTTGCTGCCTGCCTCACAGTCAGCTTAGAATTTCTCCTGGCATCCAGTGCCTGACTATCATTTGACATCAATTTTTTTTTTGGTCGTTGATATATTCAGTACCGTTTCATCGCTGCGCTGGGTGTGACTTTTTCCACCTTTAAAGCTGTAATTGGGCATTAGTTGATTTGCTCCTTTTGTGCTGCTACGTCTTAACGATGCACCAAGAAGAGTAGAGCAAGTTTCTTTTTTAAAAAAGTCAGAGTGTCAACAGCTCTAATGTGTGCTGTGTGTCTGTGTGTGTTTTTTTTTTTTAATAAGCAGGCCCAAATCTCACTGTTTCAACTGTGGCTCTGAAGATCACCAGATGAAAGATTGCCCACAGGTAAAGACATATTTCAATCTGTGCTTTTGGTAGCCTTACTGGCGGCAGCTATTGGGGCTTGGTAGCATCCTGATGGTCTTCGTTTTTCCCTCCTGTCTTAATTTTAGCCACGAAATGCTGCCCGCATCAACGAAAAAAGAAAAGCGTTTATGGAGGCCTGCGGGGAAACAGGCAGCCCAAATTTCCAGCAGAGATATCACGTGGATGAAGTGGAAGAGCGGTTTGGATGCTTCAAACCAGGAATAATCAGGTACAAGTAACCACAACAGCCACCACTGAGCCCACCATTTCAAATTAACAAAAAAGGGGATGTCAGGACTCCAACAAATCCACCCAAATTCAAATCATAAGTCTCTAGCCACATCTCAAGAGAAAAGAAAATTGATTTATTAGAAGTGGCCATGTTGGCGTTACCTGAATGCAGCTGACACTAAAATATATCATTCATTTCCCCCTTGAGCTTGGTCTTCTCCCCACCCCCTGGATATATATTCTCCAATGGGACACATCCATAGCCAAGAGTCATCAATCATGCTCTCCAGTAATAATCTTGCGCTCCGACAACTTTGGGCTGCCAGGGTGATTATCTAGGCACTTAAGGAATGCACTGTTTCCCCCCACACTTCCTTTTTCTGGCAGCTGAAAAGACCAAAGGAGCATCTTTTTAGTTGACAGGGACAAAGATAAAGAAATAACACATCCAGCGACTTCTTTACCTGACTCTAACATGCACGATCCTCGCGTCTTCTCAGTCGGCTGTCTGAAACCAACATTGCCAAAACCGTGGCTCAAATTCCGTTGTGTTTTTAACCAGACCTCCCTTCCCCCCTCCACCCCACCCCCCGCAGCGAGGAACTCCAGGATGCCCTCGGTGTCACCGAGAAGACGCTCCCTCCCTTCATCTATCGCATGCGACAGTTGGGTTATCCGCCAGGCTGGCTGAAAGAGGCAGAGATGGAGAAATCTGGCTTAACGCTCTACGACGGAAAAGGTAAAAGGGAGATTCTCCCATTTGCTTGTACAAGCCGGCATCCTGGGAACGGGCCCGACATCTTAAAGTTTGCCCAGGTTGAAAAACCTTGACAGGTTGTTCACCTCAAGAGTTGGGAGGAACCGTAGAGGTCTTCCAGTCCAACCCCTTGCTCAGGCAGAACTTGTCTACTGTGGCTTAGCGTGACGTGTTGATTGGACAGCCTGAGCTTTTTTGCAGCCCAGTTTCAACCCGAGGCTAATTTGCTGGTCAGGGCAGAGATGGTGTTCTGACCCAAACCTGGTTCCAAGAGAGCAAACACAAGACAAAGGCAGCAGCACAACCTTTTTAATGTTTCAGCTAAGAATCCCGTTTCTTCACAGATAAAAGGCTGCTTCCAACTAATTAGCTCCGACAAGAAAGAGCCTGGCCGAGATTTTGCAAGGCTGCCCAAAAACAACAGATAAGAAATAGTTTACAACACGAGAGTCTTCAAATACCAACTGTAATATCCATGAGGCAGAGTTTCAAAACGTCTTTGCTTCCTGCAAAGAACGTCCGATTCACAGCTGGCTTTTATCTTCTTGAAGGAGGGGCCATTACCTTGCAGCCTTACTCCCGAGTCGCCTGTGCTGCTGCAGCTGCTCTTTCCTGCGAGCAACCCTGCTTGGCACAGGCTCCTCGGGAACCTCCTCCTCGCTGCTGCCAGCCCCCACAATCTCTGAAGGCAGCCGTCCCCTCCCTGATGGCCCTGGCCCATCATCTGAGTCCTCACTCTGCTCAGCCGTCTGTGCCTGCTGCCGGCTAACCACCACAGATGGATAGCTTGTTCCTCGGAGCTCTTGTAGGGCCTGTTCAATGAATTAAAGGTGTCCCCGCATTCCAGCCTTCGGTGCCAAAAGAGCCAGAAGCCAGACAGCAGCTGGACTATGTCTTTTGCCAGTAATGGCTTCCAGGACTGACGTTGCTTTCTTACAGCGTCGCCCAGCAGTGAGGCAGAGGAGGAATCCCACCAGCAGAATCCCCGGGTCACTTACGACCTCTCCAAGTTGATCAACTACCCAGGTTTTAACATGTCCACTCCAAGTGGGGTCGCAGACGTAAGTTGCCCGTTTTCTTGCTGTCGTCCTGCCCGTCTACCTATGCCGGCCCACGTTTACTGCCTTGTGCAGTGCACCGTAGTCACACATATATATACATATAAAACACTTTTGGCTGGAAAACTTTTCGGGTTTTTTTGCTTTCATTTTCCAGCAGGAAACAAAAGGGAAAAAAATCATTTTTGCAGACAATGGATTCCCCTAACAACTGCGGCAAGAGAGGCATTTAAATTGGTCATGTGGGTGGCCTGCTTAACAACCCGCACGGTCATAAGCCGAAGGAAGCTCCCATTTTGTCTTAAATGCCTTTGGGAAGGACTGCCAGAAAGACAATCTGTGTGTTTTATCACAGCATATCATATCTTTGATTAGAGTTCCTTCTTTCTTGCCTCCGTTCTTTTGATTAAGGATAAGACAGCAAAGCTCTGTGGCGTGTATATAAAGCTTGGACGTTTATTCTTTCATTTCCTAATAGTTTCTTTCTTTCTTTTTTGTGGGGGGAATGCAGGAATGGAGGATGTTCGGCTCGGTACCTCTTCAGCCGTCCCAGCAGAAAGAAATTTTTGCTCATTATCTTTCCACTTACCATTTGGTGAATATTTTTAAGCATGCTGGTTTGCTTCCCCGGAACAAAACCTTTATTTTGGGGTGAGGTGGTTTCCTCTCTGGGGTTCTTACTTTTTCTCCTTTGTTTCTGACCCCTTCTCCCCCTCAGGCCAATCTCAAATCCAGGCCCAAAAGGCCCCCCTCTCGCCAGAGTTCCCATCATTCGAAACGGCAGAAAGGAAGCAGCGCCGAAGTCTCGCCAGCCGACATGGAGATTGACTCTGGTATAACTTTCCTCTTAAAGCCCCCATGGCCGTTTTAAAAACTGTCCCCCCATTTTGATTTTCCCACCTTTCCACGATCTCCCAGTCTCCACGATCTCCCGGCGCTTGTCTGAAGCGCCACCCCTCTTAGCTCCGCCCTGAGTGAGGCAGGCGAGCGATTAAAGCCGTTGCTCTTCTCCTCCTTTCAGATGTAGAAATGCCCCCTAGCCCTCCCGCTTACGACGGCTTCCACTTCCAGCCTCCGTTGCCTCCAGGGTCTCCGCTGACGGCCACTCCCCCCCCTCTGCCGCAGGGCACCCCTCCAGGGACCCCCCCCAGCCTGACTTCTCCACCACCTCAACCGCTGTCTTGTGTGCCAGCAGCCCTGCCTCATGACACCCTGCCTTGGACGCCGTCTGCCCCGCGGCCGGAGGACTCGGCCATGGATGAAGACACCTTGACCTTGGAGGAGCTGGAGGAGCAGCAGCGGCTGATTTGGGCGGCTCTCGAGCAGGCGGAGAGCGCCAACAGCGACTCGGACCTCCCTGCCGGGACTCCCATGGCCGGCAACTCTGGGACGTCGACTCCCTGCAGGATGGAGCCCTCCATTCCACTGGAGGAAGCGGCCCCTCAACTGCCAGAGGTGTCCGAAGCCGAGCCCGAGCCCTCGGTTCCCCTGGAGGAAGCGGCCCCCCAACCGCCAGAGGTGTCCAAAGCCGAGCCCAAGCAGGTACCCCAGGCTGCCGAAGAGCCCACTTCTCAACGGGCCGTTGAACTGGTGGATTTGACAACCGAGGCGGAAGCCATTCCCACAGACTCTGAAGGCCGAGATCAAACCTGCTCCTCGGATCCGGCCGCTTGCCTGAATCACAGCGACGCTCCCGCCCTTCCCACTGCCAGCGAGTCGCCTTCCTCCAAGCCTCCCGGCCTCGTTCCCGACATGAGCAAGTTTGCCGCTGGGATCACCCCTTTCGAATACGACAACATGTCGGAGTCCACCGGGACTTACCTCCGGATAAGGAGCGTGCTGAAAAAATACCCGAGAAGCCAGCTGAAGAATAAGAAGGTTTCCCTTTAACAGCCCGACTCGGGCCAGGGACAATCAAACCAAAAAAACCCCCCCAGGATTTGGATGCTTTCCTCTTAAAGCAGGGGTCTCCCACCTTGGCCACGTTGACTTGTGGACTTCAACTCCCAGAGTTCCTCAGCCAGAAAGTCCCGTCCCCCCCACAACACTTTGCTGAAGTCAAGATATATTACATCTACCGCATTCCCACCATCTATTATTAAGAAAAGTTTATGAAAGAAATGTGACAAAGTTGCCTGTTGACATTTCTTCTTGTCCTATCCATGCTGAATTCTGGGTAACTCTTTGCTGGCTGAGGAACTCTGGGAGTTGAAGTCCCCACGTCTTAAAAGCGGCCACGGTTGGAGATCACCTGCCTTAAAGCACAAATCAAGAGCGAGAGATGGAAAGCAGGTGTGTTCTTCCTGAAACCAAGTAATTTTGGGGGGTTTTTTTGTTTTGTTTTTAAATAAAGTCTGGGGGGACGGGCTTCCAGTTTCACCTCGAACCAGGATTGATCCTTCCACAAATACACAAAAGATTTGTGAAACTTCTCCAATCCTGCATTGAAGATAACCCTGAATTCCTCCCCACCCACCCAACTTGGGGTCAAATACATCCTTGCCTCTCTCTACCAACCGAGGTTTTTATCTCTGCCAGGCTTGGGTTTTTCCATTAGGGAGCTGGTAGTTCTCAAAATACACTTACTGTCCTTTTGAAAAGACCTTGGTTTTTTGGGTTTTTTTTTTTAAATGCTTCCCCTCAAAATCCTTGTGGCGATCCGGCGGGAATAATCAGGGATGAATCAACTTCTCTCTTTCCATCCTTTTTGAGAAGTTTTTTTTTGTAAAGTGATTTAGGGGATTTTATTTTATTTTTTTAAAAAAAAACAACACGACCGGCTTTTTTGTTTCGGTAACATCGTCAGCTTTGAACTTGCTGTACATATATTTGTGCTTGTGTACAGGGGTTTAATAAAAAGATTTTTTTTTTCATAAGTTTGTGTCCTTACGTAAACCTTGAGAAGAGTTTTAGGAAACCTACTCCTGGGGGAAAAAAACAAACAAACTTCCAGCTTTATTGAGGAAAAATATTGTATTCTTTGTTTCCCCCGCCCCCCATTCCTTTTTAAGGGAGTTATTGCAAAGGAAATTTTGCAATCAAAAATATTGACGTAAAGCCATAAATAACACTCCCTGGTTTAATCCTGCACGCATGGAGGAATTAGCTGCTTATTCAGAGTACTAGCTTTTTCCAGGTTTCTTGCAAGATACTCAAGATGGCTCCCTCTCCATTCTCCCAAATGTGTTTCGATCCGGAAAAAGGTGCGTATAATTATTCTTTCCCACCCACCCCCAGTAGCCTTGGGTGACCTGACACCCCATGACCCCCGGACAATACCCACCCATTGAATTCTCTCCTGTCCTTGAAGACCTGATAATCCAAAAACGGGCCCCGTGGTTTGAGAAAAATAAGTTCACGCCCTCACTTTCCAGCGATGCACGAAGCCATGCCAAATATTTTATTACAAATTCAAATGTGTGGCTTTAATTAAACGTTCAAGGCTGAAAGGGTGGAGTTAAGGACTGGCTGGCTTTAATGACCAAAATTTTTAATTGAGTGGATTTGAGTTTGAGCTTCGTTTAAACTCGCCCAGCCTCCCAACTGGTTTGCCTGGACAGGAGACGGCCCTGTCCATGCCTCTCCTTATAGTTCGTTTTGTTTCCTATCTTCATTGAGTGCAATGTCTCCTTTTTATCCAGTTTGTACAATGGGAGTCCCCAAAGCAAAGGGCCACCAGGGCTCCCCAACCTTGGCAACTTTTTAAGACTTCTGGACTTCAACTCCCAGAATTCCCTAGCTCTTGCCCAAGTTTTGCGGGGGGGGGGACAGGAGGGAAACCTGGGAAAATCAGGTTTCTCCAGGTGGGAAGAAGATGTAATGGGAGAGGAAGAAAGGGGAGGAGGAGGAGGAAGGGAAGCAGAAGGGGAAGAAGAAGGAAGGAAAGAAAAAGGGAGGGAAAGAACAGTTGGAAGGGACCTTGTAGGTCATCTAGTCTAGCCTTCTGCCCAAGCAGGGGACTTTACACCTTTCTGACAGATGGCAGTCCAGTCTCAAAAGCTTCCAGGGATGAAGCTCCCACAACTTCTGAAGGCAACTTCTCCATCGGTTGACAGTTAGGGTTCCTCCTTAATTCCAGGTTGTTTCTCTCCCTGATCAGTTTCCATCCATAGTTTCTGGAGCTTTAGAAATGAATTAGAATAAACAGAATAACAGGACCTTGGAAAGTTGGAAGGGACTTTGTAGGTCATCTAGTCCAGTCCCCACCCAAACAGGAGACCCTGCACCATTTCTGACAGGTGGGCAGTCCAGTCTCTTGAAAGGTTCCAGGGATGAAGCATCCATAACTTCTGAAGGCAAGTTGGAAGGAAGGAAAGAAGAAAGGAAGAGAAGGAGGGAAGAGAAGGAAGGAAGGATGGGAAGAAGGAAGGATGGAAGGGAAAGAAGGAAGGGAAGGCAGGGAAGGAAAGAAGGAAGGATGGAAGGGAAAGAAGGAAGGGAAGGAAAGAAAGGAAGGGAAGTAAAGAAGAAAGGAAGGAAGGAAAAGAAAAAGGAAATGGGCAAAAAGAAGAGGACAGAGGAGGAGAGGAAGGAGGCAGAGTGTAAGGGAGGAGGAGGAGGAGGAGGAGGGAAGGCCAGAGGGAGGAACGGGAGGAGGGGAAGAAGGGAGACGGGGCGGCTTGCAGCCTCCCTCGGCCCGCCCTTCCGCAGTCCCCGCCTGGCGGCCGCCCCTGCCCGCCCCTGCCGCCGGGAGGGAGCCGCCAGCAGCGTCGCCGCGCCTCGCCTCGCCTGGCCGGAGGAGGAAGAAGCGGGCAGCAGGCGGCCGAGGGAGACGGAGCCGCCGCCGCCGAGGAGGAGGAGGAGGAGGGTGAGGGGCTTGCGGGGGGGGGGGGAGGGCGAGTCGGGGGGTCTTGGCCGCTCGCGGGCCCCCCCGGAGGAGGGGCTGAGGGGGCGCCTTTGTCGGGTCCTCGGGCGGTGGCGGGGCGAGCGGGGCCTTTGGGAGGCGCCCCCTCCCCAACAGCCTGGGCCCCCGCAGCCCCCTCCCCACTTTGGGGGGGCTCCTTCCCTCCCTCCCTTTTGTTTCTGAGGGGATGGGAGACCCCGGCCTCCCCGCCGCGCTTGAAAAGGGGCTGGAGACGAAGGGGGGGGTCTTTCCTTTTGGGGTGCAGGCCCCCCTTTTACACCCCCCTCCCTATCCCCACCCTTGGAGAGAGGAGCTGCTGGGCCCCAGAATATTGGGGGGGGGGCGGCAGTCCGTCAGGACAATGAGGGGAGATAGGGCCTGCATTGGATTGGATTGAGGAAGCCCCGGGTTGGCTGGCAATTGTTCATTTGTGGTTAATTTGGGGAGGGGGGAGACGACGCACGTTTCCTGAAGGGAATTGGGGTGAAAAAGCTGCAGGCAGAGAATGCATTGTGTGTGTGTCCCCTCAGGATGGGGTGTGTGTGTTTGTGTGTGTGTGAAAGACCGAGCTCTGCTTTTTAGGAGGGGGCTTGGTTTTGGGGTGTCTGGGAGGGTGTGGAGAAGATCCCCCCCCTTTTTTTTCTCCCTGGGGAGACTTCCCCACCTGGCATTGTGCCAAGAGGGTGAGGGGAGCTTATGGCTGGGAGGATTTGGACTCGGTTGCTTTTGGGAGGGGGGGGGGGTCTGGGGGTTGCCCCGAGTTCTGCTGCCCCCCCCCCCCTCCTCAAATGGGCGCCCTGTGAATTTTTTCAGTCTGGGAAATAACATTAAAATGGGGAGGGGGGCTGCCTGGTGCTCTCTTTTGAGATCAACCGGTTGTCTGAAGAAGGGGTCACTACTAGATTTCTCTGGCTTTTTTTTTGGGGGGGGGGGTTCCTACTCCAGGGTTTCTCAACTTTGGCAAGTTGGAGCCGGGTGGACTTCCAACTCCCAGAATTCCCACGGCTGACTGGGGATTCTGGGAGTTGAAGTCCACTCCTCTGAGAAGCAAGGCCTGCCGGGATCCCCCAGGCTCAATTAGGGGCATCCAGAAGGCAAATGGAAGAGGCTGGAGGGGTGCAAACCAGGGAGGAGCAGGCTGGATCCCAAGAGGGCCCTTCCTCCTCAGGGTGTCTCATTGGGGCGTAGGGCAAAAAGGAAAAAAAAAACCCTTTTTTTAGTTTACCCCTTTCTTGATCTGTGGGAAGATTGTGGTGCAAGTCATCAGATCTGCTGCCACATAGGAGGATGACATCTGTGCTGGAAGGAAAAGGAAAGAAAGGGAAGGGAAGAGGAGGAAGGAAAAAATAAGGGAAAGGGAGGGAAGGAAGGAAGGAATAAGAGGGAAGAAAGGAAGAAAAAAAATAAGACGGAGGGAGGGAAGGAGAGGAAGAAAAGGAAGGCAGAGAGAAGGAAGGAAAAAGTGGAAAGAAAGGTACAGGAGGAGGAAGGAAATAAGGGGAGAAAGGAAAAAAAAATCAAGGAAGGAATAAGGGAAGAAAGGAAGAAGAAAAAATAAAGGGGAGGAAGAAAGGAAGAAAAAATAAGGGAGGGAAGGAATAAGGGAAGAAAGGAAGAAAAAATAAAGGGGAGGAAGAAAAAGTAAGGGAGGGAAGGAAGAAGAGGAAGGAATAAGGGAAGAAAGGAAGAAAAAATAAGGGAGGGAAGGAAGAAGAGGAAGGAATAAGGGAAGAAAGGAAGAAAAAATAAGGGAAGGAAGGAAGGAAGAAAAAATAAGGGAAGGAAAGGAGGAGAAACCCCAGAGAAGAGCCCCCCATTGCTGCTGTGCCATCAGCCCCCAGGTCCTTCTCCCCCACCCACCGGCCGTGGCCTGGCCAGCTCCTCGGGGTCAGCCGGAGCGCCATCTGGGGGGCGGGGGGGGGCGAGAGGAGATGCCGCAATCAACTGGTGTGCGAGTTCTCGCATGACATCAGTGTGGGGGTGTGTGTGTGGAAGCCTCATTGGCCGAAGGCGGCAGGCGACAGGCTGACTTCCTTCCTGCCACGAGGGTTTAAAAGGTTTATTTGGGACGTCCTTGTCCAGAACGGCCAGAATTTGGAGGAGGGGGAGCCCAGGTAGAGGATACCGAATGGCGTGCCTCGATTTGCTGGTTGCTTAAATGCCATAAATGTGCTTTTTTGTGTGTGTGTGTTGTGTGTTTTAGGGGACCTTTTCTTGTGACTTCACTTTATTCTGTCATTCTTGGGATACCATTTTCACGGATGTTTTGCAACGCCGGATGAAATCATTCTGTTGGTGTTCAGTAGAAGCTGGTGCCTTGTTTATTTTTGTGGGTTTTTTTCTGGAGCTCCTTTGGACTTTGTACAATCAGGAAAAGATAGCTTTCTTTCTCAGTTTTTTTTTTTTTGCAAAGTAGATTTTGCAAACCATAAAGCGTATTTTGTGCGGAAGGTTAAATATGACCAAAAGCTATAGGATAGCCTCGTTATTGATATTTAGGCTCGTGCGTTAAGAATCCAAAATCAGTGAAATTTGAAGGAATATAAGCTGAGAAATTGATTTTGCAGTAAATAAAAACAGGCAAAGCAATTGCTGTGCTGTATTATATCATCTTTTAACCTCATAGATCTTAGAGAGAGATGCTATGAAAGGAACATGGTTGTTTCCTGTTGCACTTTGAAATGGAGGTACCTCAATGTTGTGCCAGAATTTTTAAAAAAATGTTTGGGGTTTATCTGGCTTTTATAGTTTTGGGAGGGGAGGCGATATCTTTAGCTAGTCAAAAGAGAAGAAGGCATGAGAAATTTAATTTTCCCAAGGGAAGTTAAGTAAGAAACAGTCTAAACAAAATTAAGTGTTTGGAAAGCTTGCAGTTAACCTTGTAGTTGAACTGTTTTAAGGTTTTGTATTTAACCTCAAACATTTTGGGTGACAAAAGAATTACCAGAAATATTCTCTTTTTTTTTCTCCTAGTCTACTAAGGAAATGTCTTACACTTTCATGCTTGCGCTATCCCTGTCTTAGAGTCTTCATAAAAACCGAACAGTTTTCTAAATAAGTGGAGTTGTTTTGCACCAACGAAGTAAAATCGTAGCTTTAAAAGCTGCTAGGTTGGATTCTGCGGGATAAAAGGTAGATTTGAGCTCCCGATGCAGAGGCAACTCCACACCCGTCTTCATTAGCGTTGATGAAATCAAAATACAGGTTTTGTAACTCACGGTGTTGCCATTATGAAACGCAACTAGGAGGTGATGGCAGCAGAGGTATTTCTGCCCCGTGATTCATGGTTTTATTGCGTTGCCTCTTTTGCAGCAAAACATTATCAGCCCAGGCAGCGTTGTCGTGATTCCATAATGCAGGTACTCCTTGACTTACGACCGTAAGGGGGCCGGAATTCCCATTGCAACTGAAGGCAGTTGTTAAGTGAGTTTCGCCTGATTTTGCCACAGTGCTTAAGCAAAACACTGCGTTTGCTAACAGAATCATAAATATATGCCGGTTGACACAAACCTGGAATTTGACCATCAGAATGCTGCGATGGTTGTAAGTCTGAGGACTGGTCATAACTTTTTTCAGTGTTGTTTCAACATCTAACCGTTGTTAAACAAATAATTGTAAGTCAAAGACTACTGCTATCTGAAGATAGGCAGATTTGCAATGGTGTGTTGTTTTATTTACACTCTCCTAGCCAAGTTGATCTTATAATACAGGTGGCACCTCGACTTACGACCGCGATCGAGCTCAATGTTTCTGTTGCTAAGTGAGACAGTTGTTAAGTGAGCCTCGCCCCCATTTTACGCCTTTTCTTGCCACAGATGTTGAGTGAATCACTGCGGTCGTGAAATTAGTAAGATCTTTGTTAAGAGTAGAGGTCTCCAAACTTGGCCACTTTAAGACTGGTGGGCTTCAACTCCCAGAATTCCCCAGGGTCTGGCCTCTCTAGAGAAGAGACTCTATGGTTGCTGGAGCTCGGTTGGTTGAACCAATGCTTTAAGCCAAGCTGGCTGAGGAATTCTGGGAGTTGAAGTCCACCAGTCTTAAAGTTGCTAAGTTTGGGGACCCCGGTTAAGAGAATCTGGCTTCCCCGTGGACTTTGCTTGTCAAGACAATTGCAAAAGGGGATTTGACGTGAACTCCCCCAGGACACTACAGCCGTCGTAAATGCAAGTCAGTTGCCAGCATCACCCTGGGGATGTTGCAAAGGTGGTGAAAAACAGTCGTAAGTCGCTTTTTTATACTGCTGTTGTAACTTTGAATGGTCACTGAATGAACTGTTGTAAGTCAAGGGCTACCTACGAAGGTGGCCAATGAACTTAATTAGGTGTTCCTTGTATCTGGAATGTCTCCTTTAGGAGGCTGTAGGAGTCCCACATTCTTTCCAAAAATCCCAGCCAACGTCAGATACCTGGAGGGACACTAATCAGTTGCCCTTGTTTTGCATTTAGGAGGAATTTTTAAAGATGGTTCTTAACTCCTTAGAAGCTAGCCTACCCGGAAAGGTGCTTTAAAACAGGGGTCGCCAACCTTTTGGACCTCAAACCAAACTCATCGTTTTAAATCCCGCGGATCAGAGAATCTGAAAAAATCCCCCCCAAAGGTCTGCAGGAAAATCCCCCACCCCGTTTTCCTACCGATCGGTCGTTCTTTATTTGGGATCGCAGGATACCGTCTCTAGCTCCGTTCTCAGGGGGAAAGAGAGAGAGAGAGAGAGAGACTTTTGGCTTCATGCAAGGAAAACAGCAGCAGCAGCAGAAGTCTTTCTTTCTCTCCCCCAAACTCCACCAGAAATGAGTCTTTGCCAGCCCAGCCTTTTGGAGCAGGAGGCCTTGCAGGGTCCCACAGACTCATTTCTGGCGGAGTTTGGGGGAGAGAAAGAAAGACTTTGGCTGCTTTCCTTGCGTGCAGCCAAAAGCAGAAGAAGAAAGAAGTGGAAAGGAGCAACCCATAGCCAGGCCAGGCCCGTGGGGCAAGTCCTCCCCCGCCCTTCCCCACCCCTCACTACCTCATGTTGTTCGCAATGCAAGCGACCGCAAGCCTTGTATTCCAGCGCAGCCTGGATTAATTGCTTAGGGGATGATATTTCTCTGCGGACCAGCAAAATTTTCTCACGGACCACTTGGCAACCACTGCTTTAAAAATCCCACATCTCCCCCAAATTTTAGAGGCATTCACTTACATGCTTTTGTTTTGGTTTGTTTAAAGAGTTCAAGCGGAGTTTTGCAGGGAAAAAAAAAGGCTTACACGCTGACTAAGATCCGTCAGGAGAAGCAATTTAGGGTGTAACCACTATTGTGTCTCCTGACCTGCTTCTTCCTTGCTTGGGACTGGCAGAAGAAAATCTCTCTCTCTCTCTCTCTTCTTTTTTTTTTTCTTTCTTTCTTTCCCTGCCTGCTTATCAAACTTTCTCGCCGGCTTTTCTTCCTCCTGCTTGAAATGCAATCAGAAGAAAAAAAAAAGATAAAATCCACAGAAGTTCATCTCCTCCTTCCGTCAGTTCTGGAAAAGGGCAAAGGCAAGGCAGGCAGTTCTGCCTTGGGCGACACCTTGGGCGTTCCTGACCTTTGGAATTGGGATCGGTTTAACTGGTTTTGGTTTTGCTTTCTTAAACGGGCTGGGCCTGGATGGAGCTTTTTGGCATCCCGGCGCATTGTCTGCTCCTAGGAAGCTGGCGACGGTCTGGGTTTGCTGCAGTCTATGTTTTTTTCCCACCGGTTGGAAAACAGAAAGAAAAGAGCTGTGAAAGTTCCATTCTTGGCTCGCCTCTCAGATAGCAAACATTTCGGGAGCCTGACTTATTCTCGGTCACGATCCTCATCCGTTTCAGAGCAGAGCTGAAGGAATCCCAGAATCCCAGCATTTCTGGCTCATGACATTTTCTTCTTCTTCTTCTTCTTCTTCTTCTTCTTCTTCTTCTTCTTCTTCTTCTTCTTCTTCTTCTTCTTCTTCTTCTTCTTCTTCTTCTTCTTCTTCTCCTTCTCCTTCTCCTTCTCCTTCTCCTTCTCCTTCTCCTTCTCCTTCTCCTCCTCCTCCTCCTCCTCCTCCTCCTCTTATTCTACTTCTTCCCCTTCTCCTTCTCCTCCTCCATCATCATCATCATCATCACCACTTTTGTAAAGTCTAGTGAAAAGAAGGACTAAGGGAGACATGAAAGCAGCTGTCAGGGCTCCAACAAACCCACCCCCCCACTCCAATATCTGAAGGGCTGCCCCAAAGAATAAGGGGGGTCAAGCTATTCTCCAAAGCCCCTGAAGGCAGGAAAAGAACCAGCGGATGGAAGATTGCAAATCACCGTGGTTGTTAAGTGGTACAACGGTCAAACTTACGACAATTCATTTAGTGAAGGTTCAAAGTTACAACAGCCCTGGGGAAAAATAGATCACTTATTGCCATTTGGCACACGACTGTGGCAGCCCGCCCCCCCCCCCTTCCCCCCCCCCCGGTCACATACTGATCAAAATTCAGATGCTTGGCAATTGACTCATCTTTATGACGGTCGTGGTGTCCCGAAGTCACGCAATCCCCTTTTGTGATGTGCTGACAATGTACAGGAAGCCGGGTCCAATTAATTTAACAACTTGCAGAGATTCATTTTCACAACCGGCAAGAAAAGCCGTAAAAAAAAAGAGAAGAAGGCAGAACTCACTTAACAAATGTCTCACTTAGCAGCAAGAATGTTGGGCTCAGTTGTGGTTGTAAGGCGAAGGAATATCTGTACTGCTTTGCAGGTGTAAGGAAGTATTAAATTAAAAGTGTTTGAGGAGGTGAGAAAACCATGCCATCATTGATAAACATTAAATAGATAGACTTGCGATGGTGAATCTATGGCACATGTGCCACAAGTGGCACGCAGAGTCATTTGTGGAGGCACATGAGCCGCAGCCAACTTTACCTTCACTGCGCATGTGCGCGCCTGCTTTCTGATTTTTGGCCCGTTGGAGGCCTTTTTTGGCCTCCCAGAGGCTCGAGGGAAGCCTCTGCAGCCTTTGGAGGCCGAAAAACAGGCCCTTTGTCACTTCCTGTATTTCCAGAAATACCAGAAGTGACAAAACAGGCCCATTTTTTGGCCTCGCAAAGGCTGCAGAGGCTTCCCTCGAGCCTTTGGGAGGCTGAAAAAGGCCTCAAAGTGACCGAAAATCAGCTAGGAGGTGCACAGTGCAGGTAAGGGGGCAGCGGCAGGGGGAATCATGCGTGCATGTGCAGGAAGCATGGGGGAGCTGCATGCATTGCCTTCTAGGTGCTGGCATGCAAGTGCGAGTGCACTTTTCGGCCCAGGAGCCCCAAAAAGTTAGCTACCACTGATCTAGACAAATGGATTCAAAGTGTTAGCAGCTCACACCTTAGTTCCCTAGACTTTAATCTGTGATTCTGTTTTCTCTCTTCATTAAAAGTGGGAATTTTTTCCCTCCCCAATTTGTCAGTTACTCTATTGAAATAGCGTCTGCATTCACAGCGCAAAATTAGCACATTGTTTTATGGTTACATGAGAAGCCACTCTCGAACCCTGATTTATTGTCTGGTATCTCTGGATGCTTTGAAATCTGTTTATTTGAAATATTCCCGCGGATTGTCTCCCAGGGTCCCGGCAAACTCCTGCTTGTCTATTTTTAAAAGGCTCCAGGAGTTGTATAAAAACAAGCGGTATGTTTCTATTAATAGCAAGCTTGGTGAGATATAGCCTCAGAGAAGTCAAGTCAGTCCAGATGCTTGGGGTGAGTTTATTTTTATGCTTGGAGGTGCATAAATATTTGCTTTTTCTCCCCCCACCCCCCCCAAAAGAAAGAAAGAACTAGCTGAAGTCTTAAGCTTTGCTGGAAGAAGGACTCTTGCCATTAACCTGTTGCTGTAGCAACAGTTAGAATCCATTTCGGGGCTGATTTGCTAAAGCCAAAAATTAAAATGGTGATTTAAAGGTGGGGGGGTCTTCAAATTTGGCCACTTTAAAACTTGTGGACTTCAACTCCCAGAATTCCCCAGCCAGCTGGCTGGGGAATTCTGGGAGTTGAAGTCCACAAGTCTTAAAGTGGCCAAATTTGAAGACCTCCTGATTTAAAGGTTATAAATGGGGCCTCATGGAAAAACAGCTTCTTAATCTCAATTAATCAACCAATTGTTTAGCAGTCAAGCAAAATGGACCCACCTCTTCCGATCCAGTTCTTTGCGGTATTCCCATCCTCAGCGGTGTCTCTTGCCTTCCTTCAAATATATATTTCCCTTGTGTGAAGGTCTCTAAATCCCTTAGAGATGGGCTTCCGGAGAAAATTCCTAGTTAGCTTATGAATGGTGGTCTCAGCACGTCAGGTTTTGGGTTATGTCATTGTCATTTGTGGCTACTCAGCGATGCTAAGCTAGGCCCTTGCTTGACTCCACCTTCCAGCCTAGCGGGCAGTTTCCCAACACAACACTTCTGAGGGTCTCCACTTCAGGCTAGGGTTAATCCCTCCCCTCTTTCCTTGCCTTACACCTCAATCCCCGAGACCACCCCTTTCTCCTTTGCTTCAAGATACGTCTCCAGATTCAACTCTTGGACGGAGTTGGCACTGTCTACTAAAGCCAAGCTTAGGATACTTGCAGTTTGATTGATATACTTCCCTCGATACTCTTTGTTTCTGTTTCCTCCTCTCGCTTTGCCATTCCTGGCAACAACAGAGGAACTTGAGTCTGTTTCTGTTCTCCCTTGATGAGATGGAGGACAAGCACCCATCGGGAAACCTTCTATTCTTCCGAGGGACGCGGTTAACAAAGCCAGTAGTGTTGGGTGGCGGTGCCCGTCCGTCTGTGGTGGCATTCCAAGGGACGTGGTGGGCGTTCCTGAATGCTTGGTGGATGATGTCAGAGCCAGTGACGTCATAATACAAAAGGGAGGAAGGGGGAGAGAATCAGGCTGACCTCTGCATTCTGGTGTTATCAATTAAAGAGCGCCAGCAGAGGGAATTCTAGGTCGCGCCCATCGAAGCGCCTCCTGAACCATTCCAGAATCCAACTCCCTAGACGTCTTCTTAGATGTTAACGCTGCCCCACATATCAATGCTGGAAGAACTTCTTCATGGTTGAAGCAGGTAATGTTCAGAGCTGTCCGATCTTTACTTAAGCTTGGAGTGGAGGTTCTTGGACATCTGCAAGTTCTTGACTTACAACAGTTCATTTAGTGACTGTTACACCACAGTGACACTGAATAAAGTGACCTAGGACCAGTGTTCACAACTGTTGTAGCCTCCCCAGAGTCACGTGATCGAAATTCAGACATTGGGCTGCGACTCGTCTTTACGACCGTCGCAGAGGGTCATACAAGCAAAACCAATGGGGAAAGTCAGGTTCACAGTCTGGCTTAATTGAACAGTTGCAGTGATTCACTTAACAACTTGTGTCAAGAGAGGTCGTAAAATGGAACGGACTTGCTTGTTTCACTGAGCGACAAAAAAAATTGAGCTCAGTTGTGGTTATAAGTCGAGGACTATATTGGTTGATCCACAGTTTCCGCAAAATGTAATCTGGAGCTCAGAATCACTTTTCAGTTGGACAAAGAGGTCAGAGGTCAAAAGATGCTGAGCTCCCCTTGTAATGGGCCGTGATAGTTCTTCATTCTTGCCTTACTTCTGAATGTTGGCTGGTTGGCCTGCTTCATGGACCATCCTCACCAGCTTCCAGATAACCTGGTCTGATCTTTGAATGCCTGGTTCCAAAATTGCTCTCGGGACACTCTCCCAAATTTCAGACAAGGCAGGGAGGTCTGTATATAAATAGGAAGAAGGAAGGATATATCTAGGCTGAAATAAATGAGAAGCATCTCTCCCTAATGATGTGGAGGACATTACAGAAATGGGAAATTGCAAGGACAATAATTTAAGACAGCATGGTGGGACATAAATCAAATTAAAAAATAAGGAAGGCCGCAGAGCTAAAGGATCAACAGAGAAAGAAATTGTGGAATACAGCAGGAAGATTGGGTTGAGTTTATAGTGACCTCAGCAAATAACCAAGCTTGGTCTGAATGGAGACACAGGTTAAGGACCCAACCTTCTCCAGTCTGAGGTCTGGTAGATGTTGGCCTTGAACGTTGGACTTGCAAGCAAATGAAGACATGTTGGGGAATGCATGTCAACTACAGCAAGGGTGTAGCTAGGGTCTCCATCACACAAGAAGACGAGAAGGCACCTGGAGCTTCTCTGTCCTCATGGGGGAGGTCCTACCTTCGTGAATCTTCCAGTAGTGGACTTCTTCTGGCTGTCAGCTTTGGAAGCCATATTGAGACCAGATGCTTCCACACTGCTACCTTCTTGAGCCTGGGAAAATGGGAGGGGGGAATTTCTTGGAGTGTATGTGGTTAGACATAATAACATTCTTTTCCTAAGTCAAGGTCATGTTATTTCTGCACCTGGGTGAGAGGACGTCTCAAGCTGGGACGGATGGTGAAGGGTGCAGGAGGTGGATTTGTAGTTTTTACTTATTGCAAGGAACCCCAGAACTTTCAAATTCGGGATTCCCCAGATGTGCCAGTTTACAATAAAACAGAACTTTTGAGAAGTTGCCTGCCTCGGAGTTATTGTTTGGAGTGGAGTTTTTCTAGAACGCTGACACTGGCATTGTCTTAACACAGAAGTCTCCAAACCTGACAACTTTGAAGACTTGTGGACTTCAACTCCCAGAATTGAGGGATTCTGGGAGCTGAAGTCCCACAAGTCTTAAAAGTTGCCAAGTTTCTATCTGAACACAAGGTCGTGCAGAACCTGGGGCTCTTCCTGCCAACCACAGGCTGCCTCCCACTAACCTAAGTCAAGGTTGAAGAAGAGGGCTGACCAAGCAAAGGTTTTCTTTCCATCTACTCAAACCTCCTTCTTCCTTTTGGAACAAGCACCGCTTGTAAGTAAGCCATTTTCACTGCTCTTTTTTCCAATACGTCACCCGCCCATATTTTTGCTCCTTCCCAGGCCCTGTCTGTTTTTCAAATACCTCTTGGCTCCGGTGCAAATAATCCAGTTACTTGAAGCTCCTTGATCTGGTGATGTTATTGTTGCCGCTGTTGTGCTCTCTGAGTTGAAAATAATCCCTCCCTTTCTCGCTGCGAAGAGAGTTCTCGCCAGAACTCTTCTTCTTTTCAAGAAAGAAAAGAAATAAAAACCCAACACATCTGACCTGTGGTTTCTCTTTGAGAAGCCTGCACGGGGCCCTCCTCCGATCAATCCAAATTATTCTGTGTGGTTTTGTTTTTTTTTCCCCTCCCTTCCTAGCAACCAAAGAGGAAGAAAAAAACCTCGTTTTATCTCCAAGGATCCAGATTGGGGCACAGCACAGGGATTGTACATTATGCTGCTAAGCCATCTCGTGATCCTCAGCAAGGAATTCTAGCCGAGGTGGGTGCGAAGTTGTGAGTTGCCAAGAGATCGCAATGCTCTCTCTGCTTGGCCATCCTGAAGGGTTGTGTTTTTTTTGTACATGCATAACCTTACACTGGGAGGCTAAAATTGGATTTTTCTGGTGCTGGTGTGGAGAAGGGAAGGGTGGGTGGTTATTGGCTTCCTTGTTCTCTTGCCTGCTTTCTTGAGGATTTTGTTTAACTTTTTTTGAACCAACGTATTTTCAAATTAACATGTAACTTAATATATAATATATATATATTAATATCACTCTGCTAAACAATTCATTCCCACAACACTGTCAAACTATTTTACTAAGACTGTATTACTATTCTTCTTCTCATTCTTCCTATTAGCCATCTCCTCCTACTTAGGACTATAACCTAGTTGCATGTATCTTTACGACTTATATTGTTTTATTTAATTCCCTAGTGTGAAGTTGATTGCTTATTTAGTATCATATGACTATCACTGTGTTATATCTTATTATTCTTAATGAATGTATTTTTATGTACACTGAGAGCTTCTGCATTGAAGACAAATTCCTTGTGTGTCCAATCACCCTTGGCCAATAAAGAATTTCTTTCTTTCTTTCTTTCTTTCTTTCTTTCTTTCTTTCTTTCTTTCTTTCTTTCTTTCTTTCTTTCTTTCTTTCTTTCTTTCTTTCTTTCTTTCTTTCTTTCTTTCTTTCTTTCTTTCTTTCTTTCTTTCTTTCTTTCTTTCTTTCTATCATCTCTCTCTATCTCCATATATCTAATCTCTTTATCTAGCTATCCATCTATCTATCTATCTATCTATCTATCTATCTATCTATCTATCTATCTATCTATCTATCTATCTATCATCTATTTATCATCTATCTCTATCTCCATATATCTATAATCTCTTTATCTATCTACCTACCTACCTACCTACCTACCTACCTATCTTTCTATCTATCTATCTATCTATCTATCTATCTATCTATCTATCTATCTATCTATCTATCATCTATTTATCATCTATCTCTATCTCCATATATCTATAATCTCTTTATCTATCTATCTATCTACCTACCTACCTACCTACCTATCTATCTATCTATCTTTCTATCTATCATCTATCTAATTTCTCGAGTTTCTTATCTCTTGCAAAATGGAATGCTTCTTTTCATCTAGTATGTTTTCAGCATGTGTTCTTTTCATACATCTTTGCTGCTGCTATAACTGTGTACTTCATGCCATATGCTAAATCTCTAAATAAATCTCAGGGATGTCCCAGCACCATGGAACACTGAGTGTTGGCAGCCCCTCACCCTTTTTAGCCTCCCATGAGGCTTCAAAGATCTGGCTTCTCTCCCCAGGCCTAGGGAGAGGATTAAACGCACCTTTTAACTGATTGGAGTCAGGTTTTTAATTTATTTTTTTAATCTGTTTATGAGTTGAGTTTTATAGTTTTAAGTGATTTTATATGGAGCGGGGAGGGTTGGATTTTTGATTGGGAGCTGGCCAGAGGAGGTTGAAAGGTGGGGCTAGCGGCTACTTAAACGTTTTAAATCAATAAAAATAAATGTTAGCACACTTAATATCTTTACCAAGGAGTGAATAGCTTCTAGAGTGAGTGAGATTGCCAAAACAGCCTTTTATACAGCTGGCTCTTCCTGACTTTTTTTTTAAAAGCTCCTAGTAAAAGGAAAAAAATAGACAAAGAAGTGAATAGTTTAGATTTTTTTTAAAAAATAGGAACGGATTTCTGGTAGGTGCAGTTGGCAAGCTGGCTGCAAAAACGCCTGCCCCCCCCCCTTGCTTAAGAGGTTGGGGGTGGTGGGCAGAATTTCTTTGCAAGTCGGGAGCAACAGAAGTTAATGTCTCTCCTCTCGGTGCCCTTGATCGACAGGTTGAACCCAGAGGCAAGCCATATGTTTGGGAAAAGATAGGGATTGCGTCCAGACCGGCCGACCATGAGCATGTTGAAACCAAGCGGGCTGAAAGCCCCCAGCAAGATCAGCAAACCAGGAAGCGTGCTGGCCAAAACAGCCTCACCGGCGGCTACAGGTGAGGCCGTAAGACGATTCGTCTTGGGGAACAATGGAAAGCGGGTCAGAGAACTTCTCCGTGCCGTCTCGAGTTCCTGTCGCAGGCTTCGTGGTTTAAATAGCTCTGGAAAAGGAGGGAGGGAGGGAGAATTGCAGCAGATAAAACAGGAGAGAGCAAAAAGAAGGAAGTTTAGCTGCTGTGTGATGCCATGGGTCCTCGATTTATGGCTATAACTGAGCCCCGGATTTTTGTCGCTGGGCGAGACATTCGCTCAGTGAGCTTCGCCCCATTTTACGACTTTGCTTGCCGTTGTTAAGTGAATCACTGCAGCTGTTACATCAGTAATGCAGTGGCTTCGTAAACCTGGCTTCCCTGTTGATTTTACTTGCCAGAAGGTCACAAATATAACGTAAGTTTGAGACACGACAACAGTCACAAACGTGAGCCAAGTGTCTGAATTTTGATCAGGTGACCATGGAATGCTGCAGCGGTCGTAAGTGTGAAAGACAATCCTCAGTCACATTGACCAGTCACTAAATGAACTGTTGTAAATCGAGGACTGCTTGCGCTCCACTGTCTTCCTTCTCTTTGCCTCTCTGATGGACAGTGGCCTCCTTTGAATGGCACCCCGAAGTTGCTCTGGCCACCCTGCCTGGTTTCTGTTATGTGCAGAGTGAAGGAAAGGGTAGAGGGAGGCTGAGCTGAGGATGGGGCACCAAGAGGTGATGCACACCTTGCGTCTGAAAGGCCTTGTGATGACCCAGGGTGGGATACAAAACAAAACAGTCACAGAAAACCGGCAAAGCCCCTTTTATTCCTTCACTTTCCTTCCAAGCTTTGAATATTCTTGATGGAAGACAAAAAACTCCCATACAAACAGTTACAAGAAGAAGGAAAAAGCAACACAAACCAGGCAAGATAAGGGCTGGAGGACGTCCACAGATAACAGAACACACACTGGGAAGGACACCAAACTCGGAGAGGAACCATAAACTAGAGATATTTCCATGCTCTGTTTCCAGCATTCGCCCATATGCATGTCCATCCTCTTATCCAGTTGTCACAGCTGCAGCCCATGAAGAGGATCAAGGCTCTCTCCTCCCGAGGTCCCTTATCCTCTCCTCCCTGCGTGCCCTAGGATGGAGAGGGGATGGGCCTGGGTCCTCCTTTGACTGCCCAGCCGGCCTCTGCCCTTCCCCAGCCTCCTTCACAACCTCCGGAGCCACATTTCCACTCCCTGTCAGCTGTTCCTCCTCTCCCTCAGAGTCAGTCTCCACGAGGGGCAGGACAGGCCTTGGGAGGCCTTGGTCATGCCAAGCCTTTGAATGGCTGCCTTGGCTTCCTAACTTTTTGGAGGACACGGCAAGGGGGCTTCCCTCCCAACTCTTCAAGAAAAGTTTTGTACCGGGAGTCCTCAAGTTACAATGATAACCAGGCATCCGGATTCCGGCACTTAAAGCTATTTAAATCATGAGTCTCGAGCCAAATTTCCAAGCCTTCAAAAGGATTTATTGGGAGTTAACATGTCCGGCACTGCCTGGGTGCAGCCGACTCTGAGACATTGCCACCCTTGACCCTGGTTTCCCTCCACCCCCTGGGTGTATCGTAATTCATATTCTCCAATGGGACACCTCCATAGCCCAGAGTCATCAATCACGTTCTCCAGTTAGAATTTTGCACGGCAGAAACTTTGGTCACCTAGTTACTATCTTTGAAAACATTTGTGGAATGCAGTTTCGGTTTGCAAGCTGCTGCACTGCTCCCCCTTTCTCCCTTTCTGTTGGCAACTCTAAAAAGACCATAGAAATAATTTATGTGTTGACACCAGGTGCCGGCCGATTATGGTCATAAATCCGGTCAATCGCATGACTGACTCAATTTTGCAACCTGTTTTGCAGTGATCATGAAGGGAAGCCGCGGTTTGCTCCGGGCCAGTATGGTCATAAGTGGAGGACCGCCCTTGTTAACGTGGCTATCTATCCGTGACGTTCTCTTCCTCTTCCTCCTCCTCCCGTTTCAGCCTCTCCGGAAAAGACCACGACCATAGAGAAGCCTCCCACCACAGAAGGTCCGGATGAATTTGTGGACGACTTCCGAATCGGGGAGCGTATTTGGGTCAACGGGAATAAACCCGGCTTCATCCAGTTCTTGGGAGAGACCCAGTTTGCTCCGGGTCAGTGGGCAGGGATCGTGTTGGACGAGGCCATTGGCAAAAACGACGGCTCCGTGGCCGGAGTGAGATACTTCCAGTGTGAGCCCTTGAGGGGCATCTTCACCAGGCCGTCGAAGCTCGCCCGGAAGGCCGTTGGCGAGGATGAAGCCAACGGGACCCAGGCGTCTCACGCCTCTCGGGCCACGTCGCCCACCTCCACCTCGGCGGCCAGCCTCGTGTCTTCTCCTTCAGCAGCAGCCCACCTGCCACCCACCAGCATACCTCAGAAGATGTCTCCCCTGGCCACCAAGGAGACGCCCGTTTCTCACGCGAGCAACCTCTCTAAAACCCCCAGCGAATCCATTTCGAACCTTTCCGAAGCCGGGTCCTTGAAGAAAGGCGAAAGGGAACTCAAAATGGGAGACAGAGTGCTGGTAAGTTGTCAAGTTGCTGCTTTGGAGTTGCGTTGTTGTGTTGATGGTTTGGCTTAACGCGACGAACTTCAACCCCCCAACAAGATCCTCTTAATTCCTCTGATATCTCCAGCTTCTCTCACGGAGCTCTCCATGGGATCTCCTCTTCTCTCCCTTGGGATCTGCTTAGGAAGAGATCCTTGGAGATCTAGCAGGTCAACAGAGAAGCTTTTTCGATGCTGTGCGGTTGTGGTCTCTTCGTCCATGAGAAGAAGAAGAGACGTGGTTCTCTTTAGCTAGATAAGTTGTCTTCTCAGCTCGGTGAAGGCCAGCAGGAGAGGTGGTTGAAAATGGGCTGGATTTTGTCTTTTTGAAGTCGGTAGAGAAGGAAGAATGAAAGATGTTGCATCATAGTATCCGTCAACCTTAGCATATTTTAAGACTTGTGGACTTCAACTCCCAGAATTCTGGGAGTTGAAGTCCACACATCTTAGAATTCTGGGAGTTGAAGTCCACACAACTTCCCCCATATTGGCTGAAGAATGATGGGAATTGAAGTCCACACATTTTAGAATTATGGGAATTGAAGTCCAGACATCTTTTCCCATGTTGGCGGGAGACTTCTGGGAGTTGAAAGATGCTAAACTGAAGACTACTGTTCTAGATGCCTTTAAACCATCAAATCTAATCAAGAAGTTGTTGTTTTTTTTTAAAGTGCAATGTAAACAAAATAAGGAAAATTCCTATTTCTTCCAGCTCAGTTCTTTAAGGAAAGAACGTTCTGTTTTTATTTTAATTTACCAGCAGATCTTGTGTCATACCTTTTTAGCCATAATCATGTGGTAAACCTTTATTTATTTTTCCTTTCTTCTACTTGCCATCCTATTCCCAGTCTGGGGGGAAAAAATATATATATATATATAAAACATCTGGTGATCTAGGTCAGCTGCTTTGGCTCGTTTCGGCTGTGCATCGCCCTTTCTGAGTTACATGGTGTTGTCATGCTTTACTAAAAAAAGATTTTGGCAAAATCTCTCGCTGCTCTTTCATTTTTTTTAGCGCTTTTCCCCCAGATGCAAGTGAAAGTCCCCAGGGCAGCTGTTTTCAACATGTGGTCAGGATGCCCTCATTTTGGAGGGTGTGTATAAATTTACTAAGCTGGAGGGGGGGTTTACAAAAGAGAGGAAATTACACACACCCCTGTACCTGCGTGTTTTAAGATGGAAATGGAAGGAAATGTGAATGTTTGCTTGGCAGAGTTTATTTTCCTTGAGTCTTCCGATACAGGTAACCCTAGTTGTAGGAACACAATTGAGCCCCACATTTTTATTGCTAAGCAAGATGGTCGCTAAGTACGACCATTTTACGACCTTTCTTGCCATTAAGTAAAACACTGCCATTATTAAGTTAGTGACACGGTTGTTAAGCGGATCTGGTTTCACCATGGATTTCGCTTGTCGAAAGCGAAGTTTGCCAAATTTTGAGTAGTTTGGACAACCAGCAAATGCCGCCGCTGGCCCCGCCCCCATCGATTCTCCGCCTCCTGAGTCCCAGCTGATTGGCTGGGTCTCCTTTGGTTGCCCTGCACAGGAGAACGGAGCTGGAAAGCAGGTTAGTGGGGTGGGGAGTTCAATTTTGCAATATATCCTTCCCCTGCCACGCCCACCAAGCCACACCCATAGAACCGATAGTAAAAAAAAAATTGAATCCCACCACTGCACATGACCCCGGGACGTTGCGACCGTTATAAATATTCATCAGTGGCCAAGCGGCTGAATCACGTGAAAATGGGGATGCGGCAACGATCATAGGTGTGGAAAGACCTACGTCGTAAGTCACTTCGTTCGATGCCGTTTTCACTTCGAACGGTCCCTAAAACGAACCGTTGCGAAACCGACTTAACCCACGTCTCGCTTAGCAGCAGAAACGTTGAGCTCAGTTGTTGTGGTCTTAAGATGAGATCTACCTCTCCGCGTGACGCAGTGGCCTCTTATTTTTGGAATATAATTACTTTCGGGTGGAGTGTTAGGATTCCTTCGCCTCCACTTTACCCTGTTTCTGCAGTCGGTGAAAAGAACATTTTTCATCCACCCATCCAGAATTTTTTTTTTTTTTCATTTTTAAAAGCAGATTAAGTTTCTCTAAACTTCCACCATGAGGAATTGAGTTCATTTGTTGGTTGAGCTTTGCAGCCTCCAGGTAGGGTGAGAATTGCTGCGTCTGCAAATCTCGTGCGCCAACAGGTTGCTGCCTTTTGGGCACGGTCGGTTTTTTAAAAAGTGCAGCCGAAGTGAGATCATTCTTTTGGCAAGATTAATGAAGATAACATCGTCCTGCACACAAGATATTATCAAAGCATTAAAGGGTTTGTTTTCTCTTTGCTGAACCAGGACAAACCATTAATCAGTGGAACAACTTGCCTCCAGAAGTTGCGGATGCTCCAACACTGGAAATTTTTAAAAAGATGTTGGATAACCCTTTGTCTGAAGTGGTGTAGGGTTTCCTGCCTGGGCAGGGGGTTGGACTAGAAGACCTCCAAGGTCCCTTCCAACGCTGTTGTTCTATTCTATTCTATTTTGAAGTTAACTGCATAGAGTAGCGTTTCTCCAGCTTGGCAGCTTGAAGGTGAATCCAGCTCTGCTTGTGGCTGTGCTGGAGGCAAAGAAAGCGCCAAACTACAAAATAAACTGAAATAATAAAATAAGTTTCACGCTTTTGGTTAATTGTCCCTGTTTCCTCGCTTGGTCTCCTCTCGAGGTTAAACTATCCGAACTGCTCTTGGCCATCGTAGCCGGTCGTGTCACTGGCCAAAGCAAACAAATTTCCAAAATAACTTAATTCATGCGGAAGAGGAAATCCTGAAGAGTTAGTTATTATTTTAGGTTTGGTCTTGATCCGAATTGGCTAAAAGTTGCAGTCTTTATTTTTGGCGAGGTTTCAGCCTGGGGAGCAGAAAAACGTCATAGTCGGAGCGCCAATTTTAGTTTTAGTTCTAATTTAGCTGGAGAATATTTTTTTAAAAAGACAGTGCAAAATTATTTTCAACTTTCTTTCTCTTCAACTTTTTTCTTTTCAACTTTCTTTTTTTTTCAACTTTCTTTTTAACTTTCTTTTTTTTCAACTTTCTTTTTAACTTTCCTTTCAAATTTATTTCTCTCTTTCTCTCTTTTGCTCTCTTCCTTCCTTTCTCTTTCTTTCTCTTTCTCTCTTTCTCTCTCTCTCTCTCACTCTTTCTTTCTTTCTCTCTCTCTCACTCTTTCTTTCTTTCTTTCTCTCTCTCACTCACTCTTTCCCTCTCACTCTTTCTTTCTCTCTCTCTCTCTCTCTTTCTTTCTTTCTTTCTTTCCAGGTGGGGGGAACGAAAGCCGGTGTGGTACGTTTTTTGGGGGAGACAGATTTCGCCAAGGGGGAGTGGTGCGGCGTTGAATTGGACGAACCCCTGGGCAAGAACGATGGCGCTGTTGCTGGAACAAGGTAAGATCCTGTCCGGCTGAGAATTGGGATAGCTGGCTTTCAGATCAGCCCTGACTGCTGGCTGGGGAATTCTGGGATTTGAAGTCCACAAAACTACTGTAAACCACAGTCTCTTGACTAAATATCCCGCAAATGGACAAAGATCTTGCATAGACAAACCAACATAACCCCGGTGTCAGTTAAAAAAATACTCCTTTGGTCTTTTGAGTTGCCAGCAGAAAGGGAGTGGGGGAAGCAGGGCATTCCTTAAATGCTTCAGATAATTACTTTGGCAGCCGAAGCTTCTGGCACGCAAGATTATTACTGGAGAGTCTGACTGATGACTCTTGGCTATGGATGTGTCTCATTGGAGAATAAACATCCAGGGTTGGGGGAGAAGACCAGGTTTAAGGGTGAAATGAATGATGTGTCAGAGTTGGCTGCAAACACCAACTTGTCAACTCCTAATCAATCCATCTTTTTTACTCTGAAAGATGTGGCTAGAGACTTGTAATTTGAATGAGGGTGCATGTTGGAGTCCTGACAGCTTTAGACCGAGGCATTGATGCTTCGCGTTGGAAGGAGAGACGTCCTAGCGAATTAGAAGCCTAGTTGAAGAAATGGTAGTGTTATTTACGGATTATCATCCGCCAGGTTTGATTTTTCTGCGCAGTCTGTTTTCATGGCTGGGTCTCACCTTCTCCTCGCCTCAGGTATTTCCAGTGCCAGTCCAAATACGGCCTCTTTGCACCGGTGCACAAAGTGACCAAGATCGGCTTCCCGTCCACCACTCCGGCCAAAGCCAAGCCCGCCATCCGGAAAGTTCTCCCCACGCCCACCAGCCTGAAGCGCAGCCCGAGCGCCTCATCTCTCAGCTCTCTGAGTTCGGTGGCCTCTTCCGTAAGCAGCAAGCCGAGCCGTGCGGGACTAGTAAGTTTCTTTTCGTATTGCGTGCTTGACCACCCTAGAGCAGAAGCAGGCCCCTTTTGGGGGTCTCTCTCTCTCTCACACACACACACACAAACACACATGCATTTGCACTGTTCGTTTTGGCCGTTTTTGCACTGCTCTTTTGTCTTCTAATGGGGCTGATGTTTCAAAGCATGCATGAAAAAAAACTTGACTAGCCCTGTGGAATAGAAGCGTTTGTGTTTAAGCTGTTATCCTAACTTTTAATCCAAACTAACCCCATTTTTTACAAAATAAAATAAGAGAGAGGTTATGTTTTGGTTTGTTAAGCTTACAATCTGCCACACGCTTAAGGTAGTAATATTTCTACATGCCAACACACAGAGACATAGGAGCCTCTGTGGCGCAGTGGTTAGAGAGCAGTACTGCAAGCTATTTCTGCAGCCAGCTGCCTACAGTTTGGCAGTTCAAATCCCACCAGGCTCAAGGTTGACTCAGCCTTCCATCCTCCCAAGGTGGGTAAAATGAGGACCCAAATTGTTGAGGGCAAGAGGCTGACTCTGTAAACCGCTTAGAGAGGTCTGTAAGAGCAGTATAAAGCGGTATATAAGTCTTAAGTGCTACTGCTATTGCTATACCTGCAACAATATGCCAGCAATAAATATGTCCATACAGATGTGTGCACCCCCTGCAGAGCTGTTCTCAGAAAGCATCATACAAAAAAAGTGGAAAATCTATAGGGAAATATATGTGGAGAATAAGTAAAGCTGCATTGGGGTTGCATTTTTTAAACTGTACCGTGGGTTTGCATCTCTTTGCCAATTGGAAGACAAAAACACAAATATACAGTATGTATGCTTAAGTGTGCATATATGAGGGAGAGATGGAAGTGATGGCGGCTGGGTAGTTTTAATTTTTTTATACCCACATGCTGATTTTGAGCACTAGTGGTTGTATGGTTAAATTCACCTGACCAATGTAAAGGTAAAGTCCTCGACTTACAATGACAACTAAACCCCAGATCCCTGTTGCCAAGCGAGACAGTTGCTAAAAATGAATTTTGCTCCCTTTTACACACTTCTTTGCCAAAATCGTTAGGTGAATCACTGTTAAAGTTAGGAACACGATTGTTAAGCAAATCTGGCTTCCCCGTGGACTTTGCTTATCAGAAAGTCGCAAAAGGAGACCTCGTGGCCCTGCCGCCGTCATAAATACAAGTCGGTTGCCAAGCGCCCAAATTTTGATCACGTGACCACAAGGGATGCTGTCACAAGTGTGAGAAACGGCCGTAAGTCACTTATTTCGGTGCCGTTGCAACTTTGGTCACTAAATGGAACTGTTGTAAGTCGAGGACTGGCCTGTATCGTCTAAATGGAAAGAATGTCTCACACCAAAAAAAGAGAGCCTCTTTCTTTACTCTTGAGTTGTGAACCCTTAAACCGATCTGCGGTCGCCTTGCAAACTGTGTATTTTTCTAACTTCACACTCACCGTATATTAATACTTAGCCTTAAACGTAAAGGGCTGAATCTTGAATCACCTGCAGGAAAATTTGCAGCTGTTCCCCACATCGAGTGAGGGCTTAAAATTGGGAATTTGCAAACTCCCCTCCCCCCCCCACCCCCCACCCCCAGTAGCTTCTTCTGCCACTTTTGGCAAGGCCCCTTGGGGTTATTGGTTTTTTTTGCTGCATGTGATCCCAGGTTCTGGCTCGGATAAGGGAGAGAATTCTCCAGTTTAACTGAAGGACGGTTTTTATGTTTAGCGCGCGCCAGAGAAGGCTTAGCGGCTTAACCAGCTAACCTGCTGTAGGCTCCTTCCGCTTAGGTTGAGGCCAGCTACCTTTGTTTCTCTTTGAACTCTTCTGTTTCCTATTCTCCCGAATGCTGCATTAAGAGACTTGCTATGCAGGTATGTTCACTTCCTTTCTTGACTACTAGGAGGGTGGAAGTATGGAGCACGGAAGAAAGTTAGGTGTTTTCCTAAAACGGGGCTCAGCGCAGTGTCTCGCGACTTGTTAAGAGGTGCACGGACTTCCAACTCCCTGGATTCCTCAGCCATGGGGAATTCTGGGAGGAGCGGGAGTCCACGCACCTCTTAAAAAGTGGCCCAGGTTGAGAGACACACAGCTGACGGTGTGCAGAGCTGAAGAAGCTTCTTGGATGAGAAGTGAAATGTCTTCAAAAGGCAAAACAAGAAAGTCCCTTGGAAAAGCACCTTTTGGGACAGCTGATGGCCAATCTTCTTTGGCCACTGCTTACCTTAATGTGGAATAAACGGCATAATTCTCCGCTTTGGACAATAATAGGGGATCGTTCCACAGCTTACGTCCCAAAGGTCACACCAGGGACCATGAATCGGGGTTTTTCAGCCGTTTTGATTATTTGCATCGGTCCTCTTTAGGGAGCGAGTCTAAGAAGAGCCTTTAATTCTGAGTTTTCCTGGCAATAATGGTTTGCTAAGAGTCTTTTTTTAAAAAAAAACCCACCCCAGGGGTCTCAATCTATTCTTCACCACGGACCTCCTTTAAATACCTTTTGTGGCCAGAGACCCCCAAGATTTAACTCAAGATTTAAATCATAACATTTTTTTCAAGCCTTCGCAGACCCTCTTATGCAAACATTGCAGAACCCCAGGGGTCTGCGAACCACAGGCTGAGAACCCCTGCCCTACCCTGGGTGGGATACCCCAATTGGGACGCAGCAAGGAAGTCTCTGCCTCGCCATAGTTTTTTAGCCCTGAGTTTTGCTCTCATCTGATCACGGATCAGAACTGAATTCTGAGAGAAGGCATCCTGCAGAGATATCCCGTCGCACTCTTCCGGCAGAAAAAACGGTTCTCTTTTCTAGGAAACCAAAACCTGTCTGTTTGCACTATTGTACATCCACCCACCGAGATCCTCCTGTTTAAGAGCCTCCTGGCTCTTACTTTCCCTTTATTTGAGGGGTCCCTGGTGGTCTCTTTCCTTAAAGACATTTCATGACCCAACTAGGTAACATCATCAGTGCTAGGATAGTAGCACTGAAGATGTCACCTTGTTGGATGATGAAACGTCCGCAAGAGAACTTCCTAGCTCAGAGAGCGCCAAGGTCCCTTCATTTCAATCCTAAGCTACAATTATTCTTCTTTATTTCTCTGCCAAATGTTTGGTCCTAACTCAGCAGATCCGCTGGCCAACACCTGCAAAGCTGCACCGATTCAAATCCAAATTCAAGACGCCGGTGGTGTTTGCAACACCGGTGTGTGTTTATGGAATCTTCCCAGCAGTGGCTGGGCTGTTCAAAATCTTCCTCTCGTTCTTGCAGTTGACAGAGACGTCCTCTCGGTACGCTCGGAAGATCTCGGGCACCACCGCCCTGCAAGAGGCGCTGAAGGAGAAGCAGCAGCACATAGAACAGCTCCTGGCCGAGAGAGATTTGGAGAGGGCGGAGGTGGCCAAGGCCACCAGCCACGTTGGGGAGATAGAGCAGCAGCTTGCCTTGGCACGGGATGGGCACGATCAGGTGAGCCGAAGGGTTTAGCCTGTTTGGAGCCGCTCTGACAAGTCCAAACTGGCAACTTCATTGCCTTCTGCCCATACTACAAGAATCTTTCCCTGGGAAACGACCAGATAAATGATAGTAGAACTTAAGGCAGGTCAGGCTTATGCCCCTTGCAGCTGCGTAAGGACTCAAGACTTGTTCCCTGCTTGACCCCTCCTTCCTGCCTAGCTGGGAATTTCCCAGCCTCAGCTGGCAGATGTGGAAGATCAGATCTCTCTTCTGTATAAAAGATACCTCTCTTTTCATGATCCTGTAACCCCTTAATTCGGGGTAGAGTCAGGGTGACCGGATGGAGCTGAGCATTTACTGGGCAGATGCCCTACCTGGTGCCACTTTTCTGTACAAAAGAATAAAGAAGTAAAAAGATTCCATACTACCAAGACCGTTTTACCCGGAGAGATTCGATCATTTTAGCAACAGTTGGTTTATTTCGGAAGTCCATTTGCTAAATTCATTGCTCGTTCTTTCTCTTCACTCCATGAGCTCTAAAAAAAAAAGTTGTTAGATTTTAGTTAAATTTCTGGTGAAAAGGGAACGCTGTATTTGGAGAAGGCTAGACTTTGGGAGGACCAAATAGTTCGGGTTGGATTGGGAAGCAGCGCGTCTTCTGTGTAGCTCGTTCACCGTAGTTTCATTTAAGTTAAAAAGTGGACTTTTTCTCACCTGCTTCTCTGTTACTCAGCGAATATTGGAAATGGAGGCCAAGATGGACCAACTACGAGCCTTGGTAGAAGCAGCTGATAGAGAAAAAGTAGAATTGCTGAACCAGTTGGAGGAGGAAAAAAGGTAAGACAAAGATGCAGGCAAGCAGGAAAAATTGGAAAAATATGAACAGGTAGCTCTCCAGCTAACGTGCTCTTTTTCGCTGGGATTATAATCCAAGAATGGCTTGGAGGGGGAGGGAATTCTGGGAAAAATCAGCAGTGAACTGTGCTCCATGCATTCAATCCTCTGTCTGTAGGAGGTTACTCCAGACCGGGGGGATCAAAAGAAATCATGCAGCTGTTTTATTTTTAATCTTCTACATGGATCTTTTTAACACAATCCAAGTAGAATTACAACCGTTTCCCAGAAAGGGAGCAGAGAGACAGTATGTCAGCTTTGGAAGCCATATTGAGATTTGATGCTCCCACCCTGCCACAATTGAGCCTGAGAAAGTAGGAGCAAGGAATTCATTTGAGTATATCTAGTTAGACAAAATAAAAATTCTTTTGCTGGTACAAGATCACTGAGTGTGGCACATAATGAAATGGGAATTTTACGTTAGGACAGATGGGGATTGGGCCATGTGCTAAGGGGGGATGGATTTGTAGTTTTGACTTTTGCCGAAGGAGGGTGCAGATACCCCTTGTATAAAAAATTATAGACCAATTTCTTTATTGAACGCCGATTATAAAATATTCAGGAACATCATGGCTAATAGAATGAAAAGAATATTGAGTAAAAATATACACCCAGATCAAAACGGTTTCCTACCAACAAGTCAAATAAAAAATAATACAAGGATAGTATTAGATGTTTTGGAATATTACAAGGCACATCCAGAAAAACAAATTGCATTAGTTTTTCTGGATGCTCAAAAAGCCTTCGACAAAGTAAATTGATTCGGCAAGTAAAGGAGATGAAATTTGGAGACAAAAAAATGTTAGGGTCAATATACCCAAATCAAAAAGCACGTACTATATAATAATTAATGGAGAAACTACAAATACATTCGAGATAGGAATGTCCACTTTCATCTCTGCTCTTTATCATGACACTAGAAATTTTGCTGAGGAGAATCAGATTGAATTCGGAAATAGAAGGATTAAGAATTAAACAAGAAGAATATAAGGTCCAAGCTTTTGCAGACGACCTTGTATTCTTCATAGAAGAACCAATAAAATCAGGACCAAATTTAATTAAAGAGATAGAGAGATACGGAGAGGTGGCAGGCTTAACAATTAACAAAGGTAAAACCAAAATGATAACAAAAAATGTAATAGAGACTGACACAGTATCTTATCCATAGACATCTGATTTGAATCTTACAAGATCTCGAATCTTTTCTAAAATTAAAATCAGAATTATTCCGCTATGATGCTTGATTCTTAATTCTCCCCAGAATATGAGAAATAAGCTGGATAACCCCCCCTTCTTATCTTCCCTGTCTTGCTTTTTTAAAACTGTTCACAGAAAGGTTGAAGATCTCCAGTTCCGGGTAGAAGAAGAGTCTATTACCAAAGGCGATTTGGAGGTAAACATGTCTCCGATTCTCTTAAACCAGCTACATGGAAAAGAAAGCGCTTATACCGTAGCAAGCTACCAAGAGAGTAAAGAAAAGAGGTGGATTCTTATCGCGTCTGAAAGGACCACGGATGTGGCTTAACTTTTGCTAGCTGAGTGTTCTCACATTTGACTAGATTTTTCTTTCTAATTCTTTTGTCTCCGCTGTGAGTAAGTAACATTTTTCATTCTCGTGTTTCGCTTCCGTGTCGCTCGATAACCTCTCTGGATGCCTTCCCCAAAAATCCCTAATAAAAATAAAACGCTTTGATAAAACCGCCCGCTGGGAATTGGCGCCAAAAGCTTTAAATCTCGCAGTGGGTCCGAAGGCCTGAAGATCAGTGCTAAAAATGAAGGCTGAGAACCCCAGCACAATGCAGCAGAGCCAAGATTGATGCTGAATGCCACCTTGTCCTTCTTTGGGAAGGCTTTCCAAGAATGCAAGGGTTGCAAGCAGTCAGGTGGCTGCCCGGATATCTGAACTGTGTGGTCCCAGCCTTCTTCTCCCACACAATTGCAGGCCTGCGCAACACTTTTGCAAGTCGATCTTCAGCTGTGAAAACCACAGGCCCTGCTGGTTTTGCATGCTAAATCCACACCGTTCGGTCGCTAAATTCACATCCTCTTCAGCATGCTTTTGTGGCATGTTGCTGCTTGATTTTCAGAAACGAAACTCTTTTTGAGATGTTCAGTAAATGCTTCCCCCCCCCCCCTAATCTCGTGTATCATGCAAAAGTTGGAAACTGACATGCTTGAGCTGCAGATAATCCAGACTGAAAGCAAAAGGCTTGAAGTTAATAGTTCATATTAATATCATCTACTTTTATGTTCTCCACCCATCCATTTTATCTGGACTTTTCAAGGAATGCTCATTTTCAGCCTGTGGTTCTTTGTGTGTGTGTGTGTGTGTGTGTGTGATCAGTAAACAGAAAAACTGTATATTGTTATTCCTGTTATTATGAGTTTGAGATACAGTACATAAAGCTAACCCTTGTTCAGCCAGTGTCCCGTTTAGTGACTGTTTTTCAGTTAGGACGGTGATGAAAAAGCAACTTGGCAAGCCATCCTCGCAGGTCTGCGAAGCAAAGGAATGCTGAAGTCAGATCATAAACGCAAATCATGGTTTCATTTAGCGACTGCTTGGCTTAACAACTGCCTTGCCCGTCGCTGAAAGAGGGCAACCGGTGCTCATATCTTCTATAGTCCTAAAACGGCCAATTCACAAATGTCAGAATTGCTCAATCTTTCTCCTTAACTACAAAGAACTGACCATGTCACTTTGTGGAACCCGCCTCCATTAGACCGTTGAGAAGTTTCAAAAATTAGGCCCACGAGAAGATCCGAGGCCCTTCCTACGAGTCCCAAACTTGCACATTCTGGTCATTTTACACAACGAACTTGACTAGAGACCACACCGCCTTGCCCAGCCCATCACACTCACTTGTGCACTGCGGCCACAAGGACACAAATATTGATGGCAGGTGCTGTATCGTTGTCCTTTTGTGGAACATATGTGAGCACTGCAACCAACTTACCAAGCCAGACCAATGATAATAATAATTTGATTGAGAATTGCTAGCACTTGTAAATTTCCCCTGTCTCAACTCTCAGGGTGGTTTGCTTCCTTTTTTTAAAACTTGTATTTTGAACCGTCACGTTGACTATTCCATTGAACTCATGTTGTCTTTAATTTTTGCTGATAGCCAAAGAGAGACATATCTGAAGACCCTGAAAAAAATGTAAGAGGACCTCTCAATGTGTGGAGACACCCCCTTTCCTTCTCCCGGTCTTAACCCCCGATTCTTTCCCCATAAAGCGTTTGTCGATGGTGCTATTTAACCACTAACAACGCAGATTGTTCTGGGGGCATTCGCTCCCTTCTGTGCCTGCATGAAATTGAAGAACCTTTGTGGGTTTTTAAAAATGTAGGGCCTTGGTCAGAAGCAGAAGACGAGGAGGGAAGCAGGATTAAGAAAAGCTGTGCTTTTATACAAAGCTTCAAACTTAGCACCGTGTCCTTCATACTTCAACCTTGCAAGCATCTTGTAAGAAACTTCGCTGCGGAGCTTCAAAAGCTTGAACTAGTTGACTAACCAAGATCCAGGCCAAGTTGGGTGATTTCCTAGAGTGGGTTCCATTCCATAAATTAATAAGAGAAATCAGGATAGAGAAACTTATTTTTCTTCATTTTTCCCCCGTAGCTTTGCTCTCCAGTGGTTTTGTGAAACATCTCCCCTTTTAGATTATATATCCCCTGTATTCTGTGTTGCACGAGTGTGTAGTATGACTCCTAGGAAGGACTGAAGGACATTTTGGACCCCGTCCCTCTTCCTACACATAAAAAACTCAGCCTCGTTTCCAAGAAGATCTCTGGAGGATCCTGTCTGCTTTTTTTCCCCCCTGTGCAGAATTGAATCCTCTCTAGCAGGCACTTCCGTCTTGCCGTGTGGCCTTGTGCGTTCTGATTGCACAGCAAAATATTGTGATGATGATTATTATTATTTTGCTCTTCTTAAATCAAGGTAGTGGTGTAGCTGAATGAAATCTGCATGTGATGTACTCCCTTTTTTTTTCTTTTCTTTTTGTGAATGCTTTCTTTCTGCACCCAAATCTTTTCTGGGCAGGGTATGTGCCCCATCCCAATTGAAATCCTTTGCGTTTGAAGATTGATTTAATTGAGCGTTTGCAGAAAAGATTGCAGTCCACTTCTCTGACCCCCCCCCTCCCATTTTAATCCAGTTGCCAATTCTTGGGAGAAAGCAAGGGTCTTGTGACATCTGCTTGGTTTGTAGAAGACTCAAGGCCACAAACATTGATTGGAGCAAGATCTGGTCAAGTAGAATCTCCAGTTCTCCTGGATTACAGCTTCTGTAATTCCTAATCCACAGGCCATGCTGGCTGGAGACCACCAAATTATCTATTTCTTCCTATTTTTGTTAGCAAAAATAGGATATTGACCATTTTATAGGTTGGTCTCCCCTTGTTCAATCCATCTAGTGTGCTTCTGCAGTAGAAGGATGAAGGGCCAATTAAATTTCAGATGTTGCCTATGTTGATCCCTTTATCTTCCCAATTTGTCCAACAACCAGATCTTCTAGTGAAACACCTTATCCTCAACAGTGACCCTGACTGGAGAAGGATGTATTTCAAGGATCATCGTAATGGCCTGCAATGTAGAAGAAGGGGATTCCTCATTGACTTTGAAGACCCTTAGGAGTTTGAACTTGTAACCCAAAGGATACCCTTGATTTACATGATGGAGTCAGCGAAGTAACCTATTCTGAAATCCTTGATGGACCCCAAGAGACCCTCTGCTTCATACACATCAATGATATTTGTGTTTAGAGCTCTTGGATTGCCTGGCATCCTTTTGCAAATTTGGACCATGTCTCAGCTGTTGGCGCTGAGGAAGCAATTTGTTGGGCGTCCTTTCAATCATCCCTCCTGTGAAATCTTAAAACATTGCCAAGAAGCTTCTAGTAAAGCTTTTGAGGAGAATCTACTCAGTTTAATTGAGCTCTTTCCATCCAAAGAGGTGCGTGAAGAAGGTTGGGCTGAGGGAACCTGCCCCTGGTTCATGTTGGGGCCATCCAGTCTAAAAACCTGGTTCAACCCTCAAGAGCCATGTCATCCCCAACATCTGGCTTGCCAGCTTCTCCTCGAAGACCATCAGCGAGAGGGTTTCATCCCCTTCTTTCCCCAAGAGCTCTGATCCTGGCAGGGTCTTCTCTCAGAATGCTCCCCTTACCCAGAAGCCCCTCTTCACCATGCCCTAAAAGTTCTCCTCCAACATAATTGCCCAGTTTCTTCCTGCCCCTAGGAAAACACGTCTAGGGAGAACCCACCAGGAGCATAAACCGTGACCGACAGAGCATTAACTTTTCCTAATTTGCGCTGATAAACATCACACCAATCAGGCTGCATGGTTTTGTCGCTTATTGTTTGTGTGTTGTGCTCCTTCGTACATCCATCCTTTGACTCTCGGCCTGTCAGCCCTGAGTTCCACCTCCCGAGTCTGTCTATCACCTGGTTCATTTTTTTCTTTTTAATTTGGTCACCCTCTCCCTTCTTCTTCCACCCACCCTCCCATCTTCTGCTGCTCCTCACTGGTAGAAGACAGCTGGTGGCACCTCCTGCATGTCGCTCCTCTTTCTTCTCATGCTGGCATGTGATGGTGGCACTGTTGTGTTCTCTTCCTTTCCCTTTTTACTAACAGACGCAGACCAAACTGGAACATGCCCGCCTTAAGGAGCTTGAGCAGAGTCTTCTCTTTGAAAAGACCAAAGCTGGCAAACTCCAGAGGGAGTTAGAAGACACTAGGGTAATGGACTTTGCTATGTTTCAATCAAGGTGGCCATGGGGTGTGTGCGTGTCTGTGTGAAAGCGATTTGAGAGTTTTCCGTGGGGAACGTTTATGACGTTGGAGCTAGTTGTATTTTGGAAAACCCACCACTGGAGGGTCACCAAGGACCCCGCCATTCAACCCCCAGCTACAAATATTCCTTTCTGTTGCAACAACTTGATTTCTCTAAACATTCAGTCTTGCTAAACTTAAAATCCCTCTTTGTGGACTAGCTTTCAGGCTATTGTGAAGTCCCAGTAAAATAACTTCACGGAAGGGAGCATGGAGTCATAAATGTAAAAGCCTAAGAGATGCTAGAACCTCAAGAGTTAGATAACCAACCTTCAGGAGCTGATGGTCGTTCAGTTGTCCTTCATCTATACAGTGAAGACCATCTTAGCTTCCTGACTGAACTTGAAGGTCTGGAAGTCTTCCAAAAGAGACTGGACAACCATTTGTCTGAAATGATGGAGGTTCTCCTGCTGAAGCAGGGGGTTGGACTAGAAGACCTTCAAGGTCCCTTCCAACTCTGATTATTCCCTGTTCTAAGTCGCATGGAGAAAGCTTTGGCGAACGGAACTGGTTTGGAGATGGGTTGAAGTTTCATGGCTCTCAATTTTCTGCAGTGGGGGAACTAACATTTCCTTAGAGTTTCACTTTTTAAGGAACCCTTTAAGGTGTTCTACCAACTTGTAATCATGAGCAAGCTGCAGCTGAAAGCTTTTGATCTTAACTGTCAGTTTATCTTATCACTAATTTCTGATGATTGACCTTTCTCTTGCAATCAAGATTTACTTCTGAGTGCACAAGCGGATGTTTGCTTTTAACCAAAAGCAAATGCATTTTGCGTGAGTTGAAAGTTGTTATGTTATATTAGTATGTGGGATTCCACTAACAGAGTCATAAAAATAGGGAAAGGTAGATTACCAGCGTGCTCTACCCCTTTGAGGTCTCTTTCGAAGGACAGAAGGTGTCATGTTAGTACTGAAGTATTTAGCATGCCTCCCTGCCGCTTTGAATGCATTCCTTTATAATTTTCTCTCCTCCTTTTTTTAATGCTGTTTTTTCGTAGGTCGCCACTGTGTCTGAAAAATCTCGAATCATGGAATTGGAACGAGATCTAGTATTGCGGGAGAAGGAAGTCACTGAGCTCCGGTCAAGATTGGAGTCCGGTAAAGTGACCAGCAACGTGGACACGTCTCTCGCGCTGCTGCAGGAAATCAGCGCCCTGCAAGAGAAGATGGCGTCGGTGAACAAGGAACATCAGGAGGAGATGAAGTCCCTGCGGGACAAACTTGGGGTCAGCGAGGAGTCCTTCCAGAAGGAAATCAAGACCTTGTTGAGCTCCAACGAAAAGATGGCGAAAGAGAACAACGCCTTGAAAGCCAAGCTGGACACGGCCCACAAAGAGAATTTAGAGGTGGTTGAATTGTGGAAATCTAAGCTGGAATCTGCCATAGATTCTCATCAGCAAGCGATGGAAGATCTGAAGACCTCTTTCAGCAAAGGAGCTGGCCTTCAGGCAGCAGAGTTTGCAGAGCTGAAGGTGGAGGTCGAGAAGATGAGAGAGCACCATCAGAGCGAAGCGTCTAACTTGAAGATGAAGCAGGAGAGCGAGCGGTTGCGCCTGGCGAACGAGATCGAAGCCCTGAAGAGCAAGCTGCTGGAGGTCACGGAGGAGAAGGAGAGAAGTTTGGAGGTGCTGAAGACCCAGTTGGAAAGCGCTGAAGATCAGCACCTGGTGGAAATGGAGGACACCCTGAACAAATTGCACGAATCCGAAACAAAGGTAAAGGAGTTAGAAGGCATCCAGGAGAAATGTGTGGAGCAAACCAAGGTCATTGATAGCTTCAAAGCAAAGATCAAATCTGCTGAAGCAAAGCTCGTGAACCTGGATGGCCTTCAGGTGGCCCTCTCTGAAGGTAAACTGGAGTTGGAGAAACTCGGTGAGGAACACGAAGCCGCCAAAAAAAAGATACAGAGTTTAGAAAATGACAAAAATAATGAAAGTAGCCAGGTGTGTACCAACATCCATTCTGTGTCATTTTGCTTTAATGTTTGTCTCTCCCCTCCCTCATTTCATTGATTTGTGTTTGAGTTGAGGAATTCTATTGTTTATACTGTACATTTGAAAACTTATTTCAAGCTTTCTGAATGAATTAATAACACCCCCCCCCAAATAGATGTTGTATCCACAGAAGAACAACAGGAAATATTTAAATCAGCATAATCCTCCCATAATGGAATTTGCTACAAGTTGTGGAGTTGTCCATCAATCTGTTGGGGTGTTAATTGGAATTTAGATCAATTTGTAGAGTATAAAATGAGAGACTCTGCTTAGCTTCCAAATTGCCTTTAATTATCCATGGGAAGATGTGAGATTTTGGTTGAAATGGGTCTTTAGTTTTAATTTCTATGGAAGACTGTTTAGGGTGACATCTTGATTGTGGGATAATATTGAGCAAAGGTCTCCCAACTTGGCAACTTTAAGACTTGTGGACATCAGCTCCCAGAGTTTCCCAGTCAGCATAGACTTGAAGTCCACAAGTCTTCAAAGTTGCCAAGTTGGAGATCCTTGATATTGACCATAGTTCCAAATCTGAAATTCCAACTAGAAAGGTGGGTCTGGATGTTCCCCCTAATACCAAAGGGCTGTAAGGCAGGGTAAGGGTCAAGCTTTCCTATTTGTCTTCTTCACTTTGAGGAGAAGACAATCAGATGCCTCTCCTTCAATTCAGGAAGCCTAGTCCTTCCTTCAAAAGCAAGTTATGGGTTTCAGAACTTAGAAATGGAGCCTAGAATAAAAACAATTCCAGATCTCTGTAACTGTTCCTCTCTTTCTAAAGTTCTCCAGATGCCATCAGTGTCATGTCTGAATGACATCCCAGTGCATCCCTTCATTTTCTGTTCATCAAAGTGTTTGTTTTGGCCCTACCTTTTTATTTGTGCTTCTCACAGATGCTTTGGTTTGTTTTTCTGTTTCTTTTGAGTAACATTTTCATTTTTACATCCATCCCCCCCTGGTCCACCTGGCTAGGCTGCTAGTCTAGTCAAAGAACTGCAAGCGAGGGAGAAAAAGCTGCTTGATCTTGAGCATCACTTGGGCACAGTCAACCAACTTAAAGATTCTTTGGAAAAAGAGCTGGAGGACCTGGTGAGTAAACCGCCCGGGCCATGGGGCGGATCCAGTCCAGAGCTTTGCTTCAGGGCTTTGAGAGGGCAGTTGGCAGCTTCTCAGCTATCCCGCTTCAGAGGCATTTTAGTTCTTCTAAGGTAAGATGGTCCCCCCCCAAAAAGCTACTTTTGCAGTGGTGTGATCAGAGCAACCTGGGACCATGCATTGTTGTATTGCATGAGCAGTTACTGGAAGTCTAGGAAAGCATGCAACCATCCAAAGTTTGAAGAGGGTAGTTTGCAATGTGCAGTGTCAGGCATGAAGAATCAGGACCACTTACTTACTTACTTTATTGTCATTGCACCTCGTACAATGAAATTAAGTACTATCCTCAGTGTACATTATAACTATAAAAATAAACCACAAACACACATCCTTCACATTCTATACCATTGAATTGAAAACCCCTGATAATTGCATTAATATTGCACTATACTGTAGAATGCAACAGAGCTACTGCCCTGGGATAGAAGCTGTTTTTCAGCCTATTTGTCCTTGTTTTTATTATTATCCTGTACCGGCTGTCAGATGGTAATAGTTCAAAAAAAGGTTGCCCAGGATAAGCTGGATCTTTGAGAATGTTTTGAACTTTCTTAAGGCAGCGGGAGCTCTAAAGCTCTTCCAAAGGGCAACCCAGGATCCTCTGAGCAATGACAACTCTCTGGAGTGCCATCCTATCTGCCACTGTGCAATTGGCAAACCCTACACAGGTGCAGTATGTTAAAATGCTCTCTATGGTGCAGCGGTAGAAGGTCACCAGCAGTTTTTCATTCAGTTGTTGTTTTCTGAGAAGTCTCAGGTAGTATAATCTCTGTTGGGCCCTTTTGATCAGGGCTGCAATGTGGGCACCCCAGGTCAGGTCCTCTTTTAGGGTAACACTCAGAAACTTAAAACTGGCCACTCGGTCTCCATTGATAAGTAAGGGCTGGATATCTGATCTGTTCCTTCTATAGTCTGCTATAAGCTCCTTGGTCTTATTGGTGTTTAGGTCCAGTGAAGCTGATTTATTGCTGCTGCCTATACACAATTTAGTCGACGAACGGTTTAATTCCAAGGTTTCAAGTAATACACCCATAACAAGCAGAACTCCGAGGCAAGCAGGGTCCTTGAACAAGTTTATTGAGTATATCATATTGGCACAGGTTGGTGAAAACCGACTCTGAATATTCCCACGCTTTTCACCTAATTAAAAGTGAAAGTTCCCCCCCTTTCCCCAAACAATCAGTCACTTGGTCCAATCAAAGGGCTGTCTGGTTGCTTGGAAATTTCACTCCTCCTCTCTCCAGCTACCTATGGGAATGACCTTGATTCTCTGGGGAAACTGTTTTGTTTTGACTGCAAAACCCCAGCTATGTCTATTCCCCGCTCCCGATCCCTCAGCACCATTGTGAAGCTTCCAAAATGGCCTCGATTAGGCTAGCTTCTGAGTTGACAAACGGAATTCAAGAGGGACTGGACTTAGATTGCTGATGAGAATGTTATGATGCCAGGCTAACTGCTTTCTTGACTCCACCTCCATCAGGGTTCGATGACAGTCGTAAATTGAGGATTACCTGTACAGACAGTATTTTCCCCCCTCCAATCCTCTTCAGAAAACACACCTTGGAGATTTGCAGTTGTCAAATAACATTCCTAGGCTTGCTTTAATCCTTAAAGATTAGCCAAATGTTGCAAAGCATTGACATAGCATTTTTTGAGCCTGGCTTAAAAGTTGCTTCGGACTGTTTGCATCTCAAAAGTATGTAGCGTTGCGACTCACTGTTCAGTGTGGTTATGTTGCTCTGTTCAGCCAAATGTACTTCTCACTCTTGTTTTCTAGAAAGAAAAATTCACGAAGGGTGCCGACGAGGCCAAAACTGTACAAAAATCTATGCAAGGTACGTTTCTCGCGAATGCAACCCTGTGGCAGGTGGTAGAAAGGATGAAATAATCTTCTTTTTAAATAATAAGCAGCTTCTCTCTTTAAGAAACTGGGCCGAACTCTGACCAGCCTTGCATTTTCTTCTTTTTTTAAGAAACTCTTGAAAAACTAAACCAAAAAGAGAAGCAGTTTACACAGCTGTCAAGTGAAGTCGATCAGCTGAGATCCCATTTAACAGGTAAGAAAAAGCCGCGGAAATTTTTTTTCACTACAGTCGAATTCAAAATTAACGCATATTTGCTCACCCTTGCAACCATTCCTATGACTGCAAAACTATTCCAACCTCAAATCCAAGTTTCATATTTTTTCCCCAGTTTCGAACAAAACATCCAAAGCTAGTTTCCAAGTAAAAGTAATGCATGACTTACGACCACAGTTGAATCCAAAATTTTTGTTGCTGAGCAAGATAGTCGCTAAGTGAGTTTTGCTCCATTTTACAAACAACAGCCAGAGCGAAACGTAAAATTACTGAACTGGTAGTAATGCCGGTTGAATCCCACCTCTGTTTCTACCCCTGTTATCCAACCATTGATAAAACAAATCCCAAATTCAAAAAAATTCTGTGTCTTCTTTTTCTTTTATCTTCAGCGATCGTCTATCCATTTCTGCACGCTTTAATATTTTTTTGAATTACATCTTCTTCTGCAGATGTTCCCTCCTTTTTCCAGTGTTGTGCAAATACAATTCTTGCTGCTGTCAAAATGTGTCACTTTAAATATACATTCCCTTTATCCTATTTTTTTAGTACTATGCCTAATCAAAATAGTTCTGGCTTATAATCTATATGTTGCCTTAACATTTTTTTTTTAAACCACCCTCCATTCTTTTGGGAAAGAAAGATGTCTTTGTAAAGCCACTTTTCTCGTCTCCTTGCTTTTAGCCATGGAGAAGTCGCTGAAAGAACGAGAAATCCGAGAGCAGCAGCTCATGGAGGCCAAAGCTAAGCTGGAAAACGAAGTGGCGGAAATCATGAAATCTTCGGGAGACAGCTCTTCCCAGCTGACCAAAATGAACGACGCCCTACGACTCAAAGAGAAGTAAATCCACTCCCCGCTAAAGAAACTTCTCCAGGCCCCTTGCCCCTAGGATAAATAACTTGGGGAGGTCTTCCATATTTTTAAAACTATATTTTTTCTTTAAAAAATAATAATTTGTCAGTTCTGCTTCTTTTATGGTCTCCAGCTCTTGAATAATACTTTGAGTGTTGGTTTCTCAACCTTGGCTGCTCTAAGATGTATGGACTTCAACTCCCAGAATTCCCCAGTTAGCAATTCTGGAAGTGGAAGTCCATACATGTTGGAATTCTGGGTGTTGAAGTCCACACATCTAAGAATTCTGGGTGTTGAAATCCACACATCTTAGAATTATGGGAGTTGAAGTCCACACATCTAAGAATTCTGGGTGTTGAAATCCACACATCTTAGAATTATGGGAGTTGAAGTCCACACATCTAAGAATTCTGGGTGTTGAAATCCACACATCTTAGAATTATGGGAGTTGAAGTCCACACATCTAAGAATTATGGGAGTTGAAGTCCAGATCTCAAGGAGTTGACCTCTGCACATCTTCCCCATGTTGGTCTAGATCAGAGGTCCCCAAACTTGGCAACTTTAAGACTTGTGGACTTCAACTCCCAGTCTTAAAGTCTTAAAGTAGCCAAGTTTGGAGACCTCTGGTCTAGATGCAAGAACTGAGCCAAAATCTCGCCCATAAAATGCACATCTTGGAAGAGGTCCACCATCATCTAAGCTCCCTTATTCTCCAACCCATCCTCTGGGATTGTCGCCCTGACCCTCATTGTGCTGTTGTCAATTTTAGGCAAGTGGAAGAGCTGCAAGGCCAGCTCACCAAGGCCAACACAGGAACGTCTCAGCTGCAGGAAAACTTGGAGCAGGCGGCCCATCAGGCTGAAAAGAAGCAGGAAGAGATGCTTGCACGACATCAGGAGGAGCAGCAGAAAATGAGGAACAAATTAGGCAGCCTGGTAAGAATGGGGGGTGGGGAAGGAGGGGGACCGAAGGCTGGTGGGCTCTTTGGATGGAGGGGGTCAGATTTCCCCAAAGAATCAAAATTCAGGCAATCGAGAAATCCTTATAAGTTTAACACAGTCTTGCTTACAGATGTGAAGCTGTGGTTACACTGTGGTTCTCCACTTACAACCGTAGTAGGGCAGTTGTAAGCCATGATGGTTCTAAAGCAAGTCATTATGTGACCGATCTGATTTTATGATTTTATGGCATCTGAGTCTAAGGGCTACGGCTCTTCCTCTGCCTGTGTTTTTTTGCAGGAGAAGAAACTAGCAGCTCACCAAGAGGAGCATAAACTCCTGCAAACTACCAGTGAGAAAATGCGATCGGAAATGGCTGCCCAGCATGAAGAAGCCCTCAAGGAATTCCAGAGGGAGCTTCAGAAGAAGGAGCAGCTGCTCGCAAAGACCCAGAAGGCCAACAGCGAGTTAGAGAAACAGTCCAAGGAACTGAAGAAGGAAGCCGAACACGCCAAGGTACACCTCTGTCTTGGGCGTTCGCAGGGCGGGTTTGTCCTGTTGAGGAAGGCCCAAGTTGAGAGGCCCTTGATACTCTCCAATCTTGGTGGGTTTCATGCAGGCGTTTCGTTCCCATTGCACTGGCGGCGTTACCTAGTTGGGTCATGAAACATCCGCGAGAACCACCACCACCACCCCAAGCTCGGAGAGCCCCAAAGACCCCCACGGTCTTCCTTTTCCACCCCTTCTTCTCCACTCTGCAGACTTCTTTCCTTTCTAGCACTGATGATGTTACCTAGTTGGGTCATGAAACGTCTGCAAGAAAAGCACCAAGCTCAGAGAGAGAGAGAGAGAGAACAACGGAGTGGGAAGAGAAATTGGAGATCTTCTAGTCCAACCCCCTACACAACCCCCTACACAACCCCCTACACAAGCAGGAAGTCCTATAACATTCAGACTAATGGGTTGTCCGATTTCTTTCCCAAAGCCTCCAGCGATGGAGCAGTGAATCCAGTATGGTGGTCCTCAGAACCACAAACAGATCTGCTTGTCTACTAGGCCAAGGTTTTCCAACCTTGGCTCCTTTAAGACCTGTGGACTTCAACTTCCAGAATTCCCCAGCCAGCTGGCTGGGGAATTCTGGGAGTTGAAGTCCACAGGTCTTAAAGGGGCCAAGGTTGAGAAACTCCACTCTAGGCCTCCAAGAAGCCCTTCCTGATTTTGCTACTGTTCCGTTTGCTAACATTCAATAGGCTTTCTTGGGATGCTTAAAAAGAACTCCTTATTCTTCTCCAAAGGATACCCTGTGCCAGAAATGAGGTTAGCTTTAACGGTGTTCCTCACTGCTTAATTTCCTACAGCAACCGGTCATGTTCCTTTGCTGACTTGGGTCAAGTGCTAATTGCCTTTTTATTTTGCTTCTTCTTGAAAATTATTTCTGCCATTCATCTCCCATTATTATCGTCGCTGTGCTTTTAAGCTTTGTGTTTGGCCATTCCAATACCTGGACACGAGGTGTATATATTGACACGCGGATTAGGGGTAAGGTTCATATCATTGATATTCATTGGCAAAGTGAGGCAAAAGCTACCCCCCAAAAATATATATATATATCCTCCGATTCCAAAGGATGAACTTTATCTACCCTGGCTAAGAGAAAGTTTGATCCTGGAGGCTATTGCTGTGAACTCCTCAAGTATGAACCCACGATTGTTACATTGGGTGTGAGATCTCACAGCCAATTTATGAGTTGGCGAGCAGATGACGGGATAATTCAGGCATTGAATCCCACTTCTTAATACTTAATAATTTGATCGTTGCCTGCATAAGAAGGTGAGAGGTGGCTACCTTGGTTTAGATACTAAACAAATGATCCATTGGGATCCCCGTATCAAAACAATTTACCTTATGTGCAGCCAGAATCTGAAAATAACATTGAACACAGCACAGCACTTACGCAAAATGGTTCGGTTGAGATCGGCATAGGTGGGACTGATTGCAGGGGTGACACCGAAATACAGTTTTAGCAGATTTTGTCAATACCTTAAATTATTGTATATTATTCCAATTTCATTTTGGAATATATTTTATTCCAATTTCATTTTGGAATGTATTTTATTCCAATTTCATTTTGGAATGTATTTTATTCCAATTCCATTTAAAATTGCTTTTATCAAATTTTAATAATAATTTGTTTCAGGAACTGTGCACTTCAGTATGGCCCAAGGGCTAATCAATAAATCAGAAAATAAAATTAATTAATACGTGATGTAATGGTCCCAAAGGTGTGTTCTTTTTTTTTTTTCAAAAGGCAACTGGACTTACTGGGTTTTTTTTGGGAAGACGTTTCGCTTCTCATCCAAGAAGCTTCTTCAGTTCTCAGTTCAGTTCTTCTTCGGAGCTGAAAAAGCTTCTTGGATGAGAAGCGAAACGTCTTCCAAGAAAAACCAGAAAGTCCAGTTGCCTCTTGAAAAAAACACCTTTGGGGACAACTGTGACCTGGACGATTGAGAATCTCCATAGCCACCTGATGTAATGCCTTACTATTACACGCAAGCGTTCCTTGCAGCCCGTCTAAAATGACTTGGATGGTCTTTAAGCAGGGCTGTCTGGGTGTCAATATATAAACTCGCGTAGCCTTATTTTGGAATAGTCGTGCTATTTATTAATCCACGCTTGTCTGCTTGACCTCATTCTTCTTGTGTTTTGTCTCCCTTTCTCCCTGTCCTTTGTTTATGTAGTCCTTAACCTCTATGTTAGCAACAGCCAGAAAAGAGATTGAACTTATGTCAGACGAGATGAGGGCCTTGATAGCCGAGAAGGAAGTCTTGGCGCAGGAAGGGAATGCTTTAAAGTTAGAGAAAGGCTCCTTGCTATCCAAGCTGGTAGACTTGGAGTCCAAGATTGGGCTGTTAAAACAAGATCAGGAGAAACTGTGGACCGTGAACGAGGAGCTTAATCTAGAGAACAAAAGGACCATCAAAGAGAAACAAGACGCGGAGAACAAAATCCAGCAAGAGAAGGAGAAGAACGATGAGCTGATCTCCGAAAAGGGACGGTTGCTCCTGGAGATCGAGGCCGCCCAAGAAGACCTTCTCAAGATCACGAGAGAGAACGACGCTCTACGCACGTCGAAGGCGGCTCTCCTCGGTCAGGTGGAGGAGCTCCGAGCACGCAGCAACAGCTTGGCCCAGGAATGCCAGAAGCACGTCAGCCAACGGGAAGAGCTGGAGGATTGTCAGAGGAAGCTCTCCGAGGAAAACGCCGCTCTTCTGAAGGACAAGGACGACGTCATCCAGAAGCTGAAGAGCTCTTACGAAGATATGGCCAGGGATCAGAAGGAGCTGCTCCAGGAAGTAACCACCTTGGCTGCCGAGAGGGACTCACTCTTGGGCAAACATCTGGACCTCGAAAACAAGCACGTCACCTTGAAGAGGGAACGGGATATTCTCCTGCAGAGCAGTCAGGACCTGCAATCTGACAAGGAGACCCTCTTGATAAATCAGGAGGAGAGACGCAAGAGCTTGGAGCAGGCTCTAGAGCAGAATCAGGAGCTCCAACTGAAAAGCGAAGGCCTGCAGTCCAAACTGGAATCATCCGATAAAGAGCTTAAAAGGGTCACCAAAGACAAGAACCAACTGGAGGCCTCTCACGCGAGCCTTTCGAAACTTCTGGAGGAGATTAAGGCCAGCAGGGCATCGACAGACACCGAGCTGATTCAGCTCCTGCAAGAGAAGGAGACCTTGGTTTGCTCCGAGAGCAGACTTGCAGCCGAACGAGAAGAACTTTGGAACGAAAACAAGAACCTGTCGGAAAAGCTGGCCCAGACCTCCGAAGGAGCGGCCCTCGTTGAGAAAACCTTGAACGATAAGCTGAGCCAGTTGAGCGCGGAGAAGGAGGTGGCCTCTCAGAAGTCTCTGAAGTTCAAGAAGCAGACGGAGAGCCTGCTCAAGGAGAAGGCCTCTTTGGAAGCCAAGTGCGCCGAGCTCCTGGCGGAGAAGCAGTCGGCCACCAAAGCCGTGTGTGAGTTGAAGAAGAAGCATGAGTTGGACATCTCTGCCAAAAGGATGTTGGTCCAAGACAAGGCCAAACTGCAGGGCAGCGCGGAAACCCTGAAGCGAGAACTGGACCAGAAGATAGTAGAGAACCAGGATCTCGTCCGATATAAAGCTGAGCTCTCCAAAATCTTAAAAGAGACCCAGAGTGCCAAAACCGTGTTGGAAAACGAATACTCCGCCTTGCTTCACGCCAAGCAGCTCCTAGCCGCTTCCTTTAAAAGCAGTTCTTCGGAGAAGGAGGTCCTGACTAAAGAGAAGACCCAGTTGCAAGAAGAATGCCAGAGGTTGGGCAAGGAGCTCAAAACCATCTACAATAACCTGACGATCGAGCGGGAAGGTCGTACGTTGGAGAAGGAGTCTTTTCTGGTCGAGAACACCCAACTCCATAACGCCATAAGTCACTTGGAGACGGAGCAGGAACAGTTGAGACTAAAGAACAAGGAGCTCTTGGTAGAAAGGGACCAGCTGAAGCAGGAGAAGTTGAAGAGCGAGTCCAGGCTGGAAGAAATCATGAAGGAGAAAGAGGTCCTTGGTGCCGAGACGGACCAGCTGGCTTCCAACATTGAGAAGCTGAAGAGGGAGTTTGCGTCACTGACCAAGTCGAAAGCGGAGCTGCAGGAACTTCACAGCAGCGTCTCCAAAATCCTGGAAGACCTCCGTTCCAGCCACCAAGCCAGCGAACTGGAACGGGCGAAGCTGCTTCAAGAGAACGAGATGTTGCTTCTGGAGCAGAAACATCTGCTCACCATCAAGGAGGAGATCCTGAAGGAGAAGGAGGCGTTCTCCAAGGACTACTACAAGCTGCACGAGGAGATCACCCTTCTAGCCCAGGCCAACAGTGAGATGTCCGGCAACCTTCTGGTGGCTCAGAGCAAATGCCAGGCCCTTCAGAAGGAGAAGGACGAGCTCGTCTTCAAACTGGAAGACATTGAAGGTCTCCAGGCTCAGGCGGTAATGCAAAGATTTGAGGTATCGAAACTGCTAAATCAGCCCAGTTACGCTCACTAACACCCACCACTAACGGTTCCCTTGTCTGCACTTAATTTTGCACGTCCGAGCACCCTTGGAACACCCTTCTTAATTCTCTTACAGGTAGCCAATTAAGTTGATTTGTGGGGGTGAGGGACGAACCCCTCTCTTCAACAGCTGGAATGGTGTGACGGAGGAGTTTTTAGGGCCTCGCCACGGCTGAATATTCCAATCAGCTCTTCCATTGTGAATAAAAAGGCGTGTAGGCATGATCAATGGGATGCCATCCCCAATTGAATTGGACGTGGTCTTATTTTAAATTGGTGTCTCAAGGGTTAACGCCTCCCTCTCACCCTTGTCCCAAAATGAGATCAAAATGACAAGCGGACCGATTTTTAAGCAGAATAACTTGCAAAACGGACGTTGCAAAGCCGGTTACCTTTTTATTCACAATCGTGTTTGTGTTTCACCACCAACAGAGGACAAATCGGAAGGCTGGATCGTTCCTATCTCACGTTCCTTTAAATCCTAAAAGGTTTCTTCCAGCCGCTGTTCTGTCTTTAACTAGCCCGATCTTAAAGCTCAGAAGCCTTTATTGAAATGTTTCAATGATCTCTTCTTGTGCCTCAAATTTAGAGGCGCGGTTGTTACTGCTCTGGTTTTTAATCTTTTGTTTTTTTTTAAAAAAAGAGTAGAAATCTGTTGGTGATGAAGCTCTGTCCTGAATGGTTATGGATAATTTTAAAAATAATAATAATTCACGAAGATAATTGAATTGGGAGCCACGATTTCACTTGGGTAATACGAGCATGGGATTGTCATTTAATTTCTGCATGGAACAGTAGATTTAATTGTCCTTCTGGCACGAGAATGCTGGAAGTAGAAGGGCTGGTTTGACACTCCAGCAGCGGCTGGATTTTGGCCTTGACTTGCTGCTTACTCTAGAGAAATACTATTGACTAGAGCAGCGTTTTCCCAACTTTGGCAATGTTAAAGAAGCGTGGACTTCTTTTTATTCACAATCGTGTTTGTGTTTCACCACCAACAGAGGACAAATCGGAAAGCTGGATCGTTCCTATCTCCCGTTCCGTTAAATCCTAAAAGGTTTCTTCCAGCCGCTCCCAGAATTCTGCAGCCAGCTATGAACTCTGGGGGTTGAAGTCCACACTTCTTAAAAGTTCCCAGAGTTGAAAAACGCTGTGATAGGTAGGCAGTCAGAGGTGGGCAACCTGGACACCTGCAGAGAGCTCGGATTACAGCTCCCATCATCCTGAGCCACCATCACAGTGGCTCAGCTTACGGAAGAGAGAGCTCCGCAGGACACCAGGTTGTCCTCCGATGGTAAACCTGCCACCATCTTCAACATCTTTTGCTCAGGAACTTGACCTGGGTTGTTGTTCTTTTTTTAAAGATTTCGAAAGATTTGTTTTAAATCTTTCAGACCGCGAAAACAGCCGAAGATGCTTTGCAGATCGTGGAGCAAGTGACCAAAGAGAAGGACGCTCTTCATAAAGAGAAGACGGAAATCTTGGCCTCCTTAGAAGATGCCAAGCAGCTCAATCAAAAGCTGAAAAAAGAGGTAAATAAAAATGAAGTCTCTGCCAAACCTTCCTTCCTTCGGTTAGGTCCACAGCAGAGGTGGTGTTCAACCGGTTCACACCGGTTCCGGAGAACCTGTAGCGGTGATTAGGCGCGGGTTGTGGAACCGGTAGTAACTTCTGCCTGGCCATGCCCCCCGAACCGGTTGCCTGGTCGCTTCCTATGTGGCACACTGGGCCCTCGTGGCTTGCCTAATCTGACTTCCCCACGTGGTGCCTGCGCCCCAACTGAACAGCTCTGATCTGCCTGCCCTGCTCACATCTGGACTTTGATCCCGTGACCTTGGGGGTGAGGCTGCAGTGTGAAAAGCAGTCGTAAGTCCCTTTTTTTCAGTGCTGTTGTGACTTTGAACTCTCTTCAGTCCACTGAGACCTGGTGAGGACCTGCTGATCCAAAGCCAAGACTCCATGGGCAGAGATCTAGTGCCCAACCCTTAAGAGGGAGATCCCCGCAGATGTTTAATCAAGAGATTTCCTCTTTTACTCTCCATGTTCTATTGATAAATTGAGGATCGCAGGGAAAGAAGAGTTGTGTGTGTATTCACGAACTCCGTGGCTTCCAGGCAGAGGGCTAAATCTACCCACCGGCTCTAATTCTTCCAGAGTAGCCAGAGATTATCTGTTATGAAATAAAACATATTCTGCCCCCTATTTCCAATGCTTATGGACAGAGAAATGAAAATAGGACACCAAACCTTGCAGGTGATCTGAATTTTGGCAGAACCAGCAGACACACACACACACACCCTGCTCCCAAAGACATAATATTTTCAGAATTAGCTCCTTCCCCGCTAAGTAAGCTGTCCTAGATCCTCAGGCAGTGCCCACACCTGACACAGCTGCTTCAAGAGAAATGAATAAAAGGGTCAAGATCAGACTGGGTCACCCTCCTTGAACCCCTTGAGTTGAATTTTTATTTTCTTTTCCCTTTTCCCTCCCCTCTCAAGCTGGACGCTCTTAAAGAAAGCCACGTGAAGAACCGAGACGAGCTCAGCAAATCTCAGGAACGCCTGAACAACGAGAGCCAAAACCTGGAAGAACTCAGAAAAGAATTGTGAGTTTTGTTCTACTCGCGGGAGACTTTCCTTCGGGGCGGGCGAGGAAGGGAGAAGGTTTATTGGTGGAATGAGAACGAGAGGAAATGCAGAGAAAAAGCCAGCGTGCCTAAAGTGGTGTGTAGAACAAAAATAGCCAGGATTTGCAGCTGTTTCTAGGTGTAAGAACAAGAGACAAAAATGGGGTTGTGTTTTTAAACAGGCGAAGTTGCTATTTTGGTCCCAGTTGGCTAAAGAGGGAACATTTCCCCCCAGTATTCCTTTGTGTATTTTCTCCAGCGTTAACAAAACGTCCAGGAAATGCCATACATACTTTTATTATTATTACTGTTATTATCATTAATGGCAGATTTTGTGCAAGAAATCCCCCCGGAACTTCCAAATTACGTACAATAAACCATCTTCAGTGTGCGATCATTTTACGGGTGCAGTCATAGGAGAAAGAGGTTGTTTGATGCTTATTCTGAGGTTATGATTATTATGGACTGTTTATATCTCTTGAATCGTGGGACTGGGAAACCCATGCTTTTCGGAGCGTGTCGTGAGATTGTACTTGAAACTTAAGCCTTTTACAACGCAATACAAGTAGTCCTAATTGAAACCAGAACTTCTTTTCTTAGCCGAGACAGTTAACAAGAGTCACACCCGATTTGACCAATTTTTTGGGTGGTGGAGTGAATCGGTCCGGCCATTAAGCGAGCCACACAGTCATTAAGTGGCTCCTTCCTTGGATTTTCCTTGTTGGGAGCCAGCTGGGAAGGTCGCAAATAACCCCTGTTGTCGTAAATACACATCAGTTTCCAAACCCCCAAATTTTGATGGCATGGCCAATGCAATGGTCTTAAGTGTGAGAATTGGTCAGAAGCCACTTTTTCAGTGGCTGTTTTAACATTGAACTCTGTCACTAAATGAATGCTTGTAAATCGAGGAGTACAATTGCAGCCTTTGTCTTGATGAACTGTGACCCCGAGGCTCGCTTTAGGTTTTACACCACAGAAAATACGATTTTAGTGTTTTCAGAGGTTTGTGGGCAGCCTGTGCAAAACAAAAACAAAAATCCCATTATTATTATTTTTCTACAAACATATAATGCCCTGCTGCTTGAAAATCTCCTCAAATCTCTTCTAAAAATAGATAGCTTGACGATGCGTGCAGGCAGTTTGCGCAACGGCAGCCTGGAAAGCAGATGGTAATCCCCGTTGCCTCCTTTGATTAGGTTTTAGCCTAGGCTTTTCAAATCAAACTATTCCCGCACCTCGCTCCAACCAATCTGGATAGCAAGGAATCTAATTTTGCAGCGGATTAATTCACTTGCAAGGAATGTAGGACGCCGAGACGCACCCGGCAGGACCCAGGGGGACGCTGGGCTCTAAAAATATCCAGGCGGGAGATGCTCAGGGACCCACGTCCCCATTCACACAATTTTTGGGACAAGTCAGGGCTTCGAGAGGCATGAGTTTGTCTCCCGCAAGAGGAACGCACTCTCTTCAAAGCTCGAGGGCTACCGGACTCAGCTGGGGCTCCGTGGTTGCGTCCCTGATCCTGTGCCAACGGGATGGTAGTGAATGGAGCTTTTATTGAGCCAGCCCAGCCTGCCTGCTTGGCAGAATTGATGGCTGCCAGCCAAGACTCCGGGCACCGCCGGACTGCCTTCGAATCCAGCATTGCAGGGAGCTTCCTCGCCGTCCGATAACGAAGGCTTGGCAAGAGCATTTAGGATTAACTAGGACGGCTGTTTGGTGGTCGGTTTCCAAAGGGGCAAACCAGACAACGACAAAAACGAACATGCCCTACCTTGGGTGACCGAGGAGACGGAGGCTGGGCGGGTGGGCTGCTGCTGCTGCTTTATTGGCGGTCTTGACAAACCGTGACAAACCATGACGCGGTTTGCAAGTCGGTTTGTTCTTTCTATCCCCCCCCCTCCCCGGTCTCGCCCCCTTCCTTTCCATCCTCCTTGTTCCTATGGTAACCCTGCTGCCTTTCCCTCCTCTCTCTTCCAGGGAAGTGCTCAGACTGGCAGAAGAGGAGAAATCCCAGCAGCTCGCCGTCTTCCAAGAAGAGAACCTCAAACTTGCGAAAGAGTTGGGAAAAGGGGACCTCGCCAGTCACCAGAAGGTAGGTAGATGCTTCGGCCTCGGATTTGGGGGGAGAAGGAGGGTGGCGGGTGAGAGGGTGCAGAGGGGTCTCTGAGATGCTGGGCACGTGGATGTGGAAGAGAGGAGAAGGAGGGCAGGGCTGCCAAAGGGGCATTGGAGAAGGTGCCAATCCCAGGAGAGAAGCCGCGTTGTTAGGAGTTAAGAGAAGGCAACGAGGAATCTCACGCTCGTCTTTGGGAGGCGCGAAGTTTTTAGGGAGGTGGCTGCTTTCACCCGCGAGGGGAAGTTAATTTTGGCTGTGCAAAGCGAGCTCTTTGCGAGGATACCACCTCGACCCAAAACTGAGGTGGAGTGGAGGGGGTGGGGGTTGCAGGATCCCCCTGCCTGCACCTCCTAAATACCTTAGACGTTAGCATCCAGAACTCCCAAGCTCCCAAAACAGACAAGCAACACGTACATAAATGTGAAAAAGAAAAAGAAAGAAAGAAAAGTAGAAAGAAAGATCAGAAAACAATTAAAAACAGTTTCATCCTCGACAGTTTGGGGGACCTTATTTTCAACCTTATTTTATACCCTCTATACAATTAATCCTTGTGCGAATATATATATGTATATAGTCACTACTACAATTATAACATAGGCCCATTTTCAAGGATACATCCAGAGTCAGCCTAAATTTTCACCGGAAGGAAACGGATTTTTAGGAAGATTATGTTGAAAAAGTGTGTGGGTGGTTGGTGGAAATTCCTACAACAGTGCTGTGAGTCTCGCTTTAGGGACACTTAATGAGAGTTTATTAACCTCTTCTCCTTGAAGATGTGTGGACCTCAACTCCCAGAATTCCCCAGCCAGCAGTTTAACTGGAACTTAATGTGTGGTCCTGTTTTTTTTGCGCTTGACAAAGAGGGTTATTTTAGATTCTGGCATATTCCTGGTCTAATAGGATAGAGATTTTCAGATCTTGAAATCATTCATTATCTTTTATTTTGGTCTTTTTACATGAGCAGTAGATGTCTTATAGGGGCTTAAGGTTTGAAGATGCTCCCTTGCAAGAAGAGGGTGGGAGAAATAAGATTTAAAAAGGGTCTTCTGAAGCTAGTTTTTAATAATAAGAAGGTGTATGAGGATTAAGGCAGTATTCTGTTCCCTTTGGGTGTGTGTGTTTGTGTGTTGTGTTGTTATTGCTGTGGTTGGGTTTATTAATCAGGGCTGCCATGTTTTATTTCTTGCTTTTAACCCTATTTTTGGATCTGTTAACCTGCTGGAGTCTTCTGAAGTGGGCGGCATTGTAAATACAAAATTAATAATGAATGAAATTATAAGAAGACAGAGCTGGTTACACAACTAGATTGCTAAAAGCCTTAGAAGTGTCTAAATAAAATACTTCCCCACCCCCCAAAAAAAAGATGTGGAATAGATTCAAGACTGCAAGAAATTAAAGAAAGGGGGGTAATATGGTCTGAAAGAGAGACCTTCATGGACAGAGTAAAAACCCTCTTTTTTTCTTCCTTTCTCTTCTGATTTTCCAGCTGGAAGAAGAGAGATCGGTCCTCAATAACCAGCTGTTGGAGATGAAAAAGAGGTGAGTTGATTTGCACAATATCTCAGGTGTGTAGACACTTAGAAAGGAAAAGAGAGAGAGAGAGAGAGAATATTAATCTCAAATAGAATTCTTTGATCCCCGCTACTCTTCTGCGCTTAAAATAATCTTAGCGTTGCACTTTGGCTGTTGAAAACATCATTGGCAGGTAGAACATTACATTAAAAATACATCAAAGCATTATTGTGTCCTTCCCCTCCCTAAAATCTGGGTGGTGGAAGCATTGATTTCTGGAAACCTTTACACAGTTTAATTCATCCTCAGAACTTGGTTGATCTCTTTACTTCTCTGCTTTTCAATGCCCGCTTAATTCGGAGCCATTTTTAGCCTCCCTGGAGGGATTTCCACGGAGTTGTCTCAAAACTCCAAAGCCCTGCCTTCCTCCAGCTTCTAAGTTCTTCATGGAGAAGTTTCCCCCCGCCCCCCCCCCCAAAAAAAATATTGCTAAACTTAGGAGCCTGAAAAGGAAGCTCTCTTTGACTACCCCCAAGGACATTTTTAATTCAGGAAAGACTCTGATCCCCAATTATGGAGGGTTCCTTATTGCTGGTAGAACCAGGCGGCTGTGAGAGTTCTAGTACTTTCTTAGACATGGTGCCAACTGGGTGGCCTTGGACCTCTCCCTCTCTCTTAACTCAACTTAGGGAATGGTCAACTGAACTCAAAACCAATTGAAACATATATTTGAGATACCATATGCACAGTGGTGCTATTCTACCGGTTCGGGCCGGTTCACATGATCCGGTAGTAAAAAAAAATGGTACAGTTCGGCCGAACCGGTATTTCTTTTCTTTTTTTCCCCCTGCCAACGATCAGCTGTTCCGACAATCAGTTGTGCCAACGATCAGCTGTTCCGACGATCAGTTGTGCCGACGATCAGCTGTTCCGACGATCAGTTGTGCCGACGATCAGCTGTTCCGACGATCAGTTGTGCCAACGATCAGCTGTTCCGACGATCAGCTGTGACAGGATCCCCTCCCTGTCTTACTGCTTTGCCCAGGAGGCTTCCCTGAGGCCCAGGAGGCAAAAAGGGGCATGCAGGGTGGGTTTGGGTGTGGGTATGCTGTGCCTCCCCACCCCTGGACTCCGTTTTTTGCCTCCTGGGCCTCAGGGAAGCCTCCTGGGAGTAAAAACAGCTTCCGGGGAGGTTTCCCTGAGGCCCAGGAGGCAAAAACAATGGAGCTTGGATGGGCGGGTGCTGCAAAAAAGAAGAAGCCACACCCACCCAGTCACATGGCCACGCCCATCTAGCCAGGCACACACAACCAGTAATAAAAACATTTGCATCCCACCCCTGCATATGCAGATAATCCTTAACTTACAAGAGTTCATTTAGTGACTTGTTTTGAAGTTACAAAGAAAAAACCCACTTAGGATTGTTTTCCACACGCACGACGGTTGCAGCCTCTCCCCATGGCCATCTCCTGATCAAAATCCAGGCCCTTGGCCACTGACTCGCATTTATGACGGTTGCAGTGTCTCCGCCGGGGAGGGGGGGCACACGATCCCTTTTTGAGACCTTCTGACCAGCAAAGTCGAGGGAGAAGCCAAATTCAGTGAACTTAAGCGTTGCTAACTTAACGGTGGGGATTCCCTTAAACGATTATGGCAAGGAAGGTCCTTTTGAACGGGGCCAAAGTGCGCTTAACAACCGTCCCGCTGAGCAGCGGAAAGGTTGTGCCCCATTTTTGGCCGTAACTCGAGGTCTTACCTATATTGCGTTCTTTTTTAAAAAGACGTCTTTATTCGGCCACGGTTTTTATCCAGGAGGAGAAAGGCTGATTGAAGCTGAAATGTCCGCCTCTGAGAATCTCCTCGGGGGTCTTGGTCCCGCTCGTGCACGGGGCTGGACTAAATGACCTCCAGGGTTCCCTCCCCCACTTTTTGTTATTCTGTGATTCTAAGCACTTGAGCTGGCCCTGGCAGGCAACAGGCAACTCCTGCAAGCAGAGAGAGGGGTGTCATACTCCCCCCCCATCTTCCCCCTCTCCCTCCCTCTCATAAGGCCCCTCTCCTCCCCCCCTCCCTTTCTCTCAGCCGCTGGGGTTGAAGGTTTGGAAGGCGGAGGTAAGAAACTGGCGGGGAATTCAGTGTTATTTCGGCTCCTTGACACCCGTTGCGGGTTTGCTGACTGTCAGACTTGGCTCTGCGCTGTTTTTTGAATCTCTTTCTTCCCTTCCTACCTTTCTGCTTCCTTGCTATATCTGTGTGTCTTTAATGGTAAGACTAAAGAAAGTCTATCCACGTTACAATAAATAACTTTTTATTTTTGTTTTGTGTTTTTTCCTCCAATGAAATGGTTGTACATATATATATATTTTTGGCTGCCTTTTGTAACCTGTGTCTTGCTTTTATTTTTTGGTTTTTGTTCGTTTGTTTCTGGTTTTTGAATTTATTTTATTATTAATTTTTTTTTTGAGTTTTGGTTTTGTAAAATACTCGGCAGTGTTAAATCTTTATATATATATATATATCTATATATATTTTAATAACAACAAGCAGAATCGACTTGGGTGCAAATTTAGTTCTTCCTTTACTTGTATCTCGCATTTCTCTGCCATGTTTCTAACATGTGGTTCTTGTTATCTTGCATTTTTAAAGCTTGCCCAGTATTACTTTAAGGTACTTGCTTCGTTCTTGCAATTTCTTTTTATTTCCTTTTTTGTGGCAAGGGAAAAATCTGGGTGGTGTTTCTTAGCAGGAGATGTTTGGAATTAATGTTTTACGATCGTGCCCACTGATAATCTTCAGAAATGAAGCACACAGCAAATCCTTTTGGTGACGTGAAATTTGCTCCTTGTAAGAGACTTACTCAAGAGATGCTCCTGGTGGGCTGAGCCATGGGTGGCCTTTAGTTAACACAAATCTTGGCATAACTCTCTAAAATTAATAGGGGTTCTTCTTTCCTGAAGTGGTTCAAAACTATTTTTAAGTGGTTCTTCTCATCCGTGAAATTACGCTTCTTGAGTTTGAGAGCACGGGGGTCCTCGACTTAATGACTGTTCTTTTAGTGACTGGCATTGGAAAAAATGACTTACAGCCAGTTCTTGCACACACAACCATGGGGGCCCTTGTTGCTGTCTGACTGGGCGCTTTCCTTGCAGGCCTTTCATGACCCAAATTAGGTATCGTCATCAGTGAAACAAAAACGGTTGTAAAATAGGATGTGACACCCCCCCCCCCCTAGTATCTGCGACAGAACTCCCAGTCCCAAAAGCGGTCGTAAGTTCAGGACTAGCTGTAACTGGTCTTTCTTTTTGTAATAAAACTGATGGGTCTTTGTTGAATGCAAACAGCTGGGATCTGCATATGTGTATGTGTGTAAACAGAGCAGATGCAAGGCACATAGACACAAATCAGGGAACGTCTTCCAATTTTGTAAAAAGCAGAGAGGGAGGGGGAAAGAAAGAAAGAGAGAGAGAGAGAGAGACAGAGAGAAAGAGGGAGGGAAGGAGGGAGGAAGGAAGGAGGGAGGGAGGAGGGAGGGAGGGAGAGGGAGAAAGAAAGAAGGAAGGAAGGAAAGGTGGAAGGAAAGGGAGAAAGAAAGAAGGAAAGAACGAGAAAGAAAGAAAGAAAAAGAAAGGAAGGAAAGAAAGAAAGAAAGAAAAGGAAGGAAGGAAGGAAGGAAGGAAAGGTGGAAGGAGAGGGAGAAAGAAAAAAAGAAAGAAAGAAAGAAAGAAAGAAAGAAAGAAAGAAAGAAAGAAAGAAAGAAAGAAAGAAAGAAAGAAAGAAAGAAAGAAAGAAAGAATATTATGCCCTGAACCTGGGATAAATGCTGTTGGAGGTTTGTATGAGGCTGTTTGGGTCACTCACTGGATTTGAGAGCTGGTTGGGATCACCTCGGCCAGGTCTCAGGTGGGAGTTGGTCGTTTGGTTTGAGGTGTGGTGGTGGGTTCTTGGCAGAGTAAATTGCAGGGGGAATAACAGTCTTTTGGGCTGGATGTTGATGCTTCTTTAGATTGCGTGATTAGATTGTAGGTCATCCAGTGTATTGTCTGGATAAAGCAACCGTTGGCTCCTTTGCTTTGTCTTTTGATTATCCATCGTTTGGGGAAATGTCTCTGTACATTCTTAAATCCTCCAGGTCGTGGTTTTCCCCCAAAGTGCCTTTTCCAGAAGGCAAGTGGACTTTTTGGGCATTTTTCTTTTGAAAACATGTCGCTTCCCGTCTTCAGAACTTGATGAGAAGCGAGACAGACGTATTCGAAGGGAGGAAAAAAAACCCCAAGAAAGTCTAGTTGCCTTTTGGCAAAGGCATCTCTGGGGTTTGGGAAGAGGCATGTCGTTCCTCTTTTGAAGAGAGGGTGGCCCTTCAATTCTTCTGTGTTTTATCACAAGCCTTCTTCAGCCACGGCTTTGCCACTCTTCTTCTCCCAGAAGTACCAATGCTTCCCATCGGATGCGAGGATTGGCCTATTATTAGTTCCTTCCTTATCCTTCCCAATCAGATCCCTAGCCCTGAAGATTGGCAGGATACTTGCGGTGACTTTTGAGGAGCTGACGCCCCACGGAGGCCAGAGTAGCCCCAAGATGTCCTCTTTGCCTTCTCGCCTCTTCGTCAATGAGTTGACAAACCAACTCACCCAACTCCTGAATGCCCACCGGTTCAATTCTAGCAGGCCTGTTGGGCTTTGGCCAATGAGGCCCACCTTCAGCTTATTACAGATTATTACAGATAATCAGAGTCGGAAGGGACCTTGTAGGTCATCTAGTCCAACCCCCCCCCCACCTAAGCAGGAAACCCTACACCATTTCTGACAGATAGGAGTCCAATCTCTTCTTGAAAGCCTCCAGTGATGAAACTCCCACAACTTCTGAAGGCAACTTCTGTTCCATGGGTTGATTGTTCTCCCTGTCAGAAAGTTTCTCTTCATTTTCCAGGTTGAATCTCGCCTTGTTCAGTTTCCATCCATTATTCCTTGTCTGGCCTTTGGGTGCCTTGGAAAATAGCTTGACCCCCTTCCTCCTCCCTGTGGCAGCCCCTCAAATATTGGAAGATGCTCTCCTGTCTCTCCTGGTCCTTCTTTTCCCTAGACTAGCCAAGCCCAGTTCCTGCAACTATTCATTGTATGTTTTAGCCTCCAGTCCCCTCATCATCCTGGTTGCTCTTCTCTGTACTTTTTCTAGAGCCTCAACATCATTTTTATAATGTGGTGAACAAAACTGGATGCAGTTCTCTAGGTGTGGTCTTACTAAGGCTTTATAAAGTGGTATTAGTACCTGCCTTGATCTTGATTGTATCCCTCCATTAATACCACTTAGGATTGCATTGGCTTTTTTGGCTGCTGCTGCACACGGCTGGCTCCTATTTAACTGCTTGTCCACTAAGTTCACATTGCACTCCTCACACAAGTAGACCCAACCTAGTGGCTGACCTTCCTTGAGAGGCCCAGTTGGTTCATCCTTGACCTCCCCCCCCCCCCCAAAAAAAAATTCCCCTTTGCAGCAGGCTGACTCCTTCACCACTTATTTTTTTTATCCCTGGGAGAAACCACCGGCTTTCTGCATCGGCAGGAGACTTGCTCTGCTGGGAACAGTAGCCTTCTATCTCAGCGTTACAAACAGCATCTCATCCATCTGTGAGGCGGTGTGACTCTGTGTCAAGCACCCCAGATTTTCCCTTTTGCCGCTTCTGTGACCCATAATGAACATCTGCCTCGCGTCTGAAAGGCCTTCTGTGATGTGCCTGCCATCATGGCTTGTTTGCTAGTTGTCTCGGGGGACAGCAGCCGTCCCGCCTACCCTGCTGGTTATTGGGGTTCTTTCTAACTTGAACATCTCTAAGAGTCTGTTGATTTTTGCCTTTAATTGTTCTGATCCAGGCTTCCCGAGCCCGTAGTTAAGCACATGCTTAGTCCAAACAACTCTTGTTTTATTTCAACGCTGGGAATTATGTTCATTCCCAGCCGGTAATGATTCCCAAACAGTCCCTCGAGATAAGCACCCATCTTTATATCCTTTGAATGGCTGCCAACAATAAAAGTGCCAAATGAACTCTAAAAATCCACCCAAAGTACAAAGTCCACACAGAGCTTCAAAGTTTAATCCGAACAAAACGAATAACTTTGCTTCCTGCAAAGGTTTCTTCACCTTTGCCTGACTTTTATCCCTTATGGGAGGGGCAGTCAATCTCCCAGCCTTACTCACCCCACCTCTCTGTCCTCCCCTCCCTTCCCCCATCTCTCTCTCTCTTCTCTCTCCTCTCCTTTTCATTTATACCCTTTATTAGATTTTGATTTGCCTATCGAACAGCTGTTCCTTTCTACTCAGAATTGATCCCGTCTCTCAGGGATCATAAAGCCATTCTGGTGATACCTTCTGAAAAGGTCTGGTGGAAAGGTTTAATTGGACAGTGTTTCTCAACTTCAACCCCTTGAAGAGGGGTGGACTTCGACTCCCAGAATTCCCAACGCCGGCTGGGGGATCCTGGGGCTTGAAGTCCCACCTCTCGTAAAGAGGTAGAGAAACACCGAAGTAGGAATTCCCACCACACTTTCCTAAGGTTGCTTGGTGAAATATTCTCAATTAAATCCGCCTGTCAGTTCCTCAAGCTTTGCCTAAGGAAGTTGATCCCGCCTTAAAATTATGACGACATTAATAATGCTCCCAGGGACCACGGGAGCCTCTTAAATGCTGAATCAAAACACCGGCTTCAGTGGTAGAAAAATATGAAGATGGGGAGGCCCCCCCAAAAAGTCTCTGGTTTCTGTATTTATTAGCCGAGAAGAATGAGGTTTCTTCAAGAGGAGGTGAGTTCCAAGGCTTCCTCTCAGCTTGGTAACCAAGCTCTTGGTGCTGTTTAAACCTGATGGTTTTTTTTGTGCAGACGTTTCATGACCCAGCTAGGTAACATCATCAGGAACATGGAGATAACTGGATAGACATAATAGGTAACAACATCAGCACTGATGACGTTACCTCGACGGGTCGTGAAATGTCTGCAAGAAAACCACCAAGCTCAGAGAGCACCAAGGACCTCACCGTCCTCTTCCTCCCCTTCTCCTTCCTCCAATCCGCAAACCCTTCTCCCTTACAGCACGGATGATATTACCTAGATGGGTCATGAGACGTCTGCAAGAAAACAGCCGAACTCGGAGAGTTCTCCACAGTTCAATCCTGAACCTCATTTTCTTCTATTGGGGTTAATTTTTCTTTTAAACATAAATTGTGATTTTAGACCTCAGCTGAGGCTCCAGAATGGCTGGAAGCTTTAAAGAAACAGAATTTAGGGAGGGCCAGCCGATAATTCCAGCACAAACCCTGCTTTGCACGACAACTGTTTTGTGTGTGTGTGTGTGTATGTGTGTGTGTTTGAGCTTTGCATGCATTTTTGTGGCCTGTTCAGTACCGTTCTGAGAAATAACCGATGTAAGGCTCACCATCTGCAACCCTCTTTCCCTCCCTTTTCAATTCTTTATCTCCCAGTCCTATTAACATCTTTCTTTTTAAAAAATAAAAATAAATTAAAAAAACAAAACCAGAAATGGATACGGTGATATGCAAGATTCTGGCATGAATCTCCCTAGGTAAAACCTTTTCACTTTGTTTCCCTCTTGCCAAGTTTCCCCCATCACTAACGCCAGCTGTAAAAACTTCGCTCAGTTAAATCAAAGGACCATTAAAATTCCAGAAAAGCCCCGGTGCTGATAATCCCCCCCCTCTTTTTTGGGGTGGGGGGGGGAACATGATTTTTAAAGAAGGTTAATGCAACAACTCCTCTGAAATTGTTCGACCCTCTCTTTTAGAGAAGCCAAGTTAATAAAAGAAAACGATGAAGAGAGAGCTTCGTTGCAGAAATCCATCAGTGTTACTAGTGCCTTGATTACAGAGAGAGACGAAGAGCTGGAAAAACTCAGAAATGAGGTACAAACAAGTAGAAGTCTGTGAACTGTAGCATCCCCTCATATCTGGGTGGCCCACAAAACACAACTCCTTCCTCCTTTCCTCCCTTCCCTCCCTTCCTTCCTCTGTCCCTCCCTCCTTCCTTCATTTCTCCTTCCCTCCCTCCTTCTTCTCTCCCTCCCTCCTTCCCTCCTTCCTTCCTCTCTCTCTCCCTCCCTCCCTTCATTCTCCTTCCGTCCCCCCTTCCTTCCTCGCTCCCTCCCTTTCTCCCTCTTTCCTTCCTCTCTCCCTCCTTCCTTCCTTTTCCCTCTTTCCTTCCTCGCTCCCTCCCTTCTCCCACCTTCCTCCCACCCTCCCTTCATTCTCCTTCCGTCCCCCCTTCCTTCCTCGCTCCCTCCCTCTTTCTCCCTCTTTCCTTCCTCTCTCCCTCCTTCCTTCCTTTTCCCTCTTTCCTTCCTCGCTCCCTCCCTTCTCCCACCTTCCTCCCACTCTCCCTTCATTCTCCTTCCTTCCCTCCTTCCTTCTTCTCTCCCTCCCTTCTCCCTCCTTCCTTCCTTCTCCTTCCTTCCCCACCCTTCCTTCCTCGCTCCCTCCTTCCCTCTCTTCCTTCTCCCTCTTTCCTTCCTCTCCTTCCTTTTCCTTCTTTCCTTTCTCGCTCCCTCCCTTCCTTCTCCCTCCTTCCTCCCACCCTCCCTTCATTCTCCTTCCTTCCCTCCTTTCTTCTTCTCTTCCTTCCTCGTTCCCTCCCTCTCTCTCTCCTTCCTTCCTCTCTCCCTCCCTCCCTTCATTCTCCTTCCTTCCCTCCTTTCTTCTTCTCTTCCTCATTCCCTCCCTCTCTCTCTCCTTCCTTCCTCTCTCCCTCCCTCCCTCCCTTCTTCCCTTGCTTCTAATTCTCTTCCTTCCTCCCTCCCTTCCTCTCACCCTCCTTCCTTCCTCTCTCTCTCCCTCCCTTCATTCTCCTTCCTTCCCTCCTTTCTTCCTCTCTCCCTCCCTTCCTCTTTCCCTCCCTCTCTTCCTTCCTCTCTGCCCTTCTCCTTCCTTAGGGTTCACTTAGCAATAGAAATTTCGGGCTCCATCGTGGTTGTAAGTGAAGGACTGTCTGCATACCCTTCATTTCTTTCCTTCCATGATGTTATTCAGTTCACTTTTTCTTTTTGGACTTTTGCAGGTCTCGGTGCTCCGTGGAGAGAACGCCACAGCGAGGAATTTGCATTCGGTCGTTCAGTCCCTGGAATCTGATAAGGTTAAACTTGAGATCAAAGTAAAGAATCTGGAGCAGAAGCTCAAAGAGAGCCAGAAAAGCTCTTCAGGTAAAGCCAGCTCTGGAATGTAGGTTACCTGGCCGCTTTGGGTCCCCTCAGGCAGCCCAGTTTAATGGGGATTTTCCCCAAGTGGACACAGCCAACATCCCCAAGTGTGACCGTCCAATCCCAGAATGCATTTTGAAAAAGTGCAACCAATCAGTGCTTCTCAACCTTGACCACCTGAAGAGGGGTGGACTTCCAACTCCCAGAATTCAAGGTTCTGTGTCCACCCCTCTTAAAGTGCTGATGGTTGAGAAACATTGGCTTAAAGCAGGGGTCTCCAACCTTGGCAACTTTTAAGACTTGTGAACTTCAACTCCCAGAATTCCTCGGCTAGCATAGCTCCAGCAACCATAGAGTCTGTTCTCTAGAGAGGCCAGACCCTGGGAAACTCTGGGAGTTGAGGTCCAAAAGTCTTAAAAGTTACCAAGGTTGGAGACCCCTGACTTAAAGCATTGGTTCAACCAACCCATCAAACTCCAGCAATCATAGAGTCTGTTCTCTAGAGAGGTCAGACCCTGGGGAATTCTGGGAGTTTAGGTCGACAAGTCTTAAAGTTGCCAAATTTGGGGACCCCTGCCTTACTCCCAACCGTCTGATTTGATCCAAACGTGGAGAAAAGTACAGCCAGATGTGGCCTCCAGAGACCAAGTCAACTGAACACTCCCCAAAAGTCCAGAATCCCACCTGTCCCTGATGAAGGTCAGAGTAAAAAATAGAAGAGTCTTTATTTCATGTCTTTCTGACCTGTTTATTTTTTCTTTCTTCCCTCTTGTCCAAGACGTTTCATCGAGTGGCGATTTCCAAAAGGAAGAAGCCCAAGAGAGCCAGGTATGGCTTCCCTCCTCTTGGTCGTATCATTCCATCTCTCAGCGTTCCAGAAAAACTCGATTCCCAACAGATAACTCCGAACCAGACACCTTCTCAAAAGTTCCCTTTTATTAGACTAGTAAACTGGCACATCTGGGAAACCCCAAATCTGAAAGTCCCGGGTTTCCCTCCAATAAGTGAAATATTACAAATCCACCCCCTGCACTTCTCATTCCGTCACAGGCCCCAATCACCATCCGTCCCAACTTGAGACGTCTGCTCACCCAGGTGCAGCAACGACATGACCTTGACTCTAAAGAAAAATACTATTATGTCTAACCACATACGCTCCATGCAATTTCCCCCCTCCCATCTTCTCAGGTTCAAGAATGTGGCAGCGTGGAAGCTTCTGGTGCTAATATGGCTTCCAAAACTGACACCATCATTTTAAAAAAAAAAGACTGTATCCCCCCCTTCCCCAAGTGCTTGAGGTTGAGTTTTATTATGTTCTTAACATACTAATATTTGGTTTCTTTGTGTTTTTTTCCCTCTTCCTTCCTTCTTCCCTTCCCCTTTTCGCCTCTTGCTTTGATCTGCGGCTGGGGATAATCTTCTGCCATCAGCAAATGGTTGGTTTCAGCTTTCTCTCTTTTTTTAAAAAAAATAATAAGTTTTCTCAGTTATAATAACCTCGGGGTCCTTCTGCAAGGGGGCTGTTCTTCTCCCCCCTCCCCTCAGCCTCTCAAGAGAAGCAACCCTTGTTCTTTTTGGTAACAAAAGGGAGGAAGAGGAGAAGGGAGGGGGCTGAATTATCTCCTGGGATTTGGGAGTCTGCTGGGTTTTTTTCCTTGGTCTGTTTCCTTCCTGCTCTCTTTCTCCCCCTCCAAGGAGATGGAGCTATTGGGGTTCCAAGTCTAGGGGTATCCCATTTTACAAATCAAAAGATAGGCTTATTTTCTTTGACAGCTAGTCCTTGAATTACGACAGCAAATTGAGCCCAGTGTTTTTGTTGTTAATTTCACTAAATGAATTGTTGTTGTGTTTTGCTTTTCAAGACAACAGGCAAATCTTTGACTTACACCCGTAATTGAGCCTGGAATTGTGGTTGTAATTTGTTAGGCCACGTGCCCGTGCTTGATTTTATGACCTTTTTGGCAGCGTCACTAAGGAAACCCAAAGACCGTAAAGACCGCCGGGCACTGCAAACCGCCGTAAACGTGAATGCGTTGCCAGGCACCCAAAACCAATCAGGTGACTTTTGAGGGTAGTGTGACTGTCAGAATTTCAAATCCTTTGGGAGGTCAGCCGTAACTTCCAACAGTCGCTAAGCGGTCGTAAACTGAGGACTATCTGTAATGCATTTAGGGAGGTTTTAGTTTCAAGAGAAGATGAATTGAGAGCAGATATCACAGAGGTTTTAGCCATGTTGTTGGTGAAGGTTGATGTCTCCTGTTTAGGAGGGCCAACTGCCCAAGATGCTTGGTAGATCCAGGTGGCCTCGTGTGGGTGAGATTCACTTCTCGTTCTTCTTTTCCTCAATCCCTTCAGATCGACTTCCTAAATTCGGTCATTGTGGATCTTCAAGATAAAAACGCCGAACTGAAATCGAAACTGAACAAGATGTCCGAGGCGGCTCTCAACGGAGACGAGGAAGAAGTTATTAACTATGATAGGTTGGTGGTCTGAAAAGTGGGGTGGTGGGGGTGTTGGGTGGCCGTTTTACTTGGAGTGGCTTATGGTAGACACAGCTAGATGGCATAGAGCCGTGTTCCTCAACCTTTGGCCACATTTAAGAGGTCTGGACTTCAACTCCCAGAATTCCCCAGCCAGCAGAGCTGGGAGTTGGAAGTCCAGACCTCTTAAAAGTGGCCAAGGTTGAGGAACATTGGCTTAGTGTAGGATAAACCAAGATGCAGAGCTCCAGCAACCATAGAGTCTGCTCTCTAGAGCGGCCATACCCTGGGGAGTTCTAGGAGTTGAATTCCAGACCTCTTAAATTCTGGAAATTGAAGTCCAGACCTCTTAAAAGTTGACACGGTTGAGGAACATTGGCTTAAAGCATTGGATAAACCAAGATGCAGAGCTCCAGCAAGCATAGAGTCTGCTCTCTAGAGAGGCCAGGCCCTGGGGAATTCTGGGAATTGAAGTTCAGACCTCTTAAATTCTGGGAGTTGAAGTCCAGACCTCTTAAATTCTGGGAGTCGAAGTCCAGACCTCTTAAGTTCTGGGAGTCGAAGTCCAGACCTCTTAAGTTCTGGGAGTCGAAGTCCAGACCTCTTAAGTTCTGGGAGTTGAAGTCCAGACCTCTTAAGTTTTGGGAGTTGAAGTCCAGATCTCTTAAAAGTGGCCACAGTTGAGGAACATTGGCTTAAAGCGTTGGATAAACCAACTCACTGAGCTCCAGCAACCATAGACTCTGCTCTCTAGAGAGGCCATACCCTGGGGAATTCTGGGACTTGAAGTCCAGAGCTCTTGAAAGTGGCCAGTGGTTGAGGAGAACATTGGCGTGGAATATTGAAAAACCAAAATCCCAACTTCTTGCTAGCTCCTGTCCTTCAACAGCGTTCCTCAAGGAATCGTCCCCCGTGACGTCTCCCAACCTTTTCCTAAACCGTTTCTGTCTCGACAGCGAGGAAGACAACCAAGTCAAGAGGAAGCCTCGCCTCTTCTGCGACATTTGCGATTGTTTCGACCTCCACGACACCGAAGATTGCCCCACGCAAGCCCAGGCGCCCGAGGAACCTCCCCACTCCACGTACCACGGCAATCGGAAGGAGGAACGTCCCTACTGCACCATTTGCGAGATGTTTGGCCACTGGACCGCCAACTGCAACGATGACGAGACCTTCTGACAGAGGACAGGAGTGGAGAAAAATGAACGTTGTTTCGGGCGCTAGTTGGACCTCATCCTCCACCGCCCACCTCCAAGGGTGGGGCCAGAAGGAGAGGAGAGAGAGGGGACCGGCACTCTTTCCTCCCAGAATCCCTTGCAGCAGCTACCCAGAATTTAAAAAAGACGCTGTGTGGATCTGGTCTTCCACAAGCAGGATAGTTTTTATTCCGCCCTTCTTTACGATGGAATTAAAATAAATAATTGAACAGGGGCTGCCAATTTTCCTTTAGAAATTTCATTTCCTGGGTTTGCATCCAGAAACTTCCCTCCGGTCGCGTGGCTTAATTTGGGGGTGGGGAGGAAATGAGAGGAGTCGGGGTGTCAAACCAACAAGCCCCCTGGTTCTATTTTTAGCTCATTTAAAGCTCTTTGAAATTATGCTGTTCATTTTCCTATTTGCACTACTACCCTCCTCCAAGCTGCGGTTGTACGGTTTTTTTTAGCGTTTGTAACCTTCTCACACTGGAATGGGTTTAAGAAGCGAGCTCTTACTATTTTCTTATTTTTCCAACGTTTGTTTGTTTGTGTTTTTCCTCGGCTTTGTGATCTCTCGATCAACCGACACGCGTGAGCAAACTTTCGTGCGTGTGCTACTGGTGCAAGACCTAGAAGTAGTGCCTTCCTATCCGCGGGATTTGTTTTAACGGTGTGAGATTTTGTCGAGGCAAAAAAAAAAAAAATACCACAAAGTAGGTCAGCCACTGTGGGGAAATATTATTTTTTTCCCCCCTTACGAAACCTCTCCAGCTGGGCGTTCGGGAAATCTCTCCCTGTTTTTTCAGCTTCTGTAGAGTTGTACATAAGTACATATATAAATATATTTAAGAAAAACAAAGATTTATATTTTGGAAAACAATTTGATTGTCTTTAGTGCTTCTGTTATTCTGAAAAAGAGGGCTTTGTGTACTGTAACTTGACTTAATGACTTAAACAGCCTCAAAAAACTTGGGAGATTTTTTTTTTTTCTGACTGGGGTGGGTTTGAGGGGGGTGGATAAAGGGGCAAGTTTGCATGTACCAAAAAAGGACACACACACAAATCTTCTGGCTACAGTTTATATCCCATAACAGATTTTTATCAAAAGTCTATGCTGAAATCAAGACCCTTTTTTAAAACCAATTAAGATGTAATTTATTTATTTTCCCCTGGGTTGCAATTTTGTTCCAGATGAATGTAAAATAGAAAAAAACTCAATGTTGAAATAAGGAGAAGTTTCTAAGAAGCTGATACCTTACAAGAACATTTTAAGAAGTCTAAAACGGAGCATATTTCTGAGTGAAACTGTTTTCATGCTAATTTAATGCCTGGGGCGTTCCTGTGGAGTTACTCCGTCAAGTCACGGAGTAAATGCCGTGTACTGTTAAGAGAGACAAAGATGATGCCACACTCTCTTCTTTTGATTGTCACAAAAAGAAATATAAAGAAAACACTATCAGCCTTCCTTACATAATGGAAGATTTTAACTCTTCTATAACTATGTTTGGGTTTACCTGTGTTTCTTTTTACACGCACACACAGACCTATGGAGAAGCACATAATCTGTGCTAATTGTTAATTATTCCCAGATTACAATCAGTAATTGGCCTATGAGGATTTTTTTGAAAAAATAAATCAGTGTAACTGTTTGAACTTTGGAGTAAAGAATGTATTATAGGGATAGTCATTTAAAAAAGCAGGGAAATCAGTATTAAACTAAACCAACTGTACTGTATCTTTAATAAAGGGATTATTCTCTACAATTCAGCCTTGCCTCCTCCTTTTCCCAACTATTTGTGAGTGTTTGGCGCTTGGTATCCTGGGCAGCAGATGCTGTTCAAACAACAATGCTGGTTTATGTTGGCCAGCCTGATGATGATTTGCCGGAATGAGTTATTTAAAGACATATCAACTTCGAAAGTGTTAAATTGTTAAATTTGTTTTTTTATTTAGCATGTGGCAGCTACAGAGGTCATGCAATTGTTGATATACAACTAATGAAACAAATTATACATAGAAACATAAATATAAGTTTAAGTAAAACATCAGCAGATCAGAGAGAGAGAGATTGGATGGATGGATGGATGGGAGAGGTGGATAGCTAGAAAGATTAGATAGATTAGATAGATAGATAGATAGATAGATAGATAGATAGATAGATAGATAGACAGACAGACAGACAGACAGACAGACAGACAGACAGACAATAGATATAAAAGATGAGAGATTATAGAGATTGAAGACATAAGAGATGAGATTGATGATGGACGGACGGACATAAGGATGTCCATATAGGATGGATAGGTGGATGATAGGCAAAGATAGACTGATTGATATAGATAGATGATGGAACATAAAAGAAATGAGAGATAGCTATAAAAGATTAGATAGATGATATAAGATGAGAGATGATATATATATAAAGAAGACAGATATAAAAGATAGATGATGGATGGACGGATGGACATAAAGGATAAATAGAAGGATGATAGGCAGATAGAGATAGACTGGTTGATATAGATAGATGAAAGAGATAGAAATCAAAGCCAAGCTGGCTGGGGGATTCTGGGAGTTGAAGTCCCACCCCACTCTTTAAAAAAAAGTTGCAAAACTGAAGTGTGGCAATACAGGAAAGGCCCAGGGAGGGGCATTTCCTTTGCCTCCCGCCCCCCTCGGCAGCCGGTCAGGACCCCACCCCAAAAAAACCCTCCGCGGCGCCTCCCCTAAGCATCCTCCTCCGCCGAGAGTCTCACCTGCGCGGCCAGGTAAGCGCCAGGAGCGCCTTGACTCGGAGAGGGCGCGGTTAGCCCGAGGCCCCTCCCCTCGACGCCTCACGTGACCGGCGTGGGCGTGGCCTGCGCAGCGCAGCGGTCATGGCGGCTCACCTCAGCTCGGGCCGCGTCCCGCTGACGGCGCTGAGGGAAGCCGGGCGGAGGGAGCTGCGCGCGTTCCTCGACAAATGCGCCGGATCCAAGGTCAGCGCGGGCCCGGGGATGATGGGTCCCCGAGTACTCCCCCACCGGCCCCTCCCCTCCCTAGCCCGGACCCTATTTTTAATTATTATCCTCCCCCTTCTGCGTTATTGGTCGGTATTTCTTAGGCTCTGATGTCGTTCCGCATTGGTATTTATTCTGCGTTGATAGTCTCAAGTGTTTTTTTTAAGTATTACCATCCTTATTTGTTATTCATCGATAGGGCAGTGCAGGGATGATATTCTGCGGTGCAATTATTGCATGTTGGTATTTTTAATTATCATTATTCGTTATTCAATCAATATTGTGCACTGATGCTCTGCTCTGGCATTTATTATGTGTTGATATTTTAAAATATCATTTGTTATTCACTGGTATTATTCTACATTAATACCACACATTGCTATTTTAGATTATTTGTTATTCATTTATATTATTCTTCATTAATACCGCACATTGCTATTTTAGATTAGCATTTGTTATTCATTGATATTATTCTAGATTGATATTGCACATTGTTATTTTAAATTATAATTTGTTATTCATTGGTATTATTCTACATTAATATTGCACGTTCCTATTTTAGATTATTTGTTATTCATTGATATTATTCTACATTAATACCGCACATTGTTATTTTAGATTATTATTTGTTATTCATTGCTATTATTCTACATTAATACCTCACATAGCTATTTTAGATTATCATTTGTTATTCATTGATATCTAGATTGATGCTGCACATTGCTATTTTAAATTATCATTTGTTTATTCATTGGTATATATTGCTTTGCATGTACACTGAGAGCTTCTGCACCAGAAACAATTGTGTGTCTAATCACACTTGGCCAAATTTTGGATTCCTTGGTGTTACTTATTGGTATTTATTATAGTGAATATATTTATACATCCTTCAGTGTTTCTCAGCTTCTTGAAGAAATGTTGTGACATACTTAAAAATCTATTTTTTCTTCTTTAGGCTATTGTGTGGGATGAGTATCTTACTGGGCCCTTTGGATTGATTGCACAATATTCTCTTCTGAAGGTATGATATGGGCAAGAGTTACAAAAAATGCTAGAAATGTGATAATGCATGAGATCTTTCATTGAAAAATGAAAGCGGTGATCCTTTATTTCAAAAAAGGCCTGCTATATTCCTCTAGCAGCAAGCTGAACCCCAAACCCCCTCTTTTTCTCAAATATTCAAACCAAATGGAAGGTTTTCATCGTTGTTTTGATCATTTCTTTCCAGGAACATGAGGTGGAGAAAATGTTCACTCTCAAAGGAGGTCACCTTCCACCAGCTGATGTCAAGAACATTATTTTCTTTGTCAGGCCCAGGTTAGAGCTCATGGACATAATTGCAGACAATGTCCTCAGGTAAGGTCACCTGGGGATTTTGAAGTCCAGGTTGGCTGTGGGCTTTTTCAGGAGGACAATGTTATGTTGGCGGAGGACGATCAGAATATATGTTTGTTCCCCAGTTTTGCTTATTCTGTTCTTTAATCCGCTTTTAAATCTTATATCTGTTTTAGATCTGACACTGTCCAGAGTCAGTTTTGAATTGGGGGTCCTTATTCATCTAAATCAGGGATGTCCAATCTCGGCAACTTTAGGATTTGTGGACTTCAACTCCCAGAATTCCCCAGCCATCCATGACTCATGAATTCTGGGAGTTGATGTCCACAAGTCTTTAAAGTTGCCACAGTCAGACACCCCTTATCTAAATAGTGATAACTTAATATTTAATAAATTAATGGAGTGCTATATGTATTGGATGGATGGATGGATGGATGGAGTGACATTTGAACTGATCCAGAGACTATTAAAATTAAAAGCTGGGATTTCATCAGATAAAAGTTCCTTCTCTTTTCCCAGCGAAGATAAAATCCGCTGTCCGCAGCGGGATTTCCACATCTTGTTCGTGCCGCGTCGCAGTTTGTTATGCGAGCAGCGCCTCAATGAACTGGGCGTGCTGCATTGCTTCGTTCACCGAGAGGAATACAGCCTGGACCTCATCCCCTTTGATGGAGACCTCCTGTCCATGGAGTCAGAAAACGCCTTTAAGGTCAGAACCCACACAGAGAGAACTAAGGAGGCCACTCCAGGCCTCCTTTCTGATGGCAGGAAATGTTGGCTTCCTGGAAAACAGAGAGTGGCTTTCCTTTCTCCTAGGAGTGTTACTTAGAAAATGACCAGACCAGCCTCTACCATGCAGCAAAAGGACTCATGACGCTCCAGGCTCTCTATGGAACCATCCCGCTCATTTTTGGAAAAGGGGAATGTTCACGGGTAAATAATAAGCTGGAAAGCCTGTCCTTCTTTATAGCTTAGTTTGGCTTCCTGCCAGCCTCTTTGTTCAGATCATTTAAGCCAGCAATGTCCAACAATGTCGGCAACTTTTAAGACTTGTGGACTTCAACTCCCAGGATTCCCCAGCCAGCCACGTGTGTGTGTCTCCTCTGTTGTACTCAGGAAGGACAAAAGAATACCTTATCCTTTTTCTCTTGGATTCCATCTATGCTGAGATCAACGTGGTACACAAATTTTGGCTGGCTGGGAATTGAAGTCCGCAGGTCTTAAAGTTCTCGAGATTGGATAGCTCTGGTTTAGATGCTGAACTGAGGTGTGTGGAAGGTTTGTTGATGATGAACAGCAGCCCAACACGAGATCCTAACTCCAGATGATCAAACTATAGGAACAGTAGAATGTCTGCCACCTAATTTGGGCATAGAACAAAAGCAAGGTCTGAAATAGACAGAGGTGGTTGACCTGCTGGATTGGAAGGAGCCTTTGCTTGGCTTGGATGTCTCGGAACTGGGAGCTGGGTCAGCAGAGCAGGGCGTGGGAAACGTAGCTTTAAAGGCGCCTGGTCTTTGTGATGTTAATCTTTCTTGGCGGCCTGGTCTGTAATCTCCCGGATTCTCTGGATTGCAGCATGTGGCAAACATGATGATCCGGATGAAGCGGGAGTTTTCTGGGATCCAGAACCCCATTCTGCCCGTCTTTGATACTCTTCTGCTGCTGGATCGCAACGTGGATTTGATTTCTCCTCTGGCTACCCAGCTGACCTACGAGGGTCTGATTGATGAAATATATGGGATTCAGAACAGTAAGTAAGATTCTAACCGAGAAGGTAGAAACTTTGACAAGAAACTTCCTCTCAGCCCGGCCTGCCTCGAAGGATTGTGAGGTCTATGGAAGCGAGCTCCATAGACCACTCTGAGCTCCTGAAATCAAGTCATATACAGGTAGCCTTCAGCCTACAACAGTTCATTCAGTGAGTTTGCTTGCAAGCAAATTTTATGTGACAGACTCAGGTAGCCGATGGCAGAAAGATAGATCTCTGAATGATTCTGTGAGCAACTCATTCTGCCTGCCTGCTTTGCCTGATTTTGAGTAAAATTTGCTCGTTTTTTATAAAAAAATCAATATTTACATACATGGTGTGTTGTGAGTTAATTCTGTGAGTTTGTTTGCTAGCAAATTTTATGTGACAGAAAAAGGGACTTAATGACTGTTTTTTACACTTACCACCTTTCCAGCATCCCCATGGTCATGTGATCAAAATTCAGCCGCTTGTCAACTGCCTCATATTTATGGCCATTTCTGTGTCTCAAGGTCACGTCATCCCCTTCTGACAATGAGAAAGCCAAATTCACTTACCCAACCAGGTTTCTAACTTATCAGCTGCAGTGATTCACTTAACAGCAGATGCAGGAAAGGTCATAAAAAGGGCAAAACTCACTTAACAAATGTCTCACTTAACAACAGAAATATTTTTGTTTCGATTATGGTCATAAGTCGAGGACTAGCTGTATATCTTCAATATGTCTGTCCCGGGCCTTGCTTTATAACACCCGTCTCATTTCTTTTTTTCTGCGATGTTTGGCAGCCTACGTAAAACTTCCCCCCGAAAAATTTGCCCCCAAGAAGCAGGGGGAGGCCGCGAAGGAGCTCCCCACCGAGGCCAAGAAGCTGCAGCTGAACTCCGCGGAGGAGCTGTACGCAGAGATCCGGGATAAGAACTTCAACGCCGTGGGCAGCGTCTTGAGCAAGAAGGCCAAAATCATCTCCGCTGCTTTTGAGGTAAGGAAGCAACGCTCAATCTTGGCAACCGGAAGGCCTGTGGACTTCAGTTCCCAGAGTTCCCCAGCCAGCCACATCGACTGGGCCCAGGAAGGACAAAAGAAACGCATCAATCCATCTTCTCCTCTTAGGATCCAACTAGGTTGTGACCAATCCACTACAGGTAGTCCTTACAACAGTTCATTTAGGGACTGGTTGAAGTTACAACGGCATTGAAAAAGTGACTGTTTTTCACACAACCATTGCAGCCTCCCTGTAGTCATGTGATGAAAATTCAGGGGCTTGCTAACTGACTCATATCTATGACGGTTGCAGTGTGACCTTTAGCGGCCTTGTGTTTTGACCCAGGCTTCCTAAGCACACGCTTAGTCCAAACTACTCTTGTTTTATTTCAGCACTGGGAATTACGTGCATTCCCAGCCCGTAATGAGTCCCAAATAATCCCTCGAGATAAGCAACCCCCTTTCTCTCCTTTGAATCGCTGCCAACAACTAAAGTGTCAAAGTAACTATAAAAAAACCAACCGAAGTACAAAATCCACACAGAGCTTCAAGGTTTAATCCGAACAGCGCGAATAACTTTGCTTCCTGCAAAGGTTTCTCTACCTTTGCACCTCCTTTATACCTTAGGGGAGGGGCAGTTACCTCCAAGCCTTACTCCGGAGTCGCCCCTTTTGTCTTAACTGTTCCTGTCTTCTAGCAGCTCTGTGCATACGCACACTGGGAACAGGCTCCCCTTGTACCTCTTCCTCGCTGCTGCCAGACTCCAGAGGCAGCACCCCCCTCCCAGATGGCCCTGGCCCCATCTCTGCATCGGATGCAGGACCCTCATCCGAGTCCACCCCAGACTCCCAGACTGGTCCCCGTTCTTCCCCACTGTTCGATTCCATTATTGTCTGCACCGGCTGCCAGCGAACCACAACAGCTTCTGGCAAGCAGAGGCCATGGGGAAGCCAGTGTATGCTTGTTTCTAACTAACTTGATTCACGATGATTCACTTAACGAAAGTCTGTAGAGAGCTGTCTGCAAGGAATATAAATCCTCCCGTTCTCCACCATTCAGTCCGAGCTGAAGAAACTTCTTGGATAAGAAGCGAAACGTCTTCAAAAGAAAGAAAGAAAAAAAAAAAACCCAAGAAAGTCCAGTTGCCACCTGAAAAAAAAGCACCTGTGGCAAGAAAGGTCGTAAAACGGGGCAAAACTCGGTTAACAAACATCTCACTTAGCAAGGGAAATTTGGGGCTCCACTGTGGCCCTGAGGGCTACCTGTGCATAATCTTTTGCGCAGCTGCAGTGAAAAAGTTTCTTGAGCCAGGAGGATCTGAGCTCCGTAATTGGTACGAGAGGGAATATTCGTATTTTTACACTGGAAGGAAGGAAGAAAGGAAGGAAAAGGGGATGTCACATCGTCAGATCTAATAGGTGATAATGAAACAGCAGCTTACAAGGAGCGGAGAGACCCATTAATGGCCAGTCTTCCTTATGGTCGGCCTGCCTGGGCTTGCCATTCGTAGCGTTGACACTTCCTTCCGCTTTTGCCCTTGTCAGTAAGCGTGTGGGATTTGCACAGTTTCTGTTTCTCTCTCTCTCTCTCTCTCTCATTCTCCCCTGAAAAAGCTGGATATAGATTATGGACTTCGGCAGGTTAATTAATATATCATTACACCTTGCGGTTATCCGGTCCTTAAGAGTTATATACACTCTGCTTTTCATTGCTATGGAGATAATTCCACTAATCCCGCTTCGGAAAACTGCCTGAGATTTGCCAGATGATCATTTCTCAGACAGTGAGGGAGGGGGAATTTAGGAAGCTAAATTTTTTTTCTCCCCCACCGAGATTCTCAGTCCAAAATACAAGCTTTTTAAAGAAAGAAAAGGCACGGTGGAAATACAGAATTTAAGAAAAACTTGAGCAGATGGATCACCATTAAAACAAACCAATTTTAGAAATTGGAGTATCTTCCTGAGGTCCATTTCTTCTACTAGCAATAGTTTTGAGTTTTGCTGGCATGCTGGGAAGTACGTTGTACGTATAAATGTCACTGAATTAGGTGAGCCAGTTGACACTTTGAGGGATCCCAGTCAAGGATTCGTGTTCCAAGCACCGTTTCCTTTCAGCCTAGAGAAAAATACAAACACCTCATTGTTTCTCCTGGAACAAAAATAAAACTGGACGAATCCAGTGGATTTAAGTCACTGCTTTTTGGACATTTTAGCCATTCTTTAGGAATTGGACAGGAGAAGAAAAAATTGAACCAGGAGAAGTTGATCTTCTCGTAATACGAAAAATGACATGGAGTGACTTCTGTCAATCTCAATGAAGCCGAAGGGGATTGTTAGCTGTCGGGCGAAAGGGGTAGAATCCAAGTAAGATTAATAGAGCTGTGAGGAGGGGGGGGAAGGACAGCCAGTCTAGTGGTTAAGGCACAAAGCTAGAAAGAGGGAGAGAGTGTCCTAGCTTTGAAAAAGAGCTGGGTGACTTTGGGCCAATCACCAGGAGATGGTGAGTTCTAATCCTGCCTTAGGAATGAAAGCCAGCCAGTCCCTCTCTCTCTCTCAGCCAAACCCACCTCACAGAGTGATCGTTATGGGGAAAATAGGAGGAGGAGGAAGGTGTGTTGGATATGTTCTCCACCTTGAGTTGTTTGCAAAAACAATAAATGTAAATATTGTAAATAAAATGAATGGCTCTGGACTCCCTGATTTACGTTCTTAGGAAAGGCACCACGCCAAAACTGTGGGGGAAATCAAGCAGTTCGTCTCCCAGCTGCCGCACATGCAGGCTGCTAGAAGCTCTTTGGCAAACCACACCTCCATCGCGGAGCTCGTGAAAGATATCACCAGTACGTAACTCGAGAGTATCTTTTTTTCAGGGGACGGGCATAAGAGAGGGTAGGTTTCCCCTCTTGAACGATGATCAGACCAAGAGTTTTAATCTCTTCCTGCGATATTGGCCATTGGCCAGATCTCATCGGCATCCTTGCTATTAAAATTATCTCAGGATCCCATTATTGTCACTTCTTTACAACTTGTTTTGTTTTTCTATTGTAAGCCTCTGAAGACTTCTTCGATAATTTAACGGTGGAGCAAGAATTTATGTCCGGCATAGATACCGATAAGGTAGGCCAATGTTTCCTCAAAACAGCTGATGCGTTTTGCATAAACTAATTTCCCGTGGAATTGAGGGGATGTATCTCTGGCAAGGGGCATTCCACCCAGGAAACTGGCATCCATAATTTGGGGTTTAAGCATCTTTGAAACCTAGATTGCTGTGGTCCAAACTAGTCCTTTAGCCAGTGTTTCTCCACTTCGTCCACTTATAAGATTATAAGACTTCAACTCTCAGAAATCTGCAGCCAGCATAGGTGAATGGAAACCACAGGAGAAAAGGTAACATGATTCATCAGATTGGTGCAAAATGTTTTTGAAATCCAAGATCTTTGGCCTGAAGCTTCTTCCGTATCTTCAGCGCGTAATCAATTCTGCAAAGAAAGTAACCTCTACTATGCAAGTTTGTGATTTTTGTTGAAAATTTAATTTTTTTCTCCGCAGATCAACAGTTACATAGAAGATTGTATTGCCCAAAAGTATCCCTTGATTAAGATACTCAGGCTTGTTTGCCTGCAGTCGGTGTGCAACAGCGGCTTAAAACAGAAGGTGCTGGATCATTACAAGAGAGAAATTCTCCAGGTTAGACTTTCACAAAGGCAAATATTGATACAGCTTGGGGAAGATCTTAAACAAATTCGGAGCATTTTGTAAAATGAAAACAATCACAGATATGGAAAGAAAAAAAATCAATGAAAAGATCAAGATGTTTTATCCTCCTTTATGATTTATTAGTTTTCCTTGAATATGCAATTGTCAGTTTTTCTTCTTTGAATGGTCGTTATAATTCTATATTTCCTCTGAAAATTGTTTGCAGATTAAAAATGCAGACTAGAAATGGTGAGAGGTCGTAAATAATTTTTTGTCTTTTTTTAAATTGTTTTTATTGCAATTTTCAAAAATACAAATCTCATATTTGTGACAATGTTTTGGCATCAACAAATACATATATATATATATATTCTATATACCTTATTATATACACATCTACATTAATAATCTCTTGAGGTCTCTTACATTATTTACAATAATCCACTCTTCTTAGTCTTTACACCTATTTTCTAATGACTCATACCATTTATCACATATTACATAATATTTGAAATCCTCCTTGTCTTTCATTTCCAACTTGAGCTTATTCATTTTCCGCGCATTCCAATACTTTTTGTATGATTCTGAAGGGGTATTAGCTCCTTTCCATAATTGTGCAAAAGCTATTCTGGCTGCTGTCAAAATATGCAGTATAATATATTTAATTTTTTTAGGATATTGGCCTGTAATTATTCCTAATAAAAAGAATTATGAGTTCAGTTTGGTATTTGGTGATCTCTTGCAACCAGTTCTTTATTTCCCTGGTCTCGGGGCATAACCACCACATGTGATAGAAGGTACCATCTTTTTGTCCACACTTCCAACATTTTGGACTTGTGTTGGGATAGATCTTATCGTAAATAACTTTTAATGGTATATAACTGGGCTTTCAAATCCTTGAAAGGAAATCTGAAATGAATCCATAGATTCCCTTTCAACCTGGCAGGGAAACAGTCTCTACGGCCTCAGCGGCTAAACTCGCCATTTCATAAATAATGTGTAAAATGAATATACCGAGGCTAAAAGGCCCTTGTGCTTGTTCCAGACTTACGGCTACGAACACATCCTGACCTTGAATAACTTAGAAAAGGCTGGACTTTTGAAGCCCCAGCTGGGCAGTCGAAACAACTACCCAACCATCCGGAAGACTTTGCGCTTGTGGATGGATGACGTCAACGAACAGGCAAGCTCGCCTCGGCCTCTTGCAGCCTTTTTAAGAGGAGGTTTTTTCAAAGTGGCCCCACGTTAACTCTTCCGTTACTCTTCCATTCCATCCCTTCTTTGCTTCTTTTCTTACTTTTTGCAGAACCCGAACGATATCTCTTACGTCTACAGCGGTTACGCACCACTAAGCGTGCGCCTGGCACAGTTGCTCACCCGGCCAGGTTGGCGAAGCATTGAAGAAGTTCTAAAAATACTTCCTGGTCCACATTTTGAGGAGAGGCAGCAGCTGCCAACTGGACTTCAAAAAAAGCGTACGTCTCTTTGGACCTCCCCGTTCAACGGGAATATGTTTTTTAAGCGCTCCAGGAGTGTGGATAAGAGCCACAGCCACAGTCCAGTTGCCTCTTGCAGAGTTTTAGGGGGTTCCAGTGGCCACATAAATGAGGTGATTGGTCACTATGGGAGGCACCCAGTTCTTTCCAGAATGTTACAGTAACCCAAAGAACCTTGATTACGTTTAATCAATCACGTTTAAATTCTGGAGTGGTTGGGGTGGCCTAGAGGTGGACCTCTTGCCTCCCAATCAGGAGGCTGTGGGTTCGATCTTAGGTAGAGGCAGATATTTATCTCTCTGGGCACAATGAGAATATATCTGCTGAAAAAAAAACTCTGCATTGGCAACAGGAAGGGCATCCGGCCAGTAAACACTCTTCTAGCTCCATTCAATAGCCCAGATTCCACCCCGCAAGGAATTATGGGGTCGTTAAAAGAAGAAGAATCACATTGAAATTTGGCATTGCACTTCGTAACTTCCTCCCGTGTGGCAAATGTTCCTTGATGGTATTGCAGGGAGTCCTTGGCTTAACGTCCATTTCTTTAGCGACCGCTTAAAGTTACAAAAAAAAAAAAGTGAGTTACGACGTCCTCGTACTTACGCCTGTCGTTCCCGTGGTCACGTGATCAAATTCGGTCGCTTGGCTCGTCTGTCTTGACGAGTCAATGGAGGAAGCCGGATTGACGGAGCAATTGCAGTGTTTCGCTTCAAAACTGGTGTAAAATCAGCCATGGCTCACTTAAGCACCTTGCTTAGCGACAGAAACTCTAGTCCCAGTTCTGGTCATAAGTTGAGGACTCCCTGTTTATATACGTTTGCTCACACTCCAATAATTGCATTGATAGGAGACTTTTTTCACTGTTCTATGGACACTTGAGTGGGTGGAAATGAGCAGCAAAGCACAACATAGAGTTTTGAAGGCAGTTTTCAATATAAATATATATATAAGTATATATGTGTTTGTGTGTGTATATATGTGTGTATGTGTGTGTGTATGTATATGTAATGTTTTCATGGGTATTTATATGTATGGTATTTAGGTTTTCTTCAGGTATTTTCCCACGTCTTAATATTTGTGCTTTTATTATAGCAACAGAATCTCATCTACCATCCTCAGGCTTGTGTACTGGATTCTTTTTAATTTTGTGTGTCAGGCTTAGCAGCCGTTTATAGTTTATATATATATATATATATATATATATATATATATATATATGGATCTTTGGTTCTTCGGGTTTTCTCCCACGTAGAATTGGAAGTATCTAGGCGACGTTTCGATGAAGTCTCATTCATCATCTTCAGGCTTATGTCTTCCTGTGCTTCTCAGAGTAGCACAGGAAGAAGCACAGGAAGACATAAGCCTGAAGATGATGAATGAGACTTCATCGAAACGTCACCTAGATACTTCCAATTCTACGTGGGAGAAAACCCGAAGAACCAAAGATCCATATATATTTATATATATATACATATGTATATACATATATGTATGTATGTATATGTTTATGTATGTATATGTATGTATGTATATATGTATATATATATGGATCTTTGGTTCTTCGTGTTTTCTCCCGCGTAGAATTGGAAATTATATATATATTGGAAGTATATATATATATATATGTATATAGATATATGTATATTGTTTTCTTTACTCCAAGAAGCACAAAGCTGAAGACACAAGCCTGAAGATGATGAATGAGACTTCATCAAAACGTCGCTTAGATACTTCCAATTTTACGTGGGAGAAAACCCGAATTACCAAGAATTATATATGTATATACATATATATACATATATATAAATAGGGCGATATATAAGTACAATAAATAAATAAATAAAATAAATAAATATATATGTATATACATATGTATGTATATGTATATGTCTATATAATTTTTCCCCACAATCATTCCAGGCCAGCATGGAGAAAACCGCGTCACTCTCGTCTTCTTCCTGGGAGGCGTGACCTACGCCGAAATCGCAGCCCTCCGCTTCCTCTCGCAGATGGAGGACGGGGGCACCGAATACGTCATCGCCACCACCAAGCTGATCAACGGGACAAGCTGGATTAAGTCTCTGATGGAGAAGCTGGAGCCTCCTCCTTTTTAGAGGAAGCCGGGATAGACCGAGCAGGACTCGATCGAGATGGGATCGCGGTGCGTAATGTACGTCTGGAATAGGGGCTCTCCAACCTTGGCCACTTGAAGCCTGGAGGACTTCAACTCCCAGAATTCCCCAGCCAGCTTTGCTGGGAGTTGAAGTCGTCCAGGCTTCAAGTGGCCAAGGTTGGAGAGCCCTGGTCTGGACTACATCAGAAGACACACATGCCTCCGGAAGAGAGAAGGAGATTGTGGAGTTACCAAATTGAAAAAGAAGATGGTTTCTCAGCTGCTTTCTAACAAATATGGACCCAGAAGGAAAGCTCAGCTTGGCAATCTGCATTTTGGTCCTCTCCCTTGCATCATTCACGCATTTTTTCTTCTTCTTACGGTTTCCAAACCCTTCTTCCTTGGTATATACCTCACCGTCTTTCGGGACGTTTGTCCTAATATTTCCTCCTCCTTCCCATTCTGTAGTTAGCTTGGTTTTCTTACTTCAGTCCACTGATATTCTTAATTTTTCTCCCCAGGCAGTTAATCAAGTTGGTAGATGGTAATCTAGCCATTTTCCTTCTCCAGCTGCCATTCTAAAGCTTGTAAATCTATAAGAGATATAACCACTTCGGTGATACAGCTCTATCCCAATCCTCTTTGTTTTCAAGGAATTCGTTCCCTTGATTTGTTTCTCGCAGTTTACTACGGCAATCCTGGAGAAAGTGCTTTGCTGCCAATTTTGAAAAATCCTGCTCTCCTCTTCTCCTCATTAATAACTCCTTAAATGCTTACAAGCCCTCAGTATTGAACAAACTCATTTGCACTGATCATTATTGAGAATAGTGGGAGAAGAATATGAGAGGCTGTTGTTTAATCGAACCTCATTCAGTTGCAAACGAACAAGCATGTTTAAAAAGTGCTGGAATATTACATTTGAAATCCAAGAAGATAAATGTTATAAAGACTCAAACGCAGGCATTATCCAGCCTACATGTGTGTGTGATTGCTTTTTTTTTGAACGTGCACAGTTTCTACATTAATAGTGCCAGCAGAATCTCTCCGTATCATTGTGGAAACGATATGATTCTCTCCCCTTAAACGTCATTATTGCAATAGCTGCATTACTCCCCATTCTCCAGAGTGCCATAGCCCCATGAATACAAAACCTGAGAATCAGGAAAGTTCAGCTTGTTTCTGGACAGTGTTGACCGAGTCCCAAGGGAGATAATTATATGCTAACGGCTTCCTGGGTAGTTTGATTTTGATCTACTTTTGATGAAGGCCTGGCTGATCACAAGGCTAATAATTTGATCATAAGAGCTCCTGATTAAATTTAGAGTCCATTTGTCGAGCCGTGATGTCTAAGCCAAAGAAAGGGTGGGGGGAATAATTGAGACCTTTTAGGGTGTAATAGCCAGGAAGAGCCCAGTTAAGCAGAAGGAAGAGGGAAATAAAACTTTAAATAGAGCAGTGAGATGTTTTTCAGGTTAAAGGCAGGCGTAATGCAAAGATTTCTGCTGCAAAAAAAACATTAAAAATTGGCTATAAACAGAAGCAAAAGTTTTCTCTAAAGTGCCTGTGTGCCTTATGACATTTTCCTGCTCCCCTCCCCATGTTTTTTTTTTTTCATTTTAAGCCTGAGGGAACCAAGGTACATGTAATAAATTTACGTAGGATATTCAAATAGCCGAGAGAGAAAATAGCCCCTAAATCAGAGACATCTGCATAATGTCACCAAAGAACTTGGCCACATGGTTCCCACTGACAGGAGCAGCAGAGTTGAATTTCGGTCTGTTGCTGGGATTGGAGCCCAGTGATTGTTGCTACACACACAAAAATACACACAACACACACAAACAATCCCCTGAGCAAAACATGGACCTAAGCACCAAATGATTTAAAGCAGATGTTGAATTTGAAAACATGCTGTTTTTAGCTCTATCTGTATATATTTAACTGTCGTCATAATTTGCTTTGGGTTGAACAACTACACACATCATCTTTTAATAAGCATAGTGTATGTGTTTGGGTAAGATTGCAACTCAGCATGTAAATCTCCCTCCCTTTCGTAGTAAAAGTTATTGCAACAGTGGGGAGAAAGTTACACTCGCATTCTCAACAACGGATCCTTAGATTTATCCTACGCAGTGGCTAGAGATTAAAAACCTACCCCATACTATTTTGGAAAAAGTAAAAAGCTCCAATAATATCTTAAAAGGATAACAAACTTATTGCACTGTGTGTTTTTGCACACAAGTGTTATTTCATCGGGGCGAGTACTGAAGCATTCTTTTTTTAAAAAAAAAAAACACTTTCCTCATTACTTCCATTCTATTTTCATTTTTAAAAAGCCTCGGGGTATATATATATATATATTTTCCGTGCAGCGAAGAACAAAGGAGATCTGTGTATCCCATTGCAGAATTACTCTCTGACCACACCTAGTAGGACTTCGCTTGTCTGGTGTATAAATAGAGAGCATCCTTAGTGCTCCCTCTTCAGATGGTCCAGCCACCTCCAGAAGCCGCTCGCTCCAGAACACTCGCCCAAAAACACCCACAAAAAGGATCCTCCAACCTCTTCTTCCAAAGAAAGGTGAGCAATTTAATCCGCATCGAAATATAATTAACTTTGATTTTTTTTATCAGTGTGGCATTTTAATTATAAGAACTGTAATCTTACGCAAGATTGTTCACATCCAAACAAGTGTTCGCATGCTACTGAAAAATCAGACGTTTGGGGATTTTCAAGAAATTCTCTGAAAGTAGTTTTTTTTTTTTTAAAGAAAATATATTGCAGGTCCTTGGTTTGCTGGCTATCTAATATGTACCTTGCTGGGGAAGGAAAAAATAATAATCTCAATTAGCAGTATGCGGCTCTTGGCTTGATTTTTTTTTTTTCCCACCTTGGGGACTAAACTCAGATTAATTACTAGCTGTCTTGTAAAAGGAAAATTCAGTATAATTAACGGGCTCAGAGCGAAATATTGCAAATCTTCATAAAGATAACGGCAGCATCTTTAAGGCATTTATTAGATTCCCGACCGCATATTTCTAAAAATTGGGGATTGAAAAATAAGCTTTTTATAAAGTTTAGGCACTATCTAATTATTACAGTGTTGCAATCATGTCGATGGGGAGATTGATTTTAAAGCTGCCCCCCCTCCCTTATTTTGGGTGGATGGAAAGATGCAGGCCAAACTATTTGTAGATAATTGCTAAACCAGAAACATCGTTTTCCCGGCAGCCCGTCCATTAGATGCAATTATAACATTAAATATTAAAGTGACCTCCCTCTGGAAGAATTGACTGCTTTGATGACTGGGTTTAGTTGGTATTAATGGATATATTAGCTATATATCTTGAGCTTCTGTGGCTGCATAGCCTGGAATCCTATCAGCTGGCCGCTTGCATCAGCTTTCCTAAAAATTATGGGCAAAGCTTCCAAAATTATCCTCCAGTACAGGGGCCTCTAACTTTGTCAACTTTAAGCCTGGAGGATTTTGGGAGTTAAAAGTCCTCCAGGCTTAAAGTTGGCCAGGTTGGAGGCACCTGCTCCAGTGACTTCACTCCCAAACAGACCCATATTTTAATCCTAGGCCAATTTACTCACCAGGCAGAACACGATGCCCAATAAAGCTGCTTTCTCAATTCAGCTAAGTCTTACTTAGTGATTGTGGTCTTACGTCGAGGATCCTAGGAGAACTAACCCCGTAGTTCTGTCCACGATCCTCTGCTTTAAATCCTTGTTTAGTTCACCACCCAGCTTCTATTCGTTGGCCTCTTTCATTCTGTCGTTCTCTTTTTCCCCCTCCTTTTCCTTCTTCCAGATCCAGCTGTTCCCATGCAGTTTTCCCCACCACCTTTGAAATCCAGAATGGTGCAAGAATCCTTTACTCTCCATTTCCTGAAGGTGCTGAAGGAACTCCTGGCCTTCGTGCTCTTTAGTTACACCGTCCTGTTTGGAGCGCTGTTGTTGGCTGGATGGACGACTTACTTCCTGGTGCTAAAGTGACCCCCGTGTTGTGGTTCTGCGTGGAGCCTGGAGACCTCAGCTGGACAAAAAAACCCTTCCTTCTTCCAGTGTTTTGCCAGACTTTTGTTTCGTGATAATCCTGGCCCTTTTTAAAGAAACCACTTGGTTTCAATCTAAGGTTTTCTTTTTTAAAATCTATTTCTTGAGTATCAGAATCTCGGACAGTTAGTTATTAAGGCACTTCCTCCAATCCATCTTTTTTTCCCTTTTATATAATCTCGCGTGGATATCCATATTAAAAGCTGGCAAGTTGTATCATGCCTTTTATTTCCTGATATTGTTAAAACGCTTCGATGTCTCTCGACTTACTTTCCTCGCTTTGATTGAACTCTGAAATTTAACTCCCGATCTTCACTTTTGAATTTTATTTTATTTTTTTGATTGAGGTTTTTTATATTCCCGGTGTCAGACAGCTTCCTCTTCCAAAAGCAGCTCAATAAAATTATTTACAAGTCTAGGATTGTCTATGTTAAACGCTGAAAAAAAATAAGCGAAACAACTCACATTGCTAAATCTTACAATGTCTAAGCTTTTGGAAAATGGGAAATTTGAACATGTACACAGTCCTATGCATTCTGAGTGATGGATAAATGTTTACTTGGTAAAAGTTAAGTAACAGCAAAGCTGCTTTTTTACTGTTTTACGTTTCTTATTAATAAAGTTTAACATTCACTTTAACTCCAATCCTTTATGTAAGTGACAAAAAGTATGCTGTACAAATAGAGGGATTTTGTCTGAAACACCTGAATGCTTCAGTTTCACTTCAAGGGAAATTAATTGCCCAATAATTGAGTTATTAGTTGTTTGTGCAAAGCATAAACTGTTTGAAATGTGTGAATGAGTGTGTAAAATCATAGGATTCAGAAGAGTTCAGTATCGTTAATAATGACTTAAAGTTAGTTTTTATCAGCTGCAAACATATACATTAATTAGATCTTGCAAGCCAATTAAAAATACAATGAGTGAAATGCCTGGGACGCCTTATATTGGAATGTATAAATAATAAAAATAATTATAGAAATCAAAATAATTATTAAAAGTAATTTCGAAACATTCTGAAAATTCACTTTTATTATGATGATGTTCCACTACTTAACCCCTTTGAAAAGTTGGAAAATTTCATTTAGGCGTTAAGGGGAGCAAATTAGTAATATTAAAACTTGCACCAAACTTCTGAAGTGACAGATGAAGGGGCGCATGCGCACTCATCAATAAATCACACGACCTTAGGGCGCGTGCGCACGCCCCCTCAATTAAAAATAGCCTTTTCTGTTTCCGACTATGGTCTGACGATCTACATCTCGATAACTATGACGCAGACCTTCCCTTTCCATTGGAAGTTGAAGGAAACTCGTTCCCTCCTAGAGCGGAACACGAAGAAAACGATGACATCACAATAAGGTGCGCGTGTTCAGAAAGAGGAGGAGCCAAAGGAAGGAAACTCGGAATGACGTGATGGTGGGCATATAGAGCAGGAGGGCTAAACTGTCTCTCCGCTCTTGTGGTTACTGGGCGTTGTAGGAAGACGTCATTTCCTGCGCGCCTTGTTGCCATTGAAGAGAGAGAGAGAGAGAGAGGGTCGAGATGGCGTCGGCGAGGAGCCGTTGGCTATGGCGCTGCTGCGCCTTTTTCGGGTATTTTCTCTTTCTTCCCTCCGCTTCCCCGAGCTCTGAGGCCGAGGCTGGGAACTCCAGGCCCTTAGGCGCCGCTTACACCGGCGGACGAGCGGCCTCTCCGGGTTGGGGTCCAGGTTGGGGGCCCTTGGACCTCAGTTCCCATCATCCGCAGCCCTATCTCGCGTGGCTTTTCCATTGGGGGTTGCTGTGCGAGGCCTCCTTGCTTGGTGTCCTCCCAATGTGGGGGGGCGGGTTTGGCTCTGTGGATATAAAGATCTCGTCTCTTTTTTGCCCGAAAAGGGGGCTTGATGTGGATCTCGGGGATTGTGGGGGAGGGTTAGAGTAGGAAACTGCCCCCCATTATCCCACCTTGTGGGGCTGGAGGAGGAAACCAGAGGCATCACTCCCTGCACAAAAATTCATGGTCGGTGCAGGTGTAAGGAGAAAGGCCTGGATCTGCTGGCCTTCATTGCTAATAATAATAATAATAATTAAAAAAAAATAGTCTTCAGTGAGATTAACAGCCTTTGGGGCTGGTTGGTAGCTCAACAGCTCGAGTCCTAACCAAGGACCTAGGAACTGTTCAGGTAGCATCGAAGGATATAAGCTGTTCCAAGTAAAGTGTTTTTTTTGTAGAATCGGGGTATTCAAATCTGATAAATTCAGAATTTCCAAATAGTGAGGCAGCCTTTTAGGTATTGCCCCAAGGGCTCCAATTACAATTGGGGTAACACATGATTTCTTTCTCCAATTACTATTATTATTTATTATACACAAAAAACAACAGTGTACACAGCAGACGAGATAGCCATGCTGGGTTTTGTATCACCAATCACTAGTCGAACTCTTCCCAAGTGTTTAGGACTGCGTGATGTATCGGCGGATTATGCGAGCAAGGTGGCCAGTAAGGTGGCCTTCTGCAGCTGACCCATGGCGATCTTGTATGACTGTATGACTGACTTGTATCAATATGATTTATATTGACTGTTTCCTAGTATGATTTGATTGCTTATTGTACCCTATGATTATCATTGAGTGTTATATCTGATAATTCTTGACTCTCGACAAATGTATTTTTTCTTTTATGGACACCAAGAACATTTGCACCAAAGACAAATTCCTTGTGTGTCCAATCACACTTGACCAATAAAAAATTCTATTCTATACTATTCTATTCTAATTCTTAACCCTATGACTATTATTAAGTGTTGTGTCTGATGATTCTTGGCTCTTGATGAATGTATCTTTTCTTTTTATGTACACTGAGAGCATTTGCACCAAAGACAAATTCCCTGTGTGTCCAATCACACTTGGCCAATAAAGAATTCTATTCTATTCGTCCCGTTTTTCTTACACGTGTTGTAAGGAGGCGTTCGATACTTTGGATTCAGGTGTTGGCTTCCTCTTTGTTCCCCCCTCGCTGCTCTCTTAACTTGCTGCGTGTCGTTTCCTTCAGGCGGAACTTTCCACTCTTCTCCAGCGTGAGGACGCAGTGCGTGCCTGGACTGAGGGCGCCGTGGAAGAAAATGGCCACTCTGGGCTTTGGAATGACCTTAGCCGCTATTCCCATTGCACAGGTAGCTTCTTGGGAAGCCCCATTTTATTCTGGTGCCAGAATATGAATTTTTCCTTAGGTTTAATTTTGCTGATTTCACTGTATCCTAAGTCTTCGTTATTTTCTTCCCTTTTCCAACTCTTAACACTTAAGGTGTTCAGACTGAAAAGGTTATTCTCAAAACACACACATACACTTGTAATGCTAGAATGGAACTTTTAAAAAGATATTGCTAGTTATTTACTGAGAAATTGCTTTCTTTTCTGAGGGTCAGCTACATAGAGCCCAGTAGAAATCAGTTTCAGCCATAGCCAAGTTGTTTGCAGAAATTACTGAAATTATGCAGTTAAAATGTATGTTGATCTGTTACTTAATCATAGCCAAGAGGCTAAAAAGCAATAAGAACCCCCAGATTTATTGCAATTTCTTTTGCTATTGGTTGCTCTTTATATTTTTCCAGCAAAATGTATTTCAATTTCTGGGATTTCTTACATTTACAGTTGACTTGTAGGGACACAAGATTCCAGTTGTATGACAGTTCCTAAGGGTTTTTTTTCTCTTTTTAATGACAACACCCATTATTTCCTTCTCTGCCAGTTTGGAAAAGTAATTCTGCTTCTGAAGCGACACATAATGTTTGTCTTTCAGAAATACGATCCGGGTTCTCTAAGCAATGAAGCTTTGATCCGAAGAGCAGTCTCTTTAGTAACTGACAGCACTGGGACGCTTCTTTCTCAAACCACTTACGCATTAATTGATGCGCTAACAGAATATACAACGGTAAGGCGCTGCCTTCAGCATGCCACATCCGGCGGGGTGGTGCAAATACAACTGTATGTTTAAGCCACTCTAGGAAAGAAAGCTTGGTTCCAAAAAAGTGGCCTACAATTACCAACATAAAGTAAAAAGTAAATGTTAAACTCCAGACAATTATAACCTTAACAGGCTGGGTTTTATTTACAGGCAGTTTACACATTGGTGTCCCTGTACCAAAAATACACGCATCTCCTGGGGAAAATGAATTCCAAAGAAGAAGATGCAGTTTGGCAAGTAATCATCGGGGCCCGAGTGGAGGTGAGCAACCTGATCTGGTGCTTTTTGCCCTTCAGGAGTGTTGTGTATGGACACCAGAGGGTCACATCCTTGGTAATATCTAGTGGGGTGACCATAATTAAGGAACCTCAGAGGAGAATGATCTGGAAGCTGTGCAAAGGGGTGCGCCAGATTTAATGGTTTTAATCCCGGCTTTGTTCAGATGACGTCGAAGCAGCAGGAATATCTCAAATTAGAATCCAAGTGGATGACCGCCCTGCGGCTTTCAGAGATGGCTGCAGAAGCAGCATATCAGTCAGGTGAGATATGTGCAAGCCTCTTAATTTTAACTCTTCCCCCCTTCTTCAAACTGTTGACCGAATCAAATACTCTCTTCATTGTTCCACCTGTCAAAAAAACATTTTATCAAGAAACAGTGGACAGTCTCCAAAAGAGTGAAACGATAGTGGAGTTACTTAAATCCCTTCAGACTTTCAGAAATACGCCTTAACATTTCACTAACTCCTAAAAGCATATTAGGAACTCCAATTGGCCTGGTGGTCTTGAGGATGCACTCATGCATGTGATATAAACGTGTGCGTGTATTTGTGATGACTCAGGGCGTGGCACAAAAATAACCAAGTCACCAAAGTAGATAAATTCCCTTTAATGCCTCCAGCTTGGCCCACAATGTCCAATTATCCTCGGCGGGAGATCAAATTCTTCCAAAAACAGTCTACAAAGGGAAGAAATGCAGTCCGAACCCAAAATACAGATAAAGTAGAAGTAAAAAAACTAACACAAACCACACTGAAATAATTAACACGACAGACCAGGATAATAACTTGCAGACTTCCAAAAGATAACGAGGCACACACAGTTGGGAGGACGCCAAAACCCAGATAGGCCTCGACAAAGATAATGCATGCTTTGCTTCCAGCAACTTTGCCATGCGCAGTTTGCCCTTTTAAACAGTCTTCCCGGCTGCAGCCCATGAAGGGGATCAGGGCCCTTTCCTCCCCCGTAAACCACATTGCTCCCTTATCCGTTCCTCCCTGCGTGCCCTAGGATGAAGTGGGTGGGCCTGAGTCTTCCTCTGAATGCCCAGCCGGCCTGAGCCCTTCCCCAGTTTCCTCCACAGCCACCGGAGCCACACTCCCACTCCCTGTCACCTCTCCCTCGGAATCAGATTCCAACTGGGTCGTGACAGTATTCATTTTTAAATGTGCAATCGTTGATCCCCTAATGGAGAAACAAGGGCTACAAGACCAATCTAGCTTTATACCACCAAGGGAGGTATACATATCGTGGGGTTAAATCTAGAGGTAGACATGAGAGTCCACTTAAATCAGTGGGGAGTTCTTAATCCTCAGGAAGTCTAGCATGGCTGGATTCCAATCCTCTTTAATGTGAGTTGGGTGTAATCTGAGCGGCCTTAAAAATGCAGGCGGCTTCCCAAAGTCATTGAGTCAAACCTTCTCCTTTTCAGGGGCCGACCAAGCCTCGGTGTCAACCCACAACCACATCCAGCTAGTGAAGACCCAGGTTCATGAAGCCCGGCAGTTGTCCCAGAAGGCCGAAACCAAACTGGCCGAGGCTCAGACGGAGGAGCTGCTGAAGTTGAAGGAAGAGGAACCTTTGCTGGCGAGCTCTCAGCAGGCCATCAGGGAGGAGACAGAAGAAGCCTACCTTCGTGAAGACTGAGGGTTACTGGCATGGACACGATCCTGCTTAGCGGGAAGGAACGCCACGGAGAACGGGGAATAGATGCCGCTCGGTGGCTCTCTGGCTTCCCCATCCTGGTTGGCTCTCGGCTTTGAGCCGAGGAGGTTCTGTTGCCTGTCTGTTTAAATTCACAGCTATGCAAACGTGAGATAATTCCACCAAGGGGGGGATTTTTCTGGGGCTTGAGGGCTGCGTTAAGATGATCCCTCCGCCGCCAGAATCTATACTGAGGTAATCACACGTTGTAATCACTTAAGGGCTGTGTCCTTGTGTTGCCTTTTTTATTTTAGGCGAAAAGCGCTCGTGTTGTGAAGGTCAAACGCTCTACCTGAAATTTCAAAAGATTAGTTCTGGAGAATTTTAACCGTTTGGAGCCTAAATGTCGTTTTTGTGTGGCTGGTTGTTTTTCTAGTGATGTACTCGGGATCATTCTCCCCGAACCAATTTTTAAAATAAAAATCCAAGGAACAAAAACTCGACTCCTTTATGGTAACGGTAGGGCGAAAAGTGCGCCGGAAAACACGTCCGTCGTTATGGTTGATTGGCCAAGGTTGGAGACCCCTCCCAAAGGGAGTCACTTAGGACAGGGGTCTCCAACCTTGGCCACTTTACGACTTGGGGACTTCAACTCCCAGAGTTCCTCAGCCAGCAAAGAGTTACCCAGAATTCAGCATGGATAGGACAAGAAGAAATGTCAATAGGCAACTTTGTCACATTTCTTTCATAAATTTTTCTTAATAATAGATGGTGGGAATGCGGTAGATGTAATATATCTTGACTTCAGCAAAGTGTGGGGGGGAACTTTCTGGCTGAGGAACTCTGGGAGTTGAAGTCCAGAAGTCAATGTGGCTAAGGTGGGAGACCCCTGACTTAGGACAAACTCCCTCTTTAAAGCAGCTGCGTTCAGAATTCAGACCGGGAGCTGTGTGAAATAGACAACATTTGGAATGTTGTCAAGGAGATAGGACGCCTCTCTTTAATTATTTTATTGACTTTTCTGGTGATGCCAAGTTTTGCAACCACTTTAAGCAGAGTTAAGCTCGTGTTGAAGCTAAAACAGGTGCATTACGTCCTGCATACGTTTTGTCAATTTAATTTATGCAGTGTCCCTAAGCAGTCAGGCATAAACGTGGGTGCTGATTGGAGCAAGAGAAAAACTCTTTTGTTAACTTCTAGGTTTGCTCTTTGCCAGCTATAAGATGGGTGGAGTTCGATTCCCAAGAGTTCCCCAGCCAACAGAAACTCTGGAGGAGCAAAAGAAGTCTGGTCTTGTTCTATAGATTATAGCCATTTCAGTAAAGCGACATCCCACTCAAGAACGGAGCAGCGTCGATATCTGCGCCCAGAACGTCCCTAAGTCTCTTGAAAGGGGAAACCGGTCTTGCTCTCTTCAAACCTATTCCGAGTCTTCCAGCATTTTTAAGGCGGAGGAAGCCGAGTCCCACTTGATGTGTTGCATCTGAAACTCCACAGTCAGAGGCAGAGGCAGGCCGAGTTGCTGATCGGGTCCCTCTGGAGAATCCCTCTTCCGCCCCTTTCCTGCAAAAAGATCCGAAGTCAATCCCGCCGTTAGCGGTTGCGCAGGTTCACCGCTCCCTCTCTGGACCCGTCCGTCTTGTGTGAACGGTCTTGTGCATGAAACCATGTGGGGACACATTCAAGGCAGCCTCCAACCGGCTCTCAGACAGGCTGAGGTCCTCTCCAAAGTCAAGGACACCATTTGGAGAACACCAGCCCCAGCATTTCTCAACCTCGGGCCGTTCGAAGATGAGCGGACTTCAACTCCCAGAATTCCTCGGCCAGCCAAGCATGCTGGGAATTGGGAGTCCGACCTCCTTCAAGCGGCCAAGGTCCAGAAATGTTGGTCAGCAGAATCCTAGAACCTGGAGGTAGGTATAAAGAGGCCACTCAGGCAACGGAGCTCAGGGCATGGTGGTTTGCCAATCGTTTCTTTTTTTTAAAGTTTCTAGTCCATCTGACGGCAGCAAAAACAAGCCAGTGAGATCTCGTACACCACCATGGGCTCAAGATGGAAGGACAGGTGTTAAAAATTACAAATATTGAAGCTAACCCCTTTTGAATAACACTTTAATGTTTCAGTTTTGGGTCCAGGAGAGTCCAGGAGGTTTGCAGTCCAAAGAACTTGTAGAGTTGTGTCATTCTGGTTGTATAAACACGCTCACAACTACAAATACTCCAGAAGTTCAGCTTTCTAGCTTACCTTTGAGAGGGGATGGAGTTGGGGGCGGGGCTGCTCTATTGGAGTTTGCACTGTCAGTCCCAGATTTGGCTTTGGGGTCTTTTTTGACTCCCTTCTTACCCTCCTGCAAAGCAGAAGATAAGATTTCAGCGTAACATTTCCCTGTTCGCGTTATTTTTTTAAATTCACATTGTTTTCGTTTTCCTTTCATATCGTTTTTCTTTCATATCGTTTTTTTTTCCTCCTCATGTTTTTTTTATTGAATAAAATAAATATTTTCCGTTTTTATTGAACGTAGCTCGCCACCGCTCGCTGAGATGAGCATCTCCACCAACCGAGGAAATAAATACCTTTCCACACAACGCAACAGGATTTTGAAAAGGCGTTTGTCACCTTGTCTTTGGGCGAGGACGAGGCGACGTTCCGCTCGATTATCTGAACCCCAAAATTGCAGACGGTCTCCACCAGCGAGGCCCCTGCCAGCAGTTTTTCTAAGCTGACGTGAAAGGATCCCAGGATCTTCACGATGGGCGGGTCGCTTCGGAGCTCAGGGGAAGGGGATTTCTTCTTCTTCTTGTTCCCACCCTAGTGGGACACAGAAGGGGATTTTAATGCAGGATTCTGGCCACCATCTTGGCATTTTTTTGGACTCCCACAAACACACCGTGGATGCAACTGCGTGGATCCGTTTCTCTCACTCCACCCTCCCATCTTGGAAGTGACGCAAAACACGATGTTCTGCTTCTCACAGCCTTACCTTTCCAGAGTCTTTGCCTTTCTCCTTCCCTTTCTCCTTCCCTTTCTCCTTCCCTTTCTCTGCCTTCCCCGAATCGGCTTTTCCTTTCGCGCCTTTTCCTTTCTTGCCTGGCTTTTCCTCAGGAGTGGGGATCACGGGCCAGGAGACAACCTGCGAAATGAGTGTTTTGTTGCTGTGGAAGAAAGGGAGAGTTGGAGAGGACAGGCAGAGAAGGGAGGGAGGAAAGACAAAAGGGAAGGGAAGGAAAAGAAAAAGGGAAGGAAAGGAAGATACAAAGGGAAGGAAGATAAGGGAAGGGAAGAGAAAGGGAGGGAGGGAAAAAAAAGGAAAGGAAGATAAAAAGAGAAGGGAAGGGAAGGGAGTAGAGGGAGGGGGGAGGAAAGGAAGGTAGGAAGATTTGCAATTGAAGACAAAAATGTCTTTATCGCAGACAAGGACAAAAACTTGGTCCAAGTTGGGAAAACCCAAGTTTAAAGAAACACACAGGACTGAGCTCTGCTGAACTACTTGATGGCAGGAGGCACTTAAGGAAGCCCACACTCGCACCCACCCCAGTCCAAGGAGGAGTTTCTTCCTAACCCAAAGCTTAGCAGAGAGCACTCCACCTTTTCCTGAACAACCGTCACGGTGGTTCCGGCCAGGAGATAAGCCTTGAGAGCCACCAGATCCTCGCTAAGGTGCTCTTTTCGGTAGTCCCAGTCGATGGTCTCTGTCCAGCCCTTCTTGGCGGTAGAGTGCGTATTTACTAAGAGGGCAAGAAGAAAGACACCTGCCATTCAACCAGCGACGGTTACCAGCTTTCCATTCCATCTACCGTTGGGTTGCAGACACGTTTTGGTAAAGGGGGAGCTGAAGCCACAAACCAGACATTCACCCTCCTCCTCCTCATTCTCCAAATTTCTCAAGTTACCCAGAAGTCCTCAATGCATAGACCGAAAATCGGATGTTTTTCTCTGCAAAGGTCAGGAAGTGACTCCCTATGATAGGTGTAAAAACAATGCAGAAAGAAAACTATGGGGAAATGGGAGCTGCTCTGCATTCCACAGCATTTTTGTTTTGTTTTTGCTTTTTTAAAAAATATTAAAAGTCTTTCCCGCAACCGGTTGAACTGGTTGGGAAGCCGGGCTGCTAACCTTGCTTCATTCTCGCGGCCTGGCTTGCTGGCTAAACCTTGCTCATTTTGTGACGGACAATGGATCACGTATCTCCAGTGGTGGGATTCAATTTTTTTTTACTACCGGTTCTGTGGCCGTGGCAGTGGTAGGATACCACAAAAATCTCCATTTTCTCCCCACCCCACTAACCTGCTTTTCAGCTCCATTCTCCTATGCTGGAGAATGTCCAAGGAGCAGCTCCCTCTTTTCTACCTGCTGTGTTTAATCGTACCAAGAAGGTTACACACCTCCTGGCTCAGGCTGCAGGTCTGACTTGGGCGAAGTCTGAGAAGACACGGGTTCAACTGTCTCTCCAGCCACCATCACTACGGGCGAGCTCACCGCATCCTTTCCGACCAATGTTCCCCTATGCTGGAGCAGAAACACACCCAAGGTGCCCTCAAATGCTTCATCCTGCTCTTTTACTTTTTTTTTTTTAAGCCAGTGCATCCCTGATTTGGTCTCTTTTTAATCATGCACCCCGATATCATTTAGAAACAAAGGATTAAAAAGTTCCAAAGACTTCTTACCTTCCTGGCTGCCTTCTCTTTTCTTTCTCCTTTGGCAAATTCGTACGTCACATAGTAGCTGTAGGTTACGATTGGGGAGCCAGGGCTGCTTTCCAAGTCGTCTGGATTAAATGGGTTGGGGAGCCCTCGCATTTTGCCAAGGGTGACTATCAGTTGGACACCCGACAGTAAGACCTCTGGAAAAGCAGGGGAGGGAGGGGAAAAAAATCAGAATTTCTCCAAGCTCCAGACAGGAATCATCACTGAATTTGTTTAGTCAATTGGATTGACAGGAGAGCAGTCTTCCAATATTTGAGGGGCTGCCCCAAAGAAGAGGGAGTCAAGCTATTCTCCAAAGCCCCTGATGGCAAGGCAAGAAGCAAAAGATGGAAACTAATCAAGAAGAGAACTAAGGAGAAATTTCCTGACAGTGAGAACAATTAATCAGTGGAACAACTGGCCTCCCAAAGTTGTAGTTGCTCCAACAATGGAAGTTTTTAAAGAAATGTTGGATAACCATTTGTCTGAAGTGGTGTAGGGTTTCCTGCCTAAGCAGAGGGTTGGTCTAGAAGACCTCCATGGTCCCTTCCAACTCTTGTTATCCCATTGCAATTCAATGATTCCGTTTTATGGTTATTTTTATGGTTTTACCTTGATTTAGTGTTTTATCTTCTATATTGTATGGTTCACAGATCTTAGGTAGATGCTAAATGAGTGAATGAATGAGGGAATTCATTCACTCCAAGCTTCTGGAATGATTTTCAAGAAGATGGAATTCTATTATTCAATTATGGAGATAAATGTTGGCTGTTGTTTCCAGCTGCCTAAAACAACCTTCCATATGTATATATGTATACTTCAGCTTCAACCATAACAACACAAGAGCAAACAATAGATACAAACTCAAGGTTAACTGCACCAAACTTGATTGCAGGAAATACGACTTCAGCCACAGAGTGGTCAATGTCTGGAATACTCTACCTGACTCCGTGGTTTTTTTCCCCAAACCCCAAAAACTTTAACCTTAGACTGTCTACTATTGACCTCACCCCTTTCCTAAGAGGTCTTCAGGGGGCGTGCATAAGCGCACCAACGTGCCTACCGTCCCTGTCCTAATGTTTCTTTTATTTTTTTCTGATATGTACCCATGTCATGTATTCATAACTATGTATATATTTACACCTATTATCTTGTAAGCGATTGACAAATAAATAAATAAATAAAATTTATGGAAAAACTAAAACCTTTCGCTTTAGTGTTTAATAAAATCTGCTTGTCAGGAAAAGCTGTTGCCTGACAGTAAGAAAAGTCTAACCTGCAAAAGGATCAGTAAAACAGGAGGGGAGAAATTCGCCATCGGCAAAGGAAGTGAAAAATCTGCAAACTTTCTCGGCAGTCCGGTCTGCCACACTCCTCTCCATACCTCAGGAGAAGTCATCAAAGGAAGGGTAGGAAAGAGGATGTCTTAGTAGGGAAAAAATACGACCCCTTGGTAGGACTTTCTCTTCACCAATAAATCCCTGATGGGTAGAAAGGGACCCTGAGGAGAGGTAGCCAAAAAGGCCGGGAAGAAGTCAGGGTTGTTTCTGGCCAACGATGCTCCCGCCAAGATGCTCCTGTTTGGGTTTACACAAGCAGAACTTTGCACGGTGGGACTGAGGACGGGAAGAAAACTCACCTGGGAAGGTGGCCAGGTTGAGGAAATTGTGCCTCTCCTCCGGGGTGATGATGACGTCATCGAAGACGGAGATGTGGGGCAGGCTGTCGATGGTGAAACCTCGGTAGCCCGGCAAGAGGCCAAAGGGGTTTCCTTGCAGCGTGAGGACCCGGAGTTTTTTCAAGGTGGAAAGCGTGGAAAGGAGGCTCAAGAGGTTGGTGAAATTGTTGTAGCTCAAGTCCAGGGAGACGAGGTTGGGCCTGTGGAGGAGGTACAACAGAGCTCCTAATAAAGGAGAATATGGGTGTGATGACCCAAAAGGGCGTGGCACAAAAGCAACCAAGTCCCTGAATAGGTAAAGTCCCTTTAATTCCTCCCACTTGGCCCCCAATGTCCAGTTATCCTCGGCTGGAGAGAAAACTCTCCCAAGAACAGTTTTTCAAGGGAAGAAATTCCATCCGAACCCAAAGTACATATATAAATTATAAATAAAAATTAACACAAATCATGCTGCAGCGATTAATGAGACAGGACAGGATAAGGAATTGTAGACTTCAAAAGATAACGAAACACAGGATGCCAAACCCAGATAAGACTTGACAAACAAAGATAATTCACGCTTTGCTTCCAGCAAAGTGCTGTGCGCAGCTTCCTCTTTTAAGCATTGTGTTCCCAGCTACAGCTAATGAAGGGAATCAAGACCCTTTCCTTCCCCGTAAGCCATGCAACTCACGTTGCTCCCTTCTCCATTCCTCCATGTGCCCTAGGATGAAGAGCGGGTGGGCCTGGGTCTTCCTCTGAACTCCTTCTCCCTTGCTCTATCTCTCCCCTGCTCTGCTCAGCTGGACCGTACCGTTCCCCAGTTTCTTCCACAGCCGCCAGAGCTACACTCCTAATGCCTGTCAGCTGCTCAACCTCCCCCTTGGAGTCAGATTCCAACAAGGGCAGGACAATTGGTAGCCCAGGGTTGAAAGGAGGGCTCCTTGGTGCTCTCTGACCTCGATGGTTTTCTTGCAGACGTTTCATTAACTAACGAGGTAACAATATCGCTGCAGCACTGATGAGGTTACCTAGAGGGGTAATGAGACGTCTGCAAGAAAACCGCCAAGCTCAGAGAGCATCAAGGACCCCTCAAAGCTCCCAATATCTGAGAGAGAGTTTGGGCTAGGCTTAAAAAAAATAAAATCCTTTGTTCACATCTCAAACCCTTTGAATGTTTATCCCTTGGAGAAAACAGAGGCCATTTTTTCACCCTCGATTTGAGGGTGAATTTCAGCCACAGCTTCTCTTCACCTCCGGATGCCTGAAGGGAAACTTCAAACTGGAGGGGAGACACGGCTATTCTCCCCATTGTGGTCTGAGGGGGTCCCTTTGCTCCCTCCATCCTGTGTGAAGCCCCCTCCCCTGCTCTCCTTTCTCCAGGGTGACTAGAAGGATCTAGATCTGGGGGAAACAGCCCCTTTTCAAAGAGGGCTGGGTGGGGAATCTCTTTACCCTCCCTGCAATGGACTCCCTTCGTGCTTACCAGAAAGCAGCTGCCAAAAATTGTTCTTCCGAGGAACCAAGCTGGCAGTTGTGGCTGAGACCCAGATGCTGAAGTCTGGCTGGGGGGGATGTGCACAGGTCCTTTAAACTCTGCACTTCGTTGCCACAAAGCTCCAGCACCTGATGGGAGGATGGAGGGAGGGTTGGAGGGACGGGAGGAAGGCGTGAAAAGTAAAGGGAGATACAAATAGTAATAGCAAATGCCCTTAAGGCTTATAGACCGCTTCACGGTGTTTTTACAGCTCCCTCTAAGCGGTTTATGGAGTCAGCCTCTTGCCTCCACAAGAATCTGGGTCCTCGTTTTATTGACTTCGGAAGGATGGAGTCAACCTTGAGCCGGTCAGGATCGAACTCCTAGCAGTGGGCAGAGTTAGCCTGAAATGTTGTATTCTAACCCCTGTGCTTCCAGAGAGGGAGGGAGGGAAGGAAGGAAGGAAGGAAGGAAGGAAGGAAGGAAGGAAGGAAGGAAGGAAGGAAGGAAGGAAAAGAATTGAAAGAAATAAAGAGAAAGATTATAAAGGAGGGAGGGAGGGAGGAAAAGAAGGAATGCAAGAGGGAAGGAAAAGAATTGAAAGAAATAAAGAGAAAGATTATAAAGGAGGGAGGAAGGGAGGGAAGGAAGAAGGAAGGAAGGAAAAGAATTAAAAGAAATAAAGAGAAAGATTATAAAGGAGGGAGGGAGGGAGGGAGGAAAAGAAGGAATGCAGGAGGGAAGGAAGGAAAAGAATTGAAAGAAATAAAGAGAAAGATTATAAAGGAGGGAGGGAAGGAAGAAGGAAGGAAGGAAAAGAATTGAAAGAAATAAAGAGAAAGATTATAAAGGAGGGAGGGAGGGAGGGAGGGAGGGAAGGAAGAAGGAAGGAAGGAAAAGAATTGAAAGAAATAAAGAGAAAGATTATAAAGGAGGGAGGGAGGGAGGGAGGGAAGGAAGAAGGAAGGAAGGAAGGAAGGAGGGAAGGAAGGAAAAGAATTGAAAGAAATAAAGAGAAAGATTATAAAGGAGGGAGGGAGGAAAAGAAGGAAGGCAGAATAAAGCAACAGCACTTATATACCGCTTCATACTGCTTCACAGCCCCCTCTAAGCAGCCTCTTGCCCTCAACAATCTGGGTCCTCATTTGACCCACCTTGGAAGGACAAAAGCCTGAGTCAACCTGGAGCTGGTCAGGATCGAACTGCTGGCAGCCAGCAGTCAGCAGGATTAGCCTGCAATGCTGCGTTCTAACCAACTACACCACCACGTCAGACATTCATTCAGTGGCCATTCGAAGTTACAACGGCACGGAAGCAAGGGACTTAGGGCTGGCTTTCAACTTTGCAGCGTCCCCGCAGCCACATGATCCAAATTCAGAGGCTTGGCAACTGGCATGGACTTCTGACAGTGGCAGAGTCCCAGGGATCACCTGATCATCATTTGTCAACCTTCCCAGACAACGTCAATAGGGAGGGAAGTTGGATTCGTTTAATGACCGTACAATTCATTTAACAACTGCCATGACTCGCTCAACAACTAGGGCAAACAATAAATAAATAAATTACTAAGGGTGCCAACAGGAGCCTCGCTTTGCTTAATGACTACTGTAAAAAAAACAACAACCAACCCATGGGGTCAAAATTGCAATCAACTCATTTTTACGACCATCAGAGTTATGGCCATGCTGGGCCGGCTTCATTACAGTCGAAATGTTGTATTTTTCAACCGCGAGATAAGGCCAGCCGGCGATAAAAGCCATTTTATCTCCTCTCTCCGACCGACAGGAAATCCCATCTCACCACATGCCCAAATACGGCTAGGGAGACTCCAAACGGGTGTTTTAATTCCCCTGGACTCCGTGAACGGCTTTCTTATCACTTTCCACGTGTGAGAGAGAAGCCATTTATCCCCGGAAGATCTTGCAAGGGTTTTTATCTGTCTCCCCCGCAAGGATCTTGTCATCCATCCAGGAATGAATCAAGGCCTATTTCTGTTTAATTTTAGAACCCTTCCCACTCACAAAAGTTGGGAATTTTTTAAAATTTATCTTATTTATTGGTGTGCATCTCACCTTTATTACGCTCTTTTAGATAAGATCATGGGGTTTGTGTAATTTTTTCCACCCTGTCTAACTAAAGATTGCATGGAGAGTAGGAATTAAGTGCTAGAGCCCATTGTTAACTACATAGCCAAAAAGGCATTAAGAGTTGTTAACCTAATCCTGCGTTTTCTCCAATAATATCACTCTACTAACTAGAGCATACAAAACATTTGCTAGACCAATACTCGAATACAGCTTATCAGTCTGGAACCCACATTACGTATCTGATATTAATATAGTTGAGAAAGTCCAGAAATATTTCACAAGAAGAGTTCTCCACTCCTCTACTCGTTGCAGAATACCTTATGCCACCAGACTCAAAATTCTAGACCTAGAAAACCTAGAGCTATGCTGCCTTCGGTCTGATCTAAGTATAGTATATAAAAACATACATTGCAATGTCCTACCTGTCATTGAATACTTCAGCTTCAACCATAACAACACAAGAGCACACAAGAGAAACAACCTCAAGGTTAACCGCACCAAACTTGATTGCAGGAAATACGACTTCAGCCACAGAGTGGTCAATGTCTGGAATACTCTACCTGACTCTGTGGTTTCTTCCCCAAACCCCAAAAACTTCAACCTTAGACTGTCTACTATTGACCTCCCCACTTTCCTAAGAGGCTTGTAGAGGGTGTGCATAAGCGCACCAACGTGCCTACCGTCCCTGTCCTATTGTTTCTTTTATATTCGTACCCCATTTCATGTATTCATAACCACATTTATCCTTATACCTGTTATCTAATACTTGCTTGACAAATAAAATAAAATAAATAAATGTATTTATTATTAAATTTATATGCCATTTATCTCACTCTGCAAAGCGAGTCTCAGTGGCTTAAATCTGCTTATGGTTAGAAGTCCTGATATAGGTCTTGCCTGTAGCTCTCCCCGCACCAAAAAAATTCTGATGTCAGATGCAGGGAAGGTTACAAATAATAATTCGAGGACCCTACAACAGTCATGAGTACATGCCAGTTGCTGAGCAGTTGAATTTGGATCACGTGACCAGGTGAGGATCCTGCAACGGACATAAGGGTGAAAAACGGTCGCAAGTCACTTTTTTCAATGATGTTGTAACTTCGAAAAGACCGCTAAGCGAAGTTATAAGTTAAGGACTGTTTCATTTAAACGAAATAAATTTGTTCGCCTCGGTTCTTTAGAGGAGGAGGTGATTGTGCCGACATAAAAGTCTAATGGCGAAGGGTTGGCATTGTGCTCTCTCCACTAGGGATCACAGCCCACGTGGCCTGATTTATAAAAACACATACAAGAGAAAAAAGGAATTTTTGACTCTCCCTTTTAATTACCTTCAGGCCCGGAGGGAGATTAGCAGCCGGGATGGTGCTGATATGATTGGCCGTCAAGATCAGCTCTTCCAAATTGGGGAACTTTAACAAACCCACATCGATTTCCGTCACCTGAAAAGGGAGTCGAGAGAATGTGCCTTGGGACACCCAGAGGTCAATTCGGATGACCCATATTCCCACAAGCAGCCCATTAGACCAGCTTTCCAATTCATTCAAGCTGTGTGTCAGAAAACCTCCACTCCAACCAATAACTCCAAGACAGACAACATCTTCTCAAAAGTTTCTGTTTTATTTGGATAGTAAACTGGCCCATCTGGGGAATCCCAAATCGGAAAGCTCCAGGTTTCCTTGCAATAAGTGAAAACTACAAATCCACCCCCTGCACCCATCATCGCATCACATGCCCCAATCACCATCTGTCCCAGCTTCAGACATCCTCTCACCCAGGTGCAGAAATAACATGACCTTGACTTAAGGAAAAGAATTTTTTTTTTTAATTACATTTATATGCCGCCCTTCTCCGGAGACTCAGGGCGGCTTACAGTCTATGGAGCACCATGCTAGGTGCTCGGCAATAGCCTTCATTCCATTGTATATGCCTGCTTATTACTAGGGCTTTTGGCCCCCCAAGCGGCATTTTACAAAGTCAGCTTATTGCCCCCAACAATCTTGGGTCCTCAGTTTACCTACCCCGAGAGGATGGAAGGCTGAGTCAACCTTGAGCCTGGTGGGATTCGAACCTGCACTAATTGCAGGCAGCTTGCACTAAGTGCTAGATGATTAACAGCCTGCACCACCAAGGCCCTTATATCTAACTACATACACTCCAATAAATTTTCCCAGGCTCAAAATGTGGCAGCGTGGGAGCGTCTGGTCTCAATATGGCTTAACCAAAGCTTACACTATGTCCTCATCTGAGGTAACGAGATCGAATCTAACCCAAATCTAACCAGCATCCCTCTCCTTTGGCAAGCCAGCACACACACCCGAAGGAGAAAACCCTCCCAGCCATCAATCCAGTGATTCGGCGGGGGCTGCCGGCACATTAGACCCATTTTAAAGAAGGGGAGCATTTCGCCCCAAAGATTCGGGGGTCAGCAGAGCCCTCCCAACTTACTCCTTTGTTCACGATCCGGAGAGACCTGAAGTAGCAGCAGACGAAGCCAGTACGGACTATTTGGGGGCGCTGCACGGCCAGCTCCCGCAGCTGCTGCTCAGGGGGGCTGCAGTCAGGGGGCAAGGCCCAGGGGGAGTCTGGGCAGCGCAGGAACTCCGTCAGGGCTTCCACTGTCTCTTCGTTGGGCGGCAGGAGGCCATTGCGCCGGAGGAGAGTGACCGGTCGGGGAGGCAGGCAAGGCAGGAAGCGGGATTTGTTCTGAGAAAGGAGGGGGCACAGAAGGGGGGAAGCCATTGAAGGGCAGAGCATGGAGGATGCCCAGAGTTGCTGCAGATGGTGGGCATCTGCCCCCTGGCGCTAAGCCCTAAGAGGGCCTCTCATCGGCCTGGCTAACCGTGGTTTGAGCAATAAGCCATGATCAGCCGAACTTGGGCCTGAAACCTCAAAGGGCTTGGCTGTGGATGATGGGCAGTGAGATCTCCAGTGCCCCTCAGAATAGAATTCTTGATAGAACGGAATTCTTTATTGGCCAAGTGGGATTGGACACCTGAGGAATTGGTCTTCGCTGCAGTGTGCAGTGTGCGATCATGATTTATCGCTTATTGCTTGCATGTACATGGAGTCCGTGTACATGCAAGCAACAAGCGATAAATCATGATCATAATCATAAAGAGAGCTGTGGAAATATCTACATACCCCTCACATCCTGGAGTTAAACTCCTTCCCTCAAAATGACGCCGTAGAGCACTGTAGACCTGAACAACTAGACACAGGGACGTTTTTTTCCCAAACGCCCTCCCTCTGCTAAATAAATAATTCACTCAACACGGTCCAACTATTTACAAAGTCTGCACTACTATTACTGTTAATCTTCTCATCACTCCTTATCGTCCATCCCCTCCCACTTGTGACTGTATGACTGTGACTTTGTCACTTGCGTCCTTACGATTTATATTGACTGTTTCCTGGTATGATTTGATTGCTTATTGTACCCTTTGACTATTATTAAAGTGTTGTATCTGATGATTCTTGACTCTTGATGAATGTCTCTTTTCTTTTATGCACACTGAGAGCATTTGCACCAAGACAAATTCCTCGTGTGTCCAATCACACTTAACCAATAAAGAATTCTATTTTATTCTATCCTATATTCTATTCTATTCTTTCCTATTCTATTCTGTTCTTTCCTATTGTATTGTATTGTATTCTTTCCTATTCTAATTCTATTTTCTATTGTTCTATTCTATTCTATTATTTTATTCTATTCTATTCTATTATTCTATTCTATTCTATTCTATTATTTTATTCTATTTCTATTACTGTATTATATTCTTATTCTATTTTCTATTCTATTCTTTCCTATTCTATTCTAATTCTTATTGTACCCTATGACTATTATTAAGTATTGTACCTGATGATTCTTGATTCTTGACAAATGTCTCTTTTCTTTTATGCACATTGAGAGCATTTGCACCAAAGACAAATTCCTCGTGTGTCCAATCACACTTGGCCAATAAAGAATTCTATTCTATTCCTATTCTTTCCTATTCTATTCTAATTCTATTTTCTATTCTATTCTATTATTCTATTCCAGTCTACTCTATTATATTCTTATTCTATTTTCTATTCTATTCTTTCCTATTCTATTCCATTCTAATTCTTATTGTACCCTATGACTATTATTAAGTGTTGTGTCTGATGATTCTTGGCTCTTGATGAATGTATCTTTTCTTTTTATGTACACTGAGAGCATTTGCACCAAAAACAAATTCCCTGTGTGTCCAATCACACTTGGCCAATAAAGAATTCAATTCTTCTATTCTAAAAAAAATAATTCTATAAAACACAATCTTTATAAATCATAAGATACAGTGATAGCCATAAGATACTAAATAAAAGCAATCAACATAAATTATAAGACACAAGCCCACAAAGTTACAGTCCTAAGAAGTTAAGGAAATAGGTAAATAGGAAAGGGGAGAAGGATAATAGATTCCAGCCCCCCCCCCCCCAGAGACCCTGCCCTGGCTTTCTTCCTGGGGGGTACCCTCAAGGCTGCCCCCTTACCCAGCTCCCCACCCCACAAGGAAACTGGTCCAGGCACAACGTGCGCAGGTGGTCCCAAAAAGCAGCCGAGGCACTCAGCCCCTCCATGGCATGGCGGCCGCTGCAGGACCGGGCAGCGTCTTCGGTTGCTAGGACACGGGATCTGGTTGCTAGGGGTGCCCGGCGACGCTAGGGGAGGGAGATGCTGCCTGCTCTTAAAGGGGCCGTGGTCAGAGGATGGGTCTCTCCATATCCCAGCGACTATCCTCTGTGTTAGCCTGCAGGTTGCCAATCTGGGTTTTCAAACAGCCACGATCTGTGCCAATTTTAGCTTGGCCCCTTTCAAAGGGTATCCCAGTACCAAGTTGGCAGGAAAACTTGCTAGAGATGAATGCCAGCAGTTGGCGCTTTTCCTCACTGTACTTTCAATGGACAGATTTTTATTGTTTTAATTTAAATAAAATTATTGTGTGGTGTTCTTTCCGTTGCAAACCCTTCTGGAAATGACTTGGCCGGTGGAAGGAATCTGACTGATGTCACACAATGTCCTTCTCAAGAATCCGTTCTCCCTCTTCAGGTGTGTGTGGGGAAAAGTACCTAGAAAAATGAAATTCTGGAGTTTGGAGGCAGATGAATTAAGTTTAGATAACAATAAGCTGAAATGATTTAAGTTTATCTTAAATTATTCAGATAAGTTTAGCTTAACTCCTCTGCCTTCCAAACTCCAGAATTTTAGTCCTTTTTTTTTTAATCTTACGGATTGTACAACAGGAAGAGGCAAGGAGGACATAGGATGCAATGAAGAGACATCAAATCAAACCATGATTAGAGATCCAAACACAATATAGGTAGTCCTCAACTTACGACCAAAATTCAACCCAGAATTTCTGTTGCTAAGTGAGAAATGTATTGAGTCTTGCCCCATGTTATGACTTTTCTTTCTCACTAAATGAACGTTGTAAATCGAGGGCCACCTGTAACCCCAATGAATACCATAATCCACCTTCAATTTAGCCAAGTTTGTGTGGAATGGCCAAAATCCACGCCCAAAGTAAGCCTACACAGCGCTCCATTTTCATAAGAAGGACTTTAGGATCTAATGGAGACCCTTCCCCTTTATTTCTCTGATCAATGAGTTCAAATAAATGCTCTTCTCTTGCTTGGGGTCAACAGAATCCAAGGTTGAGGGTCTCTGCAAGGAAGGGTCAACCCAACCAAGATGGTGGACAGAACCATCCAAGGGTCGTCAAAGTCCCTTTTGGACACTATGCCCACCACAATCGGACCCATCTTGGGATATCGGACCAGTGGAAACTGGACTTCCTGCAAGCCTTTCAGACTGACAGCATCACGGCAACAGCCCCCAGTCACCTCTATCAAGGATGATCTTAGGAAACTGATCGCAATCACTTGCGCTTCGTCAAGAATAGGAAACTAGATAATTATCTTCCTCAGGAGGGAGCTTAAATACGACACGACCAACAGCCAAAGCAGAGAAGCCAACTCAGAAGAGATAAGCCAAAGTCGAAAAGGACTTCTGACTCCCTGCACTTCGCTCACCATGCTTAAAGGTAAGCCCACTTCAAGATTTGGGGTCCAATGGATGGCTTCGTTTCATTCGTATGCACTCTTATTTTTGCAGCCAAAATATGTCTGGACTAGACCTCCTCCAAAATCAACCCAGACTTTGAATCTGGTTCCAAACTCCTCCAAAATCAGTGCAGAATCTGGGATGATTTGATGGAAGATGTTCAGATGCCCAACCTTGGCAAATTGTAAGATCTGCCGACATGGCTGGCTGGGGAATTCTGGGCGTTGAAGTCCCCAAGTCTTAAAGGTGCCAAAGTTGGACATCCCTGTGCATGGGTAATTAGAAAGCCCTTTTAACCATTAATCAAATAAAATGTGAATATTCATAGGTCTCGGGTACCAAGAGGGTCCTTCCTTTGAGGGCCTTGATTTGGGAAATTTAAAAAAAGCAAAAAACCACAATGAAAATTAAGGTGGATAAACCTATCTTCAGGATTGGGAAGGGGTGTGTGATAAAACAGGATGGGATGATCTCTAATCCTGATCATCAGCAGTAAGGAAAAGATCTAGCTGGATGTGATCCCTGGATCGCTGGTAACCCAGCTTTCCAGGGATTGAGAAGCAGAGGAAGGGATCAGTTTTCAGAGGAAACTTTTCTGACGGAAAAAGTGTGTTTCCAAGGAATCTGCAGAATTCCTGGGCTCTGTGGAAGATGAACCCACTGTTTCAAATCATGACCTTGACTTATAATTCATTGATCTGCTTTCCCGACAGAAATGACCGTGTTGGTGATTGTCCTGTGGGGCAGCCAGGGAATGCCAACCATACGCCCACCACAGCAAAATCTCCGGGGGTTGAGTGAACTGTATTGTGAAGCAGAAAAGTTACTTCGAGTCTATAAATTCGTAAGTATGCTGGACCGATGCCCCCTGCCCTGGTTGACTATTAGAAGTGGAGACCCTAAACCCTGGCAGATTCCTCCTTCCTGCTTAAGCAGGCCAAACCAAAATGTCTGTCTTCCCATCCGTCTCTTTCTCATGCAAACCCAGAGCTCCTTAAATTCTTAAGAGTGGCTTTCAGACGTTACAAAACTCCCTTCTTCCTTCAAAACCTGAGATGAGGGCAGATAACCGCACCAAACTTGACTGCAGAAAATTCAGCAACAGAGTGGTCAATGTCTGGAATACTCTACCTGACTCTGTGGTTTCTTCCCCAAACCCCAAAAACTTTAACCTTAGACTGTCTACTATTGACCTCACCCCTTTCCTAAGAGGTCTGTGGGGGGCATGCATAAGGGCACCAACGTGCCTACCATCCCTGTCCTATTGCTTCTTTTATATTTTTCTTATATATACTCATGTATTCATAACTATGTTTTTACTTATACCTATTATCTTGTAAGTGATTGACAAAAATATATAAAAATAAATAAATAAATAAATAAATAAATAAATAAGTGCACCAACGTGCCTACCATCCCTGTCCTATTGTTTCTTTTAATTTTTCTTATGAGTATCTATCTCACGTATTCAAAACTATATTTATTCTTATACCTGTATCTTGTAAGCGATTGACAAATCAAATAAATACTAAAATAAATACTAAAATACTAGCATCTGGAGAGGCAATTCTCCAAAGGTCACCTTCATCAGAAGGACAATAAAATGTAGGCTGGTGTTGGGTGGGAAGCCAACTTGAACTGACCCAAATCTCTGGTTCCATTTTTGTAGGAAGATAACAAATATTTGCCTCCTCAAACAAGACCATTCCTGGCCTCTGTGTTTTCCCAACCGGGCTGCAATTTCACCAAAGCAAAGGAAGAATGCCAATTTCTCCGGGCATTTCACGCGCTGTTTCTCTGGCTGGACAGCACCTACCCCCAAGAGGAGCTGCTGAAATCCATGAAGACGACTTTCAACTTCCTGATTCAGCAGCAGAAAAACTACCTGAGGCAAACTTGTTCTGAAGGAGCATCGGCAGACGACGTACGACAGATCACCTGCCCCAAGTACGACAGTGACACGCCCAAATTAGAGAACCAGTTTCACTATATTTTTGAGCTCTACAGAAACCACACACACAACCTTTGGCGATCAAAATTACCGGAGAAACACAGAAATGTAACTGACGTGTGTGGAGCTACAGATTAATTAAGAAATTGCAACTGAATTTTACGAAATGAATTAATATAATTTCATAATAAAATTCGTTTACTGTGTATTTCTTAGAGAAAGAGTTCCATTGGTTTGACAGAGAAACCAATTATTTTATTAAATTTTAATCTATTTAAAATATTTGAATTATCTTAAACTGAATGAATGTATTTAAAAGATGTTCTTGGGTGAGAGTATTTTAATTTAAGGGTGCTATTGAACATTAAGTTATTATTTTAAATTAATATATGTTAACTCTGAGTTATGTATTTAATGGAAAAACAGTATCCATATGTAATAAACAAATATACAAAAAAAGATAATGGTTTCTTCTCATGATTTGGAAACTATATTTTTGTTATTTTATTTCTGTTTTCCAGGATATTTCTTATTCCCATCTGCTATTGCCACATAATTTCAAATTTAATTCTGGGTTTAAATTCCATCTTCTTAAAAATCATTCCAGAAGCTTGGAGTTCATTAATTCCCTCATTCGTTCATTTATTTATTTAGCATATATCTAAGATATGTGACTAGAATAGAATAGAATAGAATAGAATTCTTTATTGGCCAACGGTGATTGGACACACAAGGAATTTGTCTTTGGTACAAATGCTCTCATTGTACATAAAGACAAAATAAAATACATTCATCAAGAATCATAAGATGCAACATTTAGTGATAGTTGTAGGTTACTAATAAGCAATTACACAATCACACTAGGAAACAAATAAAACAATATAAATCACAACGATACAAGCATCAAGGTTATAATAATAAGTGGGAGGAGATAGGTAATTGGAAGGATGAGAAGAAGAAGAATAGTAATGCAGTTTTAGTAAATAGTTTGATAGTGTTGTGGGAATTAGTTGTTTAGCAGAGTGAAGGCTTTTGGGAAAAAACTGCTCTTGTGTCTAGTTGCTCTGGTGTGCAGGGCTCTATGGCATCGTTTTGAGGGTAGGAGTTGAAACGGTTTATGTGAGGGGTCTGTAGATATTTTCACAGCCCTCTTTATGACTCATGCAGGATACAGGTCCTCCATGGAAGGCAGGTTGGTAGCCATTGTTTTTTCTGCAGCCCTGATTATCCTCTGAAATCTGTGTCTGTCCTGTTGGGTTGCAGAGCCAAACCAGACAGTTCTAGAGGTGCAGATGACAGACTCAATAATTCCTTGGTAGAACTGGATCAGCAGCTCCTTGGGCAGTTTGAGCTTCCTGAGTTGATGCAGGAAGAACATTCTTTGTTGTGCTTTTTTGATGATGTTTTTGATCTTAGGTGTCATACAATAACACAAAATCAAAATAAATCAAGAACTGTACAATAACACGAAATCAAGATAAATCAAGAACTATACAATAACACTAAATCAAGGTGAAACCATAACAAAAATGGAACTATCAAATCACAATGGGATAACAGAATAAGAGAATTGGGAGGGACCTTGGAGGTCTTCTAGTCCAACCCCCTGCCTAGGCAGGAAACGCTACACCACTTCTGACAAAGGGTTATCCAATCTCTTCCTTAAAAAATGACAGTGTTGGAGCATCCACAACTTCTGGAGGCCAGTTGTTCCACTGGTTTTGTTCTGTCAGGAAATTCCTCCTTATTTCCAGGTTGAATCTCTCCTTGCTCAGTTTCCATCCATTATTCCTTGTCTGGCCTTCGGGTGCCTTGGATAATAGCTTGACCTTTTCCTCCTCTCTGTAGCAGCCCCTCAACTATTGGAAGACTGCAATCATGTCTCCCCTGGTTCTTGTCTTCCCTAGACTAGCCAGGCCCAGTTCCTGCAACTGTTCTTCATATGTTAGTCTCCAGCCCCCTAATTATCTTGGTTGCTCTTCTTCATACTCTTTCCAGCGTCTCAACATCTTGGTGACTAAAACTGGATGCTCTATTCCAGGTGTGGTCTTGCCAACGATGGACCTTATAGTTAAAGATATCTAAGCAAGCTAACCAACCAACCACTTCTGGTGTGGCTGCGGTGCCCTGCCATTTTGTTCTGACCCAAACCTGGTTCCAAGAGAGCAAACACGAGATAAAGGTAATGGCACAACCTTTTAATGTTTCATTTACGAATCCCGTTTCTTCACAGATAAAAGGCTGCTTCCAACTAATTAGCTCTGACAAGAAACAGCCTGGCCAAGTTTTTGCAAGGCTGCCAAGAACACCAGATAAAGTTACCTAAACAATAAATCAGAGTCTCCAAACACCAAGCAAGATGTTCTGAATGTCCACAAGGCTTGAGTGCAAAAACTTCTTTGCTTCCTGCAAAGATCTCCGGTTCCTCAGCTGACTTTTATCTCTTAAGGGAGGGGCCATTACCTTGCAGCCTTACTTCCGAGTCGCCCGTGCTGCTACAGCTGCTCTTTTCTTTGAGCAGCCTTGCACGCGCATGCACTGGGCACAGGCTCCTCGGGAACCTCTTCATCGCTGCTGCCAATCTCCACAATCTCCGAAGGCAGCACTCCACTCCCTGATGGTCCTGGCATTGGACCAGGATATTTACAAGACCACATTCTGCCATTTTCCTCTCACCGTCCAGTGCGCTCCCACAGGGAGGGTCTCCTGCGGGTCCCGTCGGCATCTATGTGTCAGCTGGTGACCCCGAGGAATAGGGCCGTCTCTGTGGGGGCGTCTGCCCTCTGGAATGGGTTGCCCCCGGAGTTACGGACAGCCACGGACCTGGGGACCTTCAGGCGTGCCTTGAAAACCTGGCTCTTTGACCAGGCCGGCTTGGGCTGATTTTAGATCTGGGTATTTTACTTTTTATATTAAATTTTAGGGTTTTAGGGAGGGGTTTTAATTGATTACAGCCAGGGCTTTAGTTTAATTTAGTTTTAACTTTTCACATATGTCTTGTTTTAATTGTATGGCTGTGCACCGCACCGAGTCCTACGGGAGAGGAGCGGTATATAAATATTTATTATTATTATTATATTATTATTATCCCTGCATCACACGCAGGCCCTTCATCCAAGTCCTCGCTCTCTGAGACCTCAGCCGTCCACACCTGCTGCCGGTGAGTCCCAACACATTTCCTGAGGAGACATTCATAAACAGTGTGTGTGTTATGGATTGTCTCAAAGCACCACAATCGCATTGTGGGGATCTCTTCTCCTACGATCGTTTGAGGAAAGAGAGTAAGGGCAGTCCTTGACTTAAAGCCACAACCGCATCCCAAATTTCTGTTGCTAAACAAGGGTGTTGTTCAGGAGGTTGTGCCTCATTTCACGACCCTTTTTGGCCCTTTTCATTAAGCGAATCACTTGTCGTTAAGTGAATCATGCAGTCGTTAAACTAATTGGCTTGCCTCATTTACTTTCCCTGTCAGAAGTTGGACAAGACACTTAAGTGTGAAAATCAAGTTTAGGTCCCTGTTTCCAGTGCCGTCCTAACTTCAAATGGTCATTCAAATTAACGGTTGTTAAGTCAATAATGGAATATTCAAATTGCAACCTCATTCATCCTCAGGCGCCATGCTGGCTCTCTTAAAATTCGACTTTTGCCCTTGGATTTTCCTGATTTCCTGGCAGAAATGCATAATCTAATTTCCCCCTCCTTCCTCTGCTTGTGGTAAGGCTGGTTTCATGGGGCAAATTAACATTTATCATCTATCAGATATCTCTTTCTCTCTTCCTTTTTCTGCATATTAATTCCTCTCACCCAGCCCTTGGCACCCACTGATCATATCTGGACCATTAACAAGACTGACTAAAGTTTTCCCTAGTTCAGAAATGGGACAAGTGAAAGGGATTTAAAGAATTTTTCCCATGAGACATCATGACTAGGGCTTTTAATGATAATAATAAGAAAAAGGAAAAACCCAGAAGCATTTCCTTCATTCTTATGGTTTTTTCCCACACTGTGTTCGGAGGGCCATACGAATGAAGATAGGAATAGTTTTTCCAGTCTGGAGTGTGAGTGAACTCCCCAAGTTTTCATTAGTGTTGGCAGGAGAAGGAAAAAGAAATGGAAGGAAGGAAGGAAGGAAAAGAAAGCAAGCAGAGGAAGAGGGAGAGAAAGGAAAAGAGAGAAAGGAGGGAAGGAAGAAAAAAGAGATAAAGAGAAAGAGGAGAAAGAAAGAAAGAAAGAAAGCTTTACCTGCCTTCAAAAACACAGCCACCCCAGAAGCTTCTTCGAAATTCACTGCCTGATTCAGGAGAAAAGAGTTTTTTCTCTTAAAGAAATTAAATGTGCAAAAATAAATCTATGCATTTCAGGTTTTGTGCAGGTGGTCTAGGAGAGATCCTGGCTGACATCCTGCGATAATGATGTTAGTTTTGACTCTAGAAAAATGATTTAAATTACTTTAAAAAAAAAAAAAAACACCACCACTATATCTAACCCTGTACCATGAGGTGTTTGGTTTTCTTGCTAGGTGCTGCTGAGGTTTTTACCTGGTTGGGTCAGAAAACGTCTGCAAGAAAACTACCAAGCTCAGAGAGCATCAAGGACTGTTCAACCCCGAGCAAAAAAATATTTTCTGTCAGAGATCCTAAAATATTTTTTGGAAAAAGGGGGAAGGCATGAGGTGGACACCACTGGACCATGGTCAACTCTGAAGCTGGCCTGACCGAGGCCGTCTTTGAGGCTTCAGGGGAGATGAGAGTTAGGGTGGGGGGGAATAGAGATAGTTGGGGGTGGAGGGATTGTAGCCAAAATGAAAACGTCAGGATTCCAGCAATTGGTCCTATTAAATCATAATTCTTGAGCCAAACTTCAAGAAACATCAAAGGATTTAATTGCTGGCACTGCCCTGTGTGAAGCAAACTCTGACAAACGTCATTTACAGCCCCCTGTGACCCTGTTTCTCCCATTCCGCCTGGGTGTGTCATAAATCAGATTCTCCAATTACATCTACTTATGGACAAAAGCTCCTGTAGTTTATTTACAATCTTTTTAAAATGATTTAAAATCTTTCATTTAATTTAAAATCCTACCTGTCAATGAATAGTTCAGCTTCAACCATAACAACACAAGAGCAAACAATAGATACAAACTCATGGTTAATCCCACCAAAATTGATTGCAGGAAATACGACTTCAGCCACAGAGTGGTCAATGTCTGGAATACTCTACCTGACTCTGTGGTTTCTTCCCCAAACCCCAAAAACTTTATAACCTCAGACTGTCCGCTATTGACCTCACCCCCTTCCTAAGAGGTCTGTAGGAGGCGTGCATAAGCGCACCAACGTGCCTACCGTCCCTGTCCTATTGTTTCTTTTATTTTTCTTATATGTATCCATGTATTCATAACTATGTTTTTACTTATACCTATTATCTTGTAAGCAATTGACAAACCAAATAAAATAAAATAAAAATAAATAAAGAGTTGGAATGTTCTTTCGCTTTCAAACTGCTGCCCTGCTCTTCCAGATTTCCTTCCACACCCATTTTTTATGGCAACTACTAAAACAGGCACAGGAATGTTTTATGAGTTGACAATAGTTTCCTCTGGGAACCAAGGACATTCCCACAGGAGGCTGGAGAGAGGAGGAGTGAAGCTATCAAGCAACCGAACAGCATTTCAATTGGACCATGTGACTGTTTGGGGAAAGGGGGCAAACTTTTATTTTTAATTAGGTGAAAACCGTGGGAATCATTAGAGTCCGTGCTAATGTGATTATAACCAATAAACTTGTTCTTTAAGGAATCTACCTGCCTTGGAGTTCTGCTTGCTATGGACATATTGCTTGGAACCCTGAAAGCTATTAAGATCCTACAGATTGCTTAATTGCAAGATCCAATGTTAATAATAGGAACATTTTTTTTTCCAATTCTAGCTTCATAGATATACCATAAGCAGGGGTGGGATTCTACCAGTTTGCACCTATTCGCTAGAACCGGTTGTTAACCTTCTAAGCAGTTCGGAGAACCGGTTGTTAGAAGGAATTATTGGGCTAATCCTGTAAGGAAGGCAGGAAGGAAACGTTCTGAGGTTGCTTACAGAAACTGCCTCTCCGTTAACCCTTATTACATTCTTGGCAGGACTAAACTTCCTGTCTCAAGAACTTCTCTGGAGTTTTTCCCCCCTCCTTTGCTGGTACTTTGCTTATGTGGAGTGACCACTCAAAGTTACAATGACACTGAAAAAAGTGACTTATGACCATTTTTCACATTTACGACTGTTGCAGCATCCCCACAGTCATGAGAGGCCAGGCAAGGAGACGCGTGCCTCAATGTGAGTGATATTGAGTTGGCCACACCCAGCCAATAACATGACCACCAAGCTATGTCCACCCAGTCACATGACCACCAAGCCATGCCCACCACCTAAGCCACGCCCACAGAACTGGTTGTTAAAAACTTTGAACCCCATCCCTGACCATAAGTGTACTACATCCAGCTTGGACAAAGAAACCAAGATTTGACTCTGTTTTTAATAGGAGAAGGAGAAAGTTTCAGGATCTGCCATGTCATGTCTTGTCATGCTTCTCTGATTTTCTCCACCTCTAGAAAGTAAAATGGAATTTTTTTCAAATGGAAATTAAATGAAAGCATCACGGTATAATTCCTGGGTGGGTGGAAAGGATCAGTCAGTCACCTTTACTAAAGAAAAGAAATACCCAGATCTGATTACAACAAGGCTGACTGATTTCTTACATTATCAGTATATCTTTGAGTAACTTCCGTGGCAGAGAGAAAAAGAAAGGACTTTTTAAAAAAAGATGAACTATGTTTAGAGCTTGTAATATTATAATATAATATTATTATAATATATTATAATAATGTTTAGATACTATAATAAACCTTCAATTGACTAGAGGTTAACTTAGCCGATTCTGGATGGAGTGGCCAAAACCCATGTCCAATATAAGCCTACACAACACCCCACCTTCATAAAATGGACATTAGGGTCTAATGGAGACCTTTCCCCTTTATTTATCTGATCAATCAAAGCCTTGCTCTTCTCTTGCTTGGGGTCAACAGAATCCAAGGTTGAGGGTCTCTGCAAGGAAGGGTCAACCCAACCAAGATGGTGGACAGAACCATCCAAGGTCATCAAAGTCCCTTTTTGGACAATATGCCCATCACAATCGGACCCATCTCGGACTATTGAACTGGTGGAAACTGGACTTCCAGCAAATCTGTCAGACTGACATCATCACAGCAACTGTCCCCAGACATGTCCCATGTGGGAAGTTGATCAAGGATTATCTTACGGTAGGAAACTGATCACAATGATTCGCGGGCACTTTGTCAGGGGTAGGAAACCAGATAGTTATCTTCCTCAGGAGGGAGCTTAAATACGGCACGACCGACAGCCAAAGCAGAGAAGCCAACTCAGAAGAGGCAAGCCAAAGTTGAAAAGGACTTCTGACTCCCTGTACTTTGCTCACCATGCTTAAAGGTAAGCCCACTTCAAGTTTTGAGGTCCAATGCACAGTTCGGTTACAAAGTAGGGTTTTCGCAATACAAAATGGCCACGGCTGCAGAACTGCCCCACTGCTAATGGGGGAGAACAGGGCTCTTCACGCCCTCTTTGTTTTTATGCCAAGGCTGGACGTCTTCCAAAACCAATCCAGAATTTGGATCAGAACCCTTCCAAAGTCAGGGAAGACCCTGGATCGATTTGATGGAAGGAGCCATCTGTCCAACCTCTTTGTCAACTTTACAGTTTCAACTTCCCGAATGCTGGCTGGAGAATTCTGGAAGTTGAAGTCCACTAGTCATAAAATTGCTAAGGCTAACTTCTATGCCAGGGGTTAATATGGGTGACTATAAAGCATTTTTTAAACCACTAATCAAATATTTATTTATTTTTTTTTTATTTTTTTTTGTCAATTACTTACAAGATAATAGGTATAAGTAAAATACATGGATACATATAAGAAAAATAAAAAAATATAAAAGAAACATATGAATATTAAATAAAAATATGGGGTCTGACAGATTTGCTGGGGTCCTTCCTTCGAATGCCTTGTTATTTAAAACAGCAAAAGGCCACAGGAAAAATTATGGCAGACAAAGCTATCTGGAGTTTTTCAGGATTGGGATGGTCCATTCAATCTTCTCCTCCTGATCATCAGCAATAAGGAACAGACAGATTTCTAGCTGGACTTCATCCCCGCTTCATGGGGATCCAGGTCTGAAGCGATTGAGGAGGAGGAAGGGATCCATTTTCAGAGGAAATTTTTCTGATCAGATTCCTACAGAATCCACAGAATTCCTGAACTCCCTAAAGACGAAGGGAGAAACCCACCATTTTAAATCACGGCCTTGTGTTCCCCAGGACTCATAATTCATTGATCTGCTTTCCCGACAGAAATGACCGTGTTGGTGATTGTCCTGTGGGGCAGCCAGGGAATGCCAACCACACGCCCACCACAGCAAAATCTCCGGGGGTTGAGTGAACTGTATTGTGAAGCAGAAAAGTTACTTCGAGACTATAAATCCGTAAGTATGCTGGACCGATGCCCCCTGCCCTGGTTGACTATTAGAAGTGGAGACCCTAAACCCTGGCAGATTCCTCCTTCCTGCTTAAGCAGGCCAAACCAAGAGGTCTGTCTTCCCATCCGTCTCTTTCTCGTGCAAGCCCAGAGCTCCTTAAATTCTTAAAGAGTGGCTTTCAGACATTAACAATCAGAATCAGCTGGGAGGGACCTTAAAGGTCTTCTAATCCAACCCCCTGCTCAAGCAGGACACCCTATAACATTTCAGACAAGTGACTGTCCAGTCTCTTCTTAAAAACCTTCAGTGATGGATCACCCAGAGCTTCTGAAGGCAAGCTGTTCCACTTGTCAATTATCCTCACTGTTAGGTTTCTCTTTAATTCCAGGTTGCTTCTCTCCTTGATTAGTTTCCATCATTTTGTCCTGCCTTCTGGTGCTTTGGAAAATAAGGTGACCCTTTCCTCTTTGGGGCAGCCCCTCAAATATACTGGAATTCTGCTATCATGTCACCCCTAGTCTTTCTTTTCTTGAGACTGGCCAAACCCAATTCCTGCAATCGTTCTTCGTATGGTTTAGTCTCCAGACCTTTGATCATCTTAGTTGCTCTTCTCTAAACCTCTTCTGAAGTCTCACTTCTAGTTTGGTTCAGGAGACACACAGAAACATCTGGAGAGACAATTCTCTAGGACAATAAAATGTAGGCTGCCGTTGGGTGGGAAGCCAACTTCAACCGATACAAATCTTTGCTTCCATTTCTCTAGGTCGACAAGAAACATTTGTCTTCTGAAGCGAGGTCAAAAATGGAAACTGAGTTTTCCCAATCCAACTGCAATTTCACCAGACTGGCAGAAGAATGTCAAATCATCTGGGAGTTCAAAGAGCTGTTTGTCCGGCTGAAGGACATCCATCAGCAAGATGGACTGTTGAAACCTGTGATGGACTCCTTCTTGTTGCTGATTGAGCTTCAGAATAACTACGTGAATCACACCTGCTTGGAAAGACCATCAGACAAAACACCACAGTTCAACTGTCCCAAGTTCACCAAAGAGGACGAAGGGCCCTCAAGAGAGAACATGTTTCACTATATTTTTGAACTGTACAAAACTCTCATGCACAAACTTCTGAATTCAAAATTAAAGCTGGAACAGAGAAACCCAAGTGAAGTGTGTAAAGCTAAGGGGGATTAAAAACCTGCACCTGGGTTTTACTAGATTAAGGAATGTAATTTATTATATTTATGCAATTTTTATATATTTATAACTTTACATAATATATGTTAAATTAAATCATAGTTAATATATTATAAATTAAAGCATATTTAATAATATTCATTTATTATTTTTTAAAGAAACAGTTCCATTGGTTCCAGAGAAACCATTTTATTTTATTATATTTAACTCTATTTAAAATGTTTTGATTATCAACTGAAGGAATGTATTCATGAGTGGGAGTATTTTAATTTAAGGAATGCTGTCAAGGTGCTACTGAAGATTAAGTTTACTGTTTTCAATTCAGTTTATTGTGTTAATTCTAAGCGAAACATGTCTTAAAAGCAAAAATAGTATCTATATGTAATAAATAAACTCCTATACAAAAAAGGAATGCTTCTTTCTTGCATTTTGAAGACTGTATTTCGGTTATTTTATTTCTGCCTTCCAGGGTTTTAGTTATTCTCGTCAATTAAGATGCCAAACCATTTCAAATTGGATTCTGGGTTTAAATTCCACCTTCTTGAAAATCATTCTTGAAGCTTGGAACCCACTACTAATTCCCCCATGAAGTTTGATGAACGAAAATAAAAATTACACTTGTAATGGAGCCCCAATTTTCCGTGGTTAAGCAAGGCAGTTGTTAAAAGAGAGTTGCACTCCCCCCCCCAATTTTACAATTTTTGGCACAGTTGTTAAGCGAACCACTGCAGCCGTTAAGTGAATCACGCAGTCTTTAAGCAAATCTTGCTTTCCCTAATTGACTCTCCTTGTTAGAAGGCTGCAAAAGGGGATCACATTGTCATAAATACATGGCAGGTGCCAAAGTGGCCAAATTTTAATCGCATGACCCCCTGGGGATGCTGCAAAATGACAATTAGTCACACACAGTGCTGTTGTACACTCCAAACATTCACTAAGCGAACAGGTTCTGACCAAGGCTTCCAAGACCGTAATTACGCAAACACTTATTTTAAAAACAAGTCTTGTTTTATTGCAAACGCTGGGAATTATTTTCACTCCCAGCCGGTAATGAATCTCAAACAGTCCCTTGAGATAAGCAGCCACCTCTCTTTCCTGTGAAGTGCTGCCAATAACAGAAGTATCCAATTAACTATAAAAGAAACCAACCGAAGTACAAGAAAAAAGCCAACCAAAGCACACAGAGCTTTAAGAACTCGGAACCGATCGAACTACTTTGCTTCCTGCAAAGAGTTCGTCATCTTGGCCTGACCTTTATACCTTATCGTCCAAGTCCTCCCCAGACTCCTAGACTGGCCCCCTTTCTTCCCCACTGTGCCGGCTGCCAGAGAACCACAACAGAACAGTCGTAAGTCAAGGAACAATTTGAGGGCCAGCTAGAATTCTGCCCACAGGTATCTCATGCCATTCTTGCTGTCAAAAATCATGCCAACGGGTCCAGTTTTACAGATTATATTTCCGTGCATTTCAGCTCCTAAAAGTTTCATCCAAAGATTTTATCTGCCCAGCCCGAGTTTACTTACAAGTCTCCAGAGAAGGAAAAGGACCTTTCAAGGTCTCTGGACAAGCTGTTTTTATAATCCACCTGGCAATCAAACCAGAGGAGTCTTCAACAACCTGCCAGGGGGGTCCATCAAGTGTGGATTTTATGTGCATTTTACAAAGAAATTAGGCAGCCAGCAGGGTTACACACCTTGCAGCTCAATGCATCTGAACCACATCAAGTTGTCTTCTTGCCACTCGGCAAGTTCTGAAACTTTTGAACTGATCTAAACAGGATGTGTTTGTCTACCACACAAACGCGAGAAAATTCACAGTGTCTCCAAAATCTCTCTTTTGGAATCTTGGTGGAAGGCCCCAAACAATAAAATGGCTTAAAAATTTTTTTGGGGAGAAAAATTTCAGGACTTTGTTACTATATATGTTGAGGGCAGCAAAGATGATTGCATATGCAAAAATGGAAAGGTCCCTTCAATTCCTACCATCGAAGAATGGTTGTAGAAGTGGATGGAGTTGGTAGAAATGGCAAAATTGACCATTTTGATTAAAGAAAAGAACATAAATACTTTTGTTTCCACATAGAGGCTGCTTCTAAACCTTGTGCTTGAAGTGGAAAAGAATGAAACTTTTGATTTTTTGATTTTACCGATTAGACGGATAGATCTTTACAGAAATGGCTCATTCATACTATGACGAAAAAGCAAAAAGTTGTGATTTGATGCTAATGCCTTATTTTACTGCAGGGGTCTTCAAACTTGGCAGCTTTTAAGACTTGGGGACTTCAACTCCCAGAATTCCTCCTCCAGTCATGTTAGCTCAGGAATTCTGGGAGTTGAAGTCCACAAGTCTTAAACTTGCCAAGTTTTACTGCAACAGACAGTGGGAAGTTAACGCTTCATTTTTTTTTTTTCCCCCTCCTATCTTTCCTCACTTCTCTTCCCCCTTCTACTGTTTTTCTAATTACTTTTCTATGTTGTATTTTACAACACTCTGTAACTCTATAAACAATGTTTTTAAAAAAATTGCATGAGGGGAAATGGCTCAGGTGTGAAAGCTAAGACACCCATTTGCTCCCTGACTTCTCCACCCCGGGGGTGGCTTCCATGGATGATGGTCCCAGATGTTTCTGCAGCTGGATTCCAACCTTGCACACTTCTGAACCTGATCGACTAGAATTCTAAGGCAGGTGAGCGAATGGAAAAAAAAGTCACATGTTTAAAGCTTGGAAGAAAACCACTCTTTTCTCTTCAAAAATAGCATTTTATTTCTGCCGTCTCATAAAAAAAAAATGCAGTGACGTTATCGAAAAATCAAAAAGCAATTGCCACAGAATTGAAGTTTCATGCATGATAAATGTAGATAACAAGGCAGCGGCTTAACTCTGCAGCCTCCCCAAAAAGTCGACTGGTAAAACAAGGAAGAAACAAATACATATTTGTTACACAAATTTCATCTTTTTTTTTCTTTTTTCTTTTGCTTGCAAATGGGAGCACAAACTGTCCAGACAATGATTTCAGACACAATGCAGATAAAAATATCTCCTTAGAGGCTAAAGATCCTGATTGCATTGCTAAAAAGAAATGCATTTTTTTTTTTTTGGCTAACTGTTGTAGATTAAAATCAACCCCAAACCCTCACAGAACAATATTGAAACTGCATTAGCAATAACTTTACAAAGTTTTTCCAAAACACAACCAGTTAGCACCTCTCTTCTGTTCCTTCCAGGTGATCAAAATGATTGTGGAGTTTGTAGCAGAAGAGAGAAGAGGTGATGTTGAGCCAAGGCAAGGCTACCCGGATGCAGCTTTCTGGGTGGAGAGCATTTCCTCACCAGAGCAGCATGGATGGACTTCAACTGCCAGAATTCTCCAACTGCTAAGTGGACTTCAACTCCCAGAATTCAACAGCCAGTATGGCCGACTAGAGAAATCTGGGAGTTGGAAGTCCGTCCATCTTAAAGCTCCCAAGTTCAAGAAAGACTGTTCTAGATAGCATTAGAGTTGTCCAGATGAACCAGTTATAAGGTAGAACATTGTTCTCCCTTGGTGCCTGGAGATGGGGTGGATTTTGGTTCAACTGAAGGCCATTTTTGAGCTTGAATCACAGTGTCTGGGGATCTCTCCTTTCAGCTCAAGATACCCCTTTTCAACAGTTGTTATCTGAAGGACATCAGAGCCTGCCATTTATTGTGCTTTGAGAGAACCATCTTATCTAGCCCAGGAGATGATCTGCCTCCATAAAGTTCAGACGTCTGGGTCAACGGCATCCCTCAGTGCTATCAAGATTTGTTTACCCATCTTGTTCTACTCTGTGGACGGAAAGTCACTGCGGTTCATCCCTCAAGGCTGGTAGAACGTATCATATGGAGTGGTTGACCTAGGACATCTTCCTCACTTGAGGCCAAAACTCAAGAACTCAAGAACTTCTTGATGAGAATCAATCCCGGCGGGAAATTCAGAACTGCTTCTTTGAAGGCCACTTTCCAAGATTTGTGGGGAATCACATACATACAAAGAAGTGAGACAGGAGATATGAAGAGAGGACATTTCCACGAGGTGTCCTCCTCGTGAGCTTCCAAGAGACACTGGGATGGCTACCGCAGGAAGAAGACCCTGGACGAGAGATCTTGGCTAGAATTCAACTTGGTTGTCTTATGTTCTTAAGCTGACGATCCGTTTTTGTTCTCCTACACTCTCCAATTATTCTTCTTCCCCCAAAAAGGGGGAGAAATTGCATTGTTGCGTGCAAAAGTACAGCCGTGGAGACAAGCTCCACTAGAAAGCCTGAGACAATTGGGCATTTCTAAGGCAGATGGGAACTTCCACCCCAAGACTCTTGATTATGGGGAGGGGGTTGAGTCCAAAGTTGAGTCAAGACTCAAGAGCCCAAGAGTTGAGTCAAAGAGCAAACAGTCTCTTCTGCTGCCAAGATTCTGATGAACCATTATTGTCTAAGAGGAGGGGGGGGGGAAATTGATCGCTATTACGGGTATCATGGTTAAAAATAGGGGGGGATATATCATGTAGTTTTGTCCTCTTTTTTTAAATTCACATTTTTTTTCCTCAATGTTTTTGTTCAGTTTTGTTTTGCCTCTCTTCAAGTTTTTTTTTTTCTTTTGGATTTTAATCTTTTGAATCAAATAAAGTTGTTAAATTAAAATAGATCTCCTCTCTCTCTCTCTCTCTCCCCCCTTCTATCGATCGACTAGAATTTTTTCCATAGACCTCAAGTCTTAAAAAAGTCTTGGGGTGGAGTTAGGGGGAGAACGGAGAGAGAATTTTCTTTTAAGTAAGTTTCTCTCTTACCTCTTTCACCCAGCTCTTTCCAAAATTGCTAAAGACCTCCCCTGCCTGCCCCTTCTCAAGAAGAGTTTGCTCTGCCCAACATCTGGCAGCCTCAGCCTTCTTCAGATCCCAGCTTCCATCTCAGTTAAGCCAGGAGATAACTTGGCCTCTTCCTCTTCCTTCTCTCCGATAGCAACAGTTATTTATATACCACTTTATAGCACTCTCTCGAGCGGCTTACGACGTACAGCCTTATTTGCACACTGCAAACCCTCACTGCACAATGGGTTTTGCAATTCTTCCATTTTTGCAAAACGGCCCCTCGTTTTTACCAACCTCGGAAGGCTGAGTCAACCTTGAGCCCCGTCAGGATCGAACTCCAGGCTGTGGGCAGAGTTTCGCCCGCAACGCTGTGTTCTAAACCACCCCGCGCCCCTTGCGACTGAGGTCAGGATGGAGAAAAAGCTTATTCCTACTGCAGAGAGGTTGCACGGAAGGCGGGGGCATCTATTGCTGGAAAGAGTTTCCCTGAGTTGCATTTTTCACATTCGACCAAACCCAGAGGTGGTGTTGGGAGAACCTCAACTTTCTGCCCTCCCTGGTTGGATGCCTTCTTGTCCCTGATGGTGGAGTCAACACAAGGAAGCTTGCAAGGCCTCCTTCTACAGCTGGGTGCCCTCCACTTTGGTGGGGGGCGGGGAGATGGGGAAGCGAATCCTCGTATTCTCAGCCAGCAGGCGGGCTGGGAAACTCTCGGCGAAGGTAGTTCCTACACCTCTGGAGAAAGCCCCCAACTGGAGAAGATGATAAAAGTCTGTCTGGAGGCAGGGTTGACAGCATCTTCTCCTACGTTTCTCCAGATGCTTTGGGGAGTTTGCCCAAGGCCTGGCTGGCTTGCTCTTGCAAGAGGGACGGGTCGGAGAGAATGGAGGTTGTAGTGCTTAGGTGCCGGAGACTGTTCAGAACCACTAGGAAGAAAGAAGGACGCAAAAGAAGCCAACGGGCCTGGTTAATTACCATGGCAATCCAGAGAGACAACTGACAAGATCTTCTGGAGCAACTCAACTTACTGGGCCTCAGGACAGGGAGCGAGCAGTGCTTGTCCAGCCATAAGAAGGCCGTCCGGTTCAGCTCCTGCAGGCTGGTGGTGGACACCATCTCGTTGAAGGTTTCAAAGAGAGGCTCAATGATGGCGCTGAACTGCAGGAAAGCTAGGGGTCAAGGTGCAAACGGAACAGAGGTTGGGATTTCCGGGCACTCAGTCGAGGGGCTGGAATGCAGGGAAGCTCCCGGGAAACGGGGCAGGTTAAATGGAGGTAAAAAGTCCCATCAGCTTTATTGGTTTATGGAATTCCTGAGCCTTCTCAACCTCCTCCAGAACTATCGGAAGTTGGAGAGCACTGTCAATCAAGAACGCAAAGAGGGGGTTCTACAGAAATTCCTTCCTTCCTTCCTTCCATTACATCCATCCTTCCATTTCATCCTTCCTTCCACCCATTACATCCTTCCTTCCTTTCCTTCCTTCCTTCCTTCCTTCCTTCCTTCCATCCATCCATCCATCCATCCATCCATCCATTCTTCCTTCCATCCACCCATTCAATCTGAACTGCTCCCGAATCCCATTTCTCCCCCCATTCTAAAAAAGGTCTTCAGGCCACTCAGAATGAAACCTGTAAAATCCACGGCTTAAAAAAAACCACCGCAAGGATCCAGCCAGCTTTAAAAATGGACATTAGGAAAGCTAGGTGGACAAGGCAGAGCCCAATACAGATTCCAGGTTCAGGAGCAGTGTACCTTCCAAAAGGACCAGTCCTCTCCCCTTCCCGCTTCCCCTGTGGCAACTCGATGGGCTCTCCCCTCCCTTGACACAAATTACACCCCGGTTCTCTTCTTCCCGTGTTTGGCTTCTGGGTCTCCCCCGGTTTCACCCACACACCAAAACAGGATACAATCCAGAATTTCAAGTTTTGCTGGCTGCGGTTTCGGACGTACTCTTCGAACTTGCTCCTCATTTGGTCAAAGCGCTGCCTGGTGATGGGGACCCCCGTGGCAGGCAACTGCTGCTGGCAGGAGCTGAAGAAGGAAGGAAGGAAGGAAGGAAGGGAGGGAGGGAGGGAGAAAAGACAGGAAAAATCTTTGGACTGGAGAAGAATCCAAAACCCAACGTCACAATGGCCAAGTGGACAAAAACAGGCGGGATTTCTTTACAGGTATTCCTTGATTCACAAACGCGAGTGACACTCAAAGTGATAATGCCACTTAAAAAAAGTGACTCAGAATAGAATAGCAGAGATGGAAGAGACCTTGGAGGTCTTCTAGTCCAACCCCCCCCTGCTTAGCTACACACACACACACACGTAGCTACTCCGAGTCCTCACATGATGGCTGCGTTCAGCTCCAACGTCTCCTCCCGAAGGCGTCTGGCTTCCTCCTGCATCTGCGAACGCTCCTGCTGCAGCTTGCCAATGTACTCCACCGTCTTCTGGAGGGTCAGGGCGTGGCTGATCTGCGGGGGGCACCGAAAGAGGGTCTAGACTGAGTTCAGGGGTGGGGTGGGGAGGGAGGGGCAGGTGGAAGACACCACCCTGGGCCTGAAATCATTCAGGGGGAAGGAGAAGGAGAAGGGTGGGAGGAAGAGGAGGAAGGAAGGAAACGAAGGGGAGGATGGGTGGATGGATGGACAGAAGGAAGGGATAAGAAAAAGGAGAGGATGGATGGATGGGGGGATAGAAGGGAGGGAGGGAGGGAGGGAGGAAGTCAACAGCCCATAAAGTCTTCATTTTGGCTGGCACTTGGAAGCAGCTCTTCTGAACACAGACCTTTGATGCAATGCCTGGCAGATATAAAGGAGGAGGAAGAGGAAGGAAGGAAGGAAGGAAGGAAGGGAAGGGAGGGAGGGAGGGAAGGAAGGAAGGAAGGAAGGAAGGAAGGAAGGAAGGAAGGAAGGAAGGAAGGAAGGAAGGAAGGAAGGAAGGAAGGGAAAGGAAGGGAGGGAGGAAGGAAGGAAAGGAAGGGAGGGAGGGAGGGAGGGAGGAAGGAAGGAAAGGGAAGGAGGGAGGGAGGGAGGAAGGAAGGAAGGAAGGAAAGGAAGGGAGGGAGGAAGGAAGGAAGGAAAGGAAGGAACAGAAGGAAGGAAAGAAGGAAGGAAAGAAGGAAGGAAACAGAAGGAAGGAAGGAAGGAAGGAAGGAAGGAAGGGAAAGGAGGGAGGGAGGAAGGAAGGAAAGGAAGGGAGGAAGGAAGGAAAGGAAGGGAGGGAGGGAGGGAGGGAGGAAGGAAAGGAAGGGAGGGAGGGAGGAAGGAAGGAAGGAAGGAAGGAAGGAAAGGAAGGGAGGAAGGAAGGAAGGAAAGGAAGGAACAGAAGGAAGGAAAGAAGGAAGGAAACGGAAGGAAGAAACAAGGAAGGAAGGAAGGAAGGAAGGAAAGAAAGAAAGAAAGAAGGAAAGGAAAGGAAAGGAAAGGAAAGGAAAGGAGGAAGGGAAGGGAAGGAAAGGAACGGAAGGAAGGAAGGAAAGAAGGAAGGAGGAAAATTCTTTGGGGATTCCACCCCCTCCCAAGAACTCACTTACCGATTTAGAGTTTGGGGAAACCAGGCTGTTGAGGGTGCCAAAGCCAATCTTGATATTACACCTCCGCTTCTGCTCGGCCGAGATATGCTTCATTCTGCGACTCTGTGCCCATTAAGACAAAATCCCCCCACCCATTACTTTACTTTAACCTGGTTAAAGACAGGTGGACTTCAACTCCCAGAATTCCACAGCTGAGCTTCCCTTTCCTCCCTCCCATCTGCCTTGACTTTCATTTCAGTTTCAGTTTCAATTTCAAAGCAGTCCTTGACTTAACTAAGCGTGTGCTTAAAATTACGGTCTCGGAAGGCTGGGTCAGAACCCAGGGGGCTGGATGGAGTTGGCGTGAGCTTCAATGGACTCCGGAGGATGGTAAGAGGACAGGAAGGCCCGGAGGAACATGGTCCATGGGGTCACCATGGGTCAGACACAACTTCGCAACTAACGACGACCAAGATTTCAGCTCACCTTGAAGAGGGACACCTGAGGCTCAGGGGTTCCTTTCCTGGACCGGCTGCTCTGCGGGGACGGAGGGCCAAAGCCCTGCTCCGATGGGTGGGGAGAGGCCTGTCTGGACGGCTGGCAGTCTCGGACTTGGGAAGAGAAGAAACGACAACAACACACAGACACAGATACGCACACACAGAGAGAGAGCTCGTCAGCTGAGCCAGAGCGGCACAAAAGGTTTGGTTTTATTGTATTGTATTGTGTATTGTATTGTATCGTATTCTTTTGTATTGTATTGTATTGTATTGTGTGTTGTATTCTATTGTATCGTATTGTATTTTGTATTGTATTTTGCATTGTATTGTATTTTGTATTGTATTGTATTTTGCATTGTATTGTATTTTGTATTGTATTGTATTTTGCATTGTATTGTATTTTGTATTGTATTGTATTTTGCATTGTATTGTATTTTGTATTGTATTGTATTTTGTATTGTATTGTATCGTATTGTGTATTGTATTTTGTGTTGTGTTGTGTTGTATTGTAAATTGTATTGTATTGTATATTCTATTGTATTGTGTATTGTATTGTATCGTATTGTATTTTGTATTGTATCGTATTTTGTATTGTATTCTATTGTATTGTATTTTATATTGTATTGTATTGTATTGTGTATTGTATTCTATTGTATCGTATTTTGTATTGTATTGTGTATTCTATTGTATTGTATTTTGTATTGTATTGTATTGTGTATTGTATTGTGTATTGTATTGTATATTGTATTGTATTGTATTCTGTATTGTGTATTGTATTGTATATTGTATTGTATTGTGTATTGTATTCTATTGTATCGTATTGTATTTTGTATTGTATCGTATTTTGTATTGTATTCTATTGTATTGTATTTTGTATTGTATTGTATTGTATTGTGTATTGTATTCTATTGTATCGTATTTTGTATTGTATTGTGTATTCTATTGTATTGTATTTTGTATTGTATTGTATTGTGTATTGTATTGTGTATTGTATTGTATATTGTATTGTATTGTATTGTGTATTGTGTATTGTGTATTGTATTGTATATTGTATTGTATTGTGTATTGTGTATTGTATTGTATTGTATCGTATTGTATTTTGTATTGTATCGTATTTTGTATTGTATTCTATTGTATTGTATTTTGTATTGTATTGTATTGTATTGTGTATTGTATTCTATTGTATCGTATTTTGTATTGTATTGTGTATTCTATTGTATTGTATTTTGTATTGTATTGTATTGTGTATTGTATTGTATTGTGTATTGTATTGTATATTGTATTGTATATTGTATTGTATTGTATTCTGTATTGTATTCTATTGTATTGTATATTGTATTGTATTGTGTATTGTGTATTGTATTGTATCGTATTGTATTTTGTATTGTATCGTATTTTGTATTGTATTCTATTGTATTGTATTTTGTATTGTATTGTATTGTGTATTGTATTCTATTCTATCGTATTTTGTATTGTATTGTGTATTCTATTGTATTGTATTTTGTATTGTATTGTATTGTGTATTGTATTGTATTGTGTATTGTATTGTATATTGTATTGTATTGTGTATTGTATTGTATATTGTATTGTATTGTATTCCGTATTGTATTCTATTGTATTGTATATTGCATTGTATTGTATTGTAAATTGTATTGTATTGTATATTGTATTGTATTGTGTATTGTATTCTATTGCAGAGCAGAGAGCAGCGGAAAAAGGACTGGTCTCTCTTGACTGAAATATGAAATCAGTCCCAACACTCACAACGCTTCATTTAGTGGCCATCGGAAGTTACGAAAAAAGCAACTTGGGGTCGTTTTTCACACCTGCGACCGTTGTAGTATCCCCACGGTCGGATCGAAAATTCAGGGGCTTGGTAAACTGGTTCATATTTATGACGGTCGCAGTACTGCACACCTGATTCCCCTTTTGCGACTTTCTTGGCAAGCAAAATCAAGGGGGGGGGAGGCCGGGGGGGGAAGCTGGATTCACTTCATAGCCATAGGATTAACTTAACTGCATTGATTCACTTAACAACGGTGGCAAGGAAGGTCGTAAAATGGGGCAAAACCCACAGAACAACCGCCTTGCTTGAGCAAGAGAAATTGCGTCTTGCTTAGCGATGGAAGCTTTGGCCTGAACTGTGGTCATTAAGTCCAGGACCTGCCTGTATTAACTGTGGCTATTGCGCCCAAGGTCCCTTTGTACGTGCTCAGGAGCTAAAAGACGATTTCTCTTTTAACCACGACTCACTTAATAACCATCGTAAAGCAGGGCAGGATTCACTTTACAAAGATCTCCCCTGGCAATAGAAATTGTGGTCTAGCTGTCAACTCATAAAATATTTCTAGGGTCCCTTTGCCAACAGAAAGGGAGAGCAGTGAGGCAGTTTGGAAACCGAAAGTGCATTCCATAAATGTTTTCAAAGATAATAACTAGGTGACTGAAGTTTCTGCCGGGCAAAATTCTAACTGGAGAGCATGACTGATGACTCTGGGCTATGGAGGTGTCCCATTGGAGAATATGAATTAGGATACACCCAGGGGTAACAAAAGTGCAACCAACTAGTTTTTCTCAACCTTCAGCTCTTTAAAAGGGGTGAACCTTCAACTCCCAGAATTCCCCAGCCAGCAGAATTCTGGGAGTTGAAGTCCAGCCCTCTTAAAGTGCTCACGCTTGAGAAACATTGCCTTAAAGTATTGTAAATATATACTGATTGATCGATCATTAAGCCTATAGGCCATATAGGTACAGGTTCAAACACATATTACCAATACAATTCTAAACACACAATTTAAAAGGAGAGTAAGGTCAAATACAATAGTTATAGGATAAAATACAATAATTTGATTGCGCTCCCCAGGGAGGTGGGGGGGGGGGAACCAGGGTCAAGGGTGACATTGAATGATGTGCCTCAGAGTCGGTTGCACCCAGGCAGTGCTGGATATGTTCACTCCCAATAAATCATTTTTAACTTATAGAGGTTCGGCTCAAGACTCATAATGTAATTGGGGTTAAGTGCCGGGCCCTGACACTACCTGAAGAGGGCCAGGAGCAGCCCCCACCAAGCCGAGCCCCTCCTTACCTGGGGAAAGGAAGGCACTGTTCAACATCAAAGGCACGGGCTCCGTAGGGGCGGGCGCAATCTGCTGGGGCTTCCTGGCCCGCAGCCCAGGGCCCGCCACGGGCAGGACGAAGGGGGTCAGCGCTTGCAGAAGAGCTTGCGGGTGGACCACCGTCGCCTGGAGGGTGGCCATCGTGCACGGCACCCCGGCGCCGGGTTGTTGGGGGGCCAAGAGTCCCGCCGGGCCGTGGCTGAAGGTGGTGGCCGGCACGTTCTGCGTGGGAGTAGCCGAGGCGGTGTGGGTGATGACCGAAGGTTTGCCGGGACAGAATTTCGGAGCCGCCTCGGCCGGAGTGAAGAGGGGCACCTGCAGGGCCAGTTCCGGGCTCAAGGAGAGGAGGCTCTGCTGCGGCGGTTGGGACGGGACCTCCGCCTGGAGAGGCAGCTCCAGAGTTGGGAAGCGAGGCAGGAAGTGGGGCTGGCTGCTGCTCAGGGGCAGCTCGGAGGGGAAGCTGGGGGTCTGCAGGCAGGAGGGGTCCTCGCTCCTCAGGCCCAGGCACTGGTCAGTGGAGAGGATGGAGTCAGGTGCCGGAGGGGGCACCAGCTCTTCTCCCAGGTTCACCGTCGGAAGCGGGCTGCGTAAAGAGGCCGAGGACAGGCTCGGGGTCTGAAAAGAGAAAGGAGGCTTGTTAAACTTCCAATAGAGATAAATAGAAATGTTGTCAACTCCTAAAATATTTCTAGGGTCTTTAAATTTAGAGTTGCCAACAAAAAGGGAGAAAGGGGGAGCAGTTGCAGCAGCTTGCAAACCGAAAGTGCATTCCATAAATGTTTTCAAAGATAATAACTAGGTGGAGTTTCTGCTGTGCAAAATTCTAATTGGGGAACGTGATTGATGACTCTTGACTATGGATGTGTCCCATTGGAGAATACGAATTAGGATACACCCAGGGGTAACAAAAGTGCAATCGACCAGTGTTCGTCGATCTTCAGCTCTTTAAAAGGGGTGGACCTTCAACTCCCAGAATTCCCTGGCCAGCAGAATTCTGGGAGTTGAAGTCCACTCCTCTGCCACATCAACGTACAGGTTCAAACACGTATTACCAATATATTTCTAAACACACAATTTAAAATGAGAGTAAGATAAAATACAATAGCTATAGGATAAAATACAATAACTTGATACATAAATATAAAACTATATAATTTGATACATAACTATATAAATCAGAGGATAAAATACAATAACTTGATACATAACTATAGAAATTATAGGATAAAATACAATAATTTCATACATAAATATATAAATCAGAGGATACAATAATTTGCTACATAAATATATAAATCAGAGGATAAAATGACATAAAATTATATTTCTTTATCACTCCTGCAATCTACCCTTGAATCTACCCGGACTGATTAAACCGAGCCACTGAGCTCCAGCAACCATAAAATCTGTTCTCTAGAGAAGCCAGACCCTGAGGAATCCTGGGAGTTGAAGTCAATTGCCTGAGGTTGAAAAGTACTGCAATAAATAAATAAAGGATGGATGGAATATCTGCGCAGATTCACACAGAACTAAGGGGAAAACACTGGCTACCCTTAGTCAACTCAGATGTCCTGCCCCGCCTCACTCTCCCACTTCAGCTTCACCTCTTCCCTTTCTCACCTGGGGACAATGCTCGGTGGCCCCTGGCAAAGAGGCACTGGATGTCAGGCTGGAGGTAGTGTTGGCTGAAGAGGTGAAAGTATCTGGCCAAGACAAAAGGAAAAGAATCAGATCCTCATTTTTATATTCCCTCTGTTCTTTTGGAACAAGCCACCTCGTTCAGAAAGCACGAAATACCCATAGGTGCCAAACCTCAGCAGGCTGACCGGTGGATTATTTACATTTAAAATTGCTAGACTATAGGCACAAACTGCCCAGAAGATCATTGGGCTCCATCTACCAGCCCTGGACGACATTTTTGCATCTCGCCGTTTGAGGAAGTCGCACAACATTCTCAGTGACTCTACCCATCCTGCTCACAATCTTTGTGAAGCTGTCGCCTTCTGGGAGAAGATACAGAGCAATTAAAACTCGGACCACACATTTCCCGAACAGTTTTTTATCCCAGAGCTATAATTGCACTTAACAATGAACTTAAGGACCAACTATCACTGAGCTGTTGGACAGTGTTATTGGTCTGTTGTGTGGAGGCTTGTATGTTTTTAGGAGATGGGGAATTTTGGTGGGCGGGGGGGTGTTTGGGGATTGTCATGTGTGTGCACGTGTTGGGTCTGGTTTCTGTGAATTTCGTTGTATGTATCCTGTGTATATATACATACAATGACAATAAAGAATTCAATTCAATGAACTATGAAGGTTATTGAAATGAGATTAATATCAGTGTCTAGGATTAATTGGATAGATTAATTTATCTTTTCAAAACTATAAATAATTTTTATGAAATTAAAGGAGGAAAGCAGCATGCGGAATCTGATCTAAAAGGTACATATGTTATGTAGTTATTAGGAGACTACTATTATTAATTTTCTAGGTAATAAAATTAAATGTTTATTGGGATTTAAAGGGGAGGTAATTAAAGAATAGGTAAGCTATGGGGTGGCACACTCAAATTAGTAATTGTGTGGGGAAATTATTTTGAAATGTTTGCATTAATATAGAATTTGTGGAATGATGAAATAAGAATATGCAATGAAATTGCAAATTTGACAGATAAAAATACAAAAGTATAATGATTGTGAAGACAGAGTTATTTGTGACACAAATAGGAGGAAAGCACTTGGAAAAAATATAATAGAAAATATTTAAAGTTTTGGTAAGGTATGAAGTTGAATGAGAAAGATAAATACATAATTATGGTCATATTTGTATGTAGAGGTGGAAACCTGGAATCATGCTGTTCACTAAAAAGAGATGTTTTTAAAATGTGGAAAACTGAAATAAAATTTGATTTAAAAAAAAATGAAAAGAATTCAATTCAAACCAAATCACCCTGAGCCAAAGTCTGGAGGAAGGGAGACCTGTTTTTAGCAAGGAAGTGAAGCAATAACAGGCCAAGGAATTCTTACTTTAATTTTTCCTGATAGGAGAGTATTTGTAGCTGAGGGTTGAACTCTGGGGTGCTTGGGGCTCTCCGAGTAGTTAGTAGTTTCCTTGAAACGTTTTGTTTTCTAAGTTGGTAACGTCTTTGGTGCACTGATGACGTTACCTAGCTGGGTCATGAAACGTCTGCAACGAAACCAGTAAGCTCAGAGACCACCCGACCATAATTCTTCGTGACTGAGACAATATTTCAGCCAGTTCAATTCCACGGGGATCTTTTTGCCGCTGCTAGAAGAGATTGGCAAATCAGAACCGTTCGCGCTTACCTGAGAAAAAATCCCAAGGGTCCATCCAGTTGGGCTGCAGAGGGTAAAGCCCCGGCTGAATCATGTCGGCGTTGCCCAGGTGTGCTAGAAAGATGTGAAAAACCAAAACACAGATGTTCCGCAGATGTGGCGCGCGAAGGAAGCAGGGCCAAAGTATGAAAACCGTCTTTTTTTCAGTGCCATTATAACTCCAATGGTCACGAAATGAACTCTCGTAAATTGAGGATTATCTACATAGACTTGGGAGATATTTGGTGGCAATTATTGAGGATTGGGGTCATTTGCATCCTTTTGAGAGAGTCCTTGAGGCCACTTGCAGGTTTATCTCCAAGTGGCCTCAATGACCCTATCTCAAAGGATGCAAATGACCAGCTGTCTGCAAGGAATATAAATCCTTCCGTTCCCCACCATCCGGTCAGAAGGCTCCACACCCATTTACAATACTCAGGTGACTCCTATGACACAGGCACCCCCCCAAGTGGCCTTAACGCCCCTCTGAAAGGATGCAAATGACCAGCTGTCTACAAGGAGGATAAACCCTTCCCTTCCCCACCGTCCACTCAGAGCTGAAGAAGCTTCTTGGATGAGAAGCGAAATGTCAAAGGAAAAAAAAAACACAAGGAAGTCCAGTTGCCTCCTGAACAAAAGCTGCTTTGGGACTGGCAGCCACTTGGCCTGAAGGGAGGCGAAAGCAAAGCCCTACCTCTCTCCTTCGAACTTGGCCAGGTGACCAGCTGGTGACTAGACAGGGTGGAGAAGAGGGTATCCGAAGTTCCCGACATGTAATCGTCCGTGGTGAAGAACTCTTCCAGTTCCATGGGGCTGTCTTTCTTGAAGAAGCCATCGTCCTGCGGGGGTGAGATGGAGGGGAAAGGACAGGAAAAGGTGAATTGGAGGAACTGAGGGGGTCCTGCAGGATGTGGCACAGCCGTCGCTCCTCAGAGGAGAGGAAGGAGACTGAAAACTGATTCCAGGGCTATGTTTATAGTGATAGGTGTCTTAAAACGAGGACTAATAGACTGAGAAACACTTTATTTCCAAAGCAATAATTGTCTTAAATCGAACAGTGCATTTGTGATTTAGTCCTATGTATATACTGGCATTTTCAAACTATTTAACACTAAATGTTTTAGATAGATTTTAGACTAGGGTTGTATTATTATTATTGTTGTTGTTGTTATTGTTATTATTATTTTAATTTTTAAATACCCTATAGTGTGATGATGATGTAGTGTTTGGGGCACTGTGCTGGAGTAGCTTTCAAATTTCATTGTACCCATGGAATGCAGTGACAATAAAGATACTCTCTATTCTCTCTAAGTTTGGTTCTGATCTTTTAAAACAGGGGTGTCCAACTTTGGAAACTTTAAAGACTTGTGGGCTTCAACTCCCAGCATTCCCCAGCTAGCATGGAATCCTCCCCGGTCAGGAATTCTGGGAGTTGAAGTCCACAAGTCTTAAAAATTGCCAAGGTATCCAAGACAAGCTTCAAGCTTGAAAGCTTGGATACCTACTTAGGAGTAGAGTTAAATTAGGAACATGGCTGCAAGAAATTATTGGATCCCAAATAGAATGTAAGCCTGAAATGTTTTTGCTAGGGATAATCAGAGGAACATTTAAAGAAGAAATCGAACACCTCATTGTATACAGCCTAATTGCAGCAAGAATAATTTATGCTCGAAGTTGGAAACTAGACAGTATCCCTACAGACAACAGGATCTTAAAGAAAACTATGGATTGTGTGGAAATAGCGAAACTCATGTTTGAATTACAAGAATGGGAAGAGAAGGAATACTATACAGTCTGGAAAAAATGGTATGATTGGTTGGATGATAGGATAGTAAAAATAAAATAAAAACAGTATAGAGAGAGAGAGAGAGAGAAAGAGAAAGAGAGAGAGAGAGAGAGAGATAGGTATGTTTTCTGAGGTTTTCGCAGGTATTTGTATGTGGATCTTTGGTAATTCGGGTTTTCTCCCGCGTAAAATTGGAATTTTACGCGGGAGAAAACCTGAATTACCAAAGATCCACACACACACACATATATATATACACACACACACACACATATATATATATATATACATACATATATAGGTAGATAGTTAACGAAACAAAGAAAGATGTCACAACATTGTAAAAATTGTGTCTGTGTTGTGTTGTTTTATATTTGTGTTGTTTTTAACTGTGTAAAATTCAATTAAAAAAAAGGAATAGACTTAAATCATGAACATCCTGGCTACCCATTGGAACATTCAAGAGAACCAGCCAACAGAGTCAAAAGAAAACCATTAAGTGCTCCATTCAAACAATAAAGGGGTTTATTGGATTATTTTGCTCATTACGGTAGACTTCATCTTCCCTCCTCCCTCCAATTTGGCTCTTCTATAAAACCTCCAGCTTCCAGAGTGCTCTACCTGAGCGTTCAAGGAGGAGCAGATCCTCTATTCTATCCATTAGAGAGATATAAGCTGGGCTTCCTTTCAGTCATACGCTCATTGAAAAACTTAGGGAGGTTGAACCGAAAAAGCGATAGCCAAAATAATGTTTACCTGGACCAAACTGGATAGGTCTTCATCTTTGTGCTTTTGTAACTGGAAAACAAAAGAAGAAGGAAATGGAAATAATTGAAAATGAAACCGAAACTAAAAGAAGAGAAGGAGGGAACAGAGGTTGAAATTTTCCAATCTGGAACAGAATTACAAAACAAGACCAGCTATTCTTAAGCCTTGAAGACCCTTCCTCCCAAAATATTACTCTATTATCCGCCATTTGATTAAGCTGCCTGATTTGAGCCTGGCCTGTTGGTTTGACAAGAGAATCAACTTAGTTATTGTGGCCTCTAGCTGGGAATTCAACAATCTGAAGTCCCAACCCAGCAGAAAGGGGAAAGTTAGAAGATGCTATGTTAGAAGGTCAGCTTGTATTGTTGCAAAGAGTAAAGTTTTCCAACTCTGTTTAACTCCTTGACAAACTGAGCTCAGAAGGCAATTCCCTGGCAAAACGGAATTATTTTTACCCAAAATGTCAACCATTAAAAAACAAAGGAAGACATACTCTTTTCTTGAAGTATGTTCGCCACTTGTGATATTCTCGGATGACTATGTCAATACGCCTCCTCCAATATTTCTCATTTGTTCTGCTACCCTAAAGGAAAAGAAGAAACATGGTAGGAACAGGAGATATCAAAGTAATTTCAGATAAGTCAACTCAACTCAACCAAACAAAACCAACTCAACCCAACCCAATCCAACTGAATGCAATCAACTCAACTCAAGCCAACCCAACTGAATGCAACCAACTCAACCCAACCAATTCAACTCAACCCAACCCAACCCAACCAAATGCAACCAACTCAACTCAACTCTTTACCAGCTTAAGGTGGAAGTCCAAGATTACTTGTATCGTCCGTGGATGTCTCCCCCCCCCGGAAATCCCAAATGGCAGAGTCTCAGGAAGGAAGCAACTAAAGGCCATGAAGCTGAGCACCCCATTGGTTCAGAAGGAGGGGGAGCCTGGACAAGTGGCTCCAATGTGCCCACCTGGTCTACCTGAGGAACATCCACAGAACCATCCAGTGGGGTCACAAAATTGCACACGGGGTTCTTCCTCTTCTCTAGATCTGAAAGAGAGCGAGAGGATTTGCCGGATGGGGTCCTGGGGTGCACATTTGATATTTCCAACTTCAGACATTCTCTTTTAGATGATTTAATAATGCATGCCTCTCCTAGTCATTTTTTAAAAACGATATTAGAAGAGGAATAAAACTTCCACAAAAGGCAATACAGGGCCAAAAAGATTTATGCCCAGGGAAGGAAGTGAGCCAGAAAGAGAAGCCTAATATAATTCTCCTGGAATCCAAGAAAAAACAAACTTGGAGATCACTTCTCCTTCTGATCAACTGAGTGAGACTGTTTTCCTTTCCTACAAATTCTTCATAAGGTTTTGACCTTATGAATAATGTTTTACCAGATCTCCCCTTTGCTGTTTGCAAAACCAGGTTTAAAAATTCCCTTCTCTTGCAGGAAAGAAGTAAACGACAGCGGTTTGGAAATAACTGGACTCTTTCTGGCCCTAACCGGGACACAGAGGCAGCTGGTTTTAAGAGCTCTCCCGGGACAAGGTTGTGCGTTACTCACACTGGATATACCAAGCCCTCCAGATGGCATTGTTGAGTCGTATTTTGTCTCGACACAATAACTTCAGCCCTTTGAAATTCTTCCACTTGGGGGAAACCAAGGTCCCGCTGTAAAAAACAAGCAGAGCAGATTTACATGAAGAGAAAGACAAATCGCTAGCTCTGAAGTCTGCCCTCCCTAAACCTCTCAAAGAAATTGCAAAGGGTGGTTTCCCACATTTGGAACACCCAGAGATGGTTCCTTTTTTGGAATTAAGTCACATTTTCTTCAACCATTGGGAGGTATTCTGAAGACTGAGCCTGTTCTAAGAAAGGAGGGGGAAAAAAATAAGCGTTCATGGTTTGGAAATGAAAACAAAAAACAAAACCTGCAGCTTTCACCAGGAAAAAGAATTGTGCTACTGAGTTGTTCAAATGCGGACAGCAATTATTTTCAGATTATTTTGATTGGAGCCAAATGATTGTTTCTCACCCTTGGCAAGAGCCTTGGCGTGGACTTCAACTCCCAGAATTCTCTAGCTAGCATGGGTGGACTTCAAACTCCAAGTAAGCTAGCTGGGGAATTTCTGGGAGTTGAAGTCCACCACCCATGCTGGCTAGAGAACTCTGGGAATTGAAGTCCACACCTCTAAAGCTGCCCAGGGGGAGAAACCCTGTTCTGGTTCCTGAAAAATCAGGCAGGTACTTCTCTTTCCAAACTTTCGTCCAGCAGGTAGGCTGGGAAAGCAACCCCCAAAATTATCCAGGTAACCTGGCCAAAGGAATTCTGAGCTAGTGTTCCCCAAGGTGGGAATGTGCATGTTTGGGAACCGCCATAACGCCCCTCCTTCTCTTACCCAATAGACCCCATCAATTCCCGCTTTTAATTCAACCCTCCTACTCTGGTTTTCTTGGCTGTCTCTGAGTTCATCATTCACCCCCAACAAACCCCACCTCACTGCTCTCTTCTGGGTTCTGCCCTCAGTTCCTTCGCCCACCTGCTCCCCTCTTTAATGACATTATCCCTGAAATAATCCTGTAAGGGCTCGCAGCCATGACGGGGTTTAAGTCTAGACAGGGGCGGGCGTGACAGCTGCCTCCCCTTCTGTTCCATCCCACAAAATCTCCTTTGAAGCTTGCAGGGTGGAATAGGGGTGCTATTCAGGGGCTGCTCAGCTCAGGCTTGGCTTTGGAAAACCGACAATGCAGGAAAACTGACACCTGTCTTTTACTTCAAAGGCTGCAGCGCCTTCCCTTTCCTCCTGGACGGTAAACACCACTTGCTAGAAACCTTTCCCAGGGTCAAGGCCTAAACCGAAACCAGTGCATGGTCTCCATACCCAAAATAAGCAATATATTTTTGGGCTCCTATTTACAATTCCTCCTAGGTTACTGGGTACGGTAACAGATTAAAGGTAAAGGTTCCCCTCGCGCATCCGTGCTAGTCGTTTCCGGCTCTAGGGGGCGCTGCTCATCTCCGTCACAAAGCCGAAGAAGAGCCAGCGCTTGTCCAAAGACGTCTCCGTGGTCATGTGGCCGGCAGGACTAAACGCCTTCGAAGGCGCACAGAACGCTGTTCCCTTCCCACCAAAATGGCTCCTATTTTTCTACTTGCAATTTTTTAGGTGCTTTCGAACTGCTAGGTTGGCAGAAGCTAGGACAAGGAACGGGAGCTCCCTCCGAGACGCGGCGCTGGGGATTCGAACCGCCAAACGGCCGACGTTTCTGATCGACAAGCTCAGCGTCTCTTAGCCACTGAGCCACCGTACAGATTAAGAGAAGCTTAATTTCTCTTCCAGGGAAGCTGATGTGTGAATCCAGCTCCCCCTAAGCCAAAACTAACCACCTTTCTTCAAGCAAACGTTTCATCAGTAAAAAGGCGAAAGGGGCCTTTGGAGGTCTTCTAGTCCAACCCCCTCCGGGCCATTCCGAGCAAAGAAAATCAGATCGGAGGGCGACTGGAGCGCCAGGATGGAGTTGGAAGGTGGAGAAGGAGCCACGGATGAGGCCTACAATTGTTCCCACCTGAAGTTTGCAACAACGGAGTTCCTGGGAAACCGAGTAAATCGTGGGCAAGATTGAGCAGCGAGAGATGAATCACCCAAGCCCTTTTAGGACCTTATATAGGATTAACATTCAGGGTTTGTGGCAATTCTGGGTGGATTCCACATTCGAAGAGGGCTTGGGTGGTGCAGTTCTGCAAAACAATCACGGCCCAATTTTTCATTAGTCGACCCCCTTCCGACTGGAAGAGAGGAAGACAGAGAAGGCCAGCAGCTTCAAGACCGAGGAGATGTTTTTGACATACGACAGGTGGAGAAACCTGAAACCGGTTTCAGTCACTAAGGGGTTACGTCAGGTCCTCAATACAAGCCAACTGCCTATAAATACATCAAAGGCAAGGGAGGATCTGGTTCAAACCGTCTGGAAAAGCAGCAGCTCATCTCTCACACACTGGGGAGGAGGAGAGAAGTGGCAAAAACACGCGGCAAAGTCTCTCTGGGTTGACCAAGAAGCCAATGATAGGGTGGCAATTAATGAAGAGAGGAGCCTCCAAGCCATCCCTCCACTGGTTTCTTCCCCGTCTTTGTCCAGTGTTAAAGCAGGGGTGGTCAACTATGCCCCCCCACTCTTTATGACCTGTGGACTTCAACTCCCAGAATTCCTCAGCCAGGAATGAGCCAATCTGTTCAGTTAATTCACAGATCTCATCTGTTCTGCTACCTTTTCTTACTGGTATCATTATTATGATTATTATTACTTTATTATTATTATAATTCTGTTGCTGCTTTGCATGTACATTGAGTGGTTATGCATTGGAGATAAGTTCCTTAGGTGTCTAATCACCTTTGGCCAATAGAAGTATCTATCTATCTATGTATCTGTCTATTTATCTATCCATCCATCTCTCTCCCTAATCTCTATCATCTATCCATTCATCTCTCTCTAATCTCTTATCTATCCATCCATCCATCCATCCATCCATCCATCCATCTCTCTCTAATCTCTTATCCATCCATCCATCCATCCATCCCTCACTAATCTCTATCATCCATCCATCCATCCATCCATCCATCCATCCATCCATCCATCCATCTCTCTAATCTCTATCATCTATCCATCCATCCATCCATCCATCCATCCATCCATCCATCCATCCATCTCTCTCTAATCTCTTATCCATCCATCCCTCTCGCTAATCTCTATCATCTATCCATCCATCTATATCTATCTATCCATCCTTATCTCTCTTGCTCTCTCCCCCTCCCCATCTCTCCCCCCCCCCACTCTGTCTCTCTCTCTCTCTCTGAGTTGGAAAACCCTTTGGATGTCTTCCAGTCCAACCCCCTGCCCAAACACGAGACCCTATCCCAAGAGTCTCCAACCTTGGCCACTTTTTAAAGACGTGGACTTCAACTCCCAGAATTCACGAGTCTTAAAAGAGCCAAGGTTGGAGACCCCCACCCTATACCAATCCGACCAATAGTTGTCTGATCTGTTCAGCTTCTCCTCCAGCAACGGACCTCTGCTGAAAGCTCCCACTTGTGTCTGGAGGCGAAAGGACGGCCTCTGACCCAGCCCGTCGGGCATCTGCTGTAGGACAAAACCCAGATTCCTGGCTGGCCCTTATCAGCAGGAGACCAAGCCCAAGTGGCTGGCCAGGAAGCCAGGCCGGCCCGGCCCACCGGGTGCCAGGCAGCTATCTAAACCGCAGGTGGTTTTGCACAGTGTCCAGCGATGAGAGTTCAAACAGCCACTTAACACTTTGGAGTGGCCGTCTTATCAAGTGGCACTTTTATTATCCTGTAACGCAGAAGAGTTGACAAGCTTGACAAAATGAGCCAAATCTCACCCTCGTCTTCTGAACGAAGGGCATATCAAGGGATTAAAGTCGGCATTTCCCCTCCCTGGTGGGTTTATTTCCCAAGCCTCCCCAATGCCAAAAAAGGCCGCTTGGGTGTAGAAAGGGGAAAGAGAGCAAAACAGACCGACAAGAGAGTTGGAAGGGACCTTGTAGGTCATCTAGTCCAACCCCCCCCACCCCCGCCCAAGCAGACCGTACTGATTTCCTTTCGGGGGGCCGCCAGAGGAAGGGGAGGGGGGCATACGACAGGGATCAGAGGCTCCTTCAAATCCAAGGGAACCAAGCCCAATTAGGGAGAAGGAAAGTAAGAAAACCATTTCATTTTCTTTTTCATTCTGGCCCGAACGCTGAAAGGCGTTTTCCCCCACGTGGGAAGCCGCAAAAGCACCTGAACTCTTTCGCACTTTTGTTTATTCGCAGCAAGGACAAAATCAGCTCAAGCGACACTCCTTGCCTGTTTGCTAAGGCGTGGCACCCGCTTTTAGCTTTTAGCCAGTCCAGAATGGCATTTTTCTACACTGGCGAAGAGGTTAAAGGCAGCCCTGTTTGCAGGCGGGTCGGCATTTCCAGGCAATATATCCGAACCGTTTTAAGCCTGGGCTGTGCCTGTATTTAAAATTAAGCACGCATGCAAGCGAAACGAGTCTGACTCCAGTTCTAGTAGGAATCGGCTACATAGCGAGCGAGCGAGCGGGGCCTCGTATTGCACAACAGGCCAAAAAACCCTTTCTATAAACAGGAAACGAAGTGGGCCGCCAGCAGGAAAAGAGCTTTCGCTGGGAAGTAAATTAGTAACACAAAACAAAAGTCAGGAATAGAAGGTCACACCTCACAAGGGCCCAGCATTGTTCCTCCTCCCCAGAAAGCATACACACATTATCTCCTGAAAGATCTCACTCGGCCAGCTTAAAAGCAGCACAGCCTTCCCATGGAGGGAAGGAGGGGGAGAGAGAGAGAGAAAGAGAAAGAGAAAGAAAGGGAAGGAGAGAAAAAGAGAGAGGGAAAGAGGGAAGGAGGAATAGGAGGGAGAGGGAGAAAGGGAAGGAAGGAGAGAAGAGAAAAAGAGAGAGGGAAAGGGGGAGAGGAATGGGAGAGAGAGAGGGAAGGGAAGAAAAAGAGAGGGAAAAAGGGAGAGAAGAATAGGAGGCAGAGGGAGAGAGGGAAGGAAGGAGAGAGGGGGGAGAGAAAATGAGAGAGGGAAAGAGGGGGAGAGGAAGGGAGAGGGAGAGAGCGGGAAGGAGAGAGAGAGGGAGAGAAAAAGAGAGAGGGAAAGAGGGGGAAGAGAGAGGAGAGGGAAAGAGGGGGAAGAGAGAGGAGAGGGAGAGAGCGGGAAGGAGAGGGAGGGAGAGCTAAAGGGAAAGAGGGGGAGAGAGAAAGAGAGAGAGAGAACAATCTGCAGAAACAGGTGATGTCCAGTAAGCAACAAAAATTAAATATATGAAAATACAACCACACAGAAGGCGGATCAGACTAATGGTAAGGCCTCTAGAGTTGCTTCTAGGCGAGATGGACAGCAGATAAATTTAATGTAAGATAAATAAAAACTACAATCACATCCCGGGTTGCGTTTTTCGCCTGTCCTGAACCGACCTAACCTCTCCACCGGTGATGATTCATGTGCCAAAGAGGGAAAACTTTCCACCTCCCTGTAATAACCATTTGTTCCGAGGCTCCTAAAAGGAGGAAACTCCGGCTGCAGTTGAGTCATAAAACGGGACTCTCCTATCAGCAGGAAGAGAGAGAGAGAGAGAGGGAGGTTTGGGAAGGTGGTTTAGAGCAGGGGAAGAAACAGGCTAATTTCAGTTGACAAAGCAGCTTTTTAGGAACACGGTCTACATCCAGGGAAAACCACTTCTTTACCAAAGCATGAATAACATCCAGAATACAGGGAGTCCTTGACTTATGACTATTGGCTCAGCAACTGGGCAAAGTTACGACGGAACTCCTTGGCGCTCCAGATTCAATCTTCTGACGGTTGCTCACCCAGAGCCAAAAAAAATCACATTTTTCACATTTTTGAACACTCAGCAACCAACATGCATTCGCAACCGTTCTCAGCGTCTCCTGTGACTGCATTTTAAGGCATTTCTCTTTTTTTTTGCTATAAACCAGAGGTCCCCAAACTTGGCAACTTTTAAGACTTGTGGACTTCAATTCCCAGAATTCCCCAGGGTCTGGCCTCTCTAGTTTATGGTTGCTGGAGCTACGCTGGCTGAGGAATTCTGGGAGTTGAAGTCCACAAGTCTTAAAGTTTGGGGACCCCTGCTATAAACCTTCTTATAAATATGATAAATCGATAAAGTAATTGATCCGGTGTTTACATCCCGTTTCTGACCAAAAAAACAAACAAAACCCAACAACCACCAGCTTTTGTGAATAATGGATTCGTTCAACGACTGTGGTGTTCGCTTTGTAAAATTGGGCACACTCAGATTGTGACTTGTTTAATGACAGGCATGATCATAAGTCCAGGATCAATTACAGCTATAAGCTGAAGGACTACCAGTAAATATTAAGGTCCAGGACAACGTACCCAATAAAATAGCAGAACTGGGCAAGCATAATTTCTACCCAGGCAAAACTTCCCCTATAGCTCAGTGGACTAAACTCCAGAAATATATATTCATTTGGGGGAGGGGGGAGGAGGAACAGACTGACTTTTGCAAAATTCTTGTGCTCACCATTTGCAAGACAGGTAATCCTCAACATATGACCACTATGGGGCCCAAACTTTCTGCAGCTAAGCGACACCTTTGTTCAGTGAATTGGACTTCACTGCATGGCGTTTCCTGCCGGAGTTGTTTAAGTGAATCGTTGCGTTTGTTAAATTAATAACGCCGCTGCTAAGTGATTCTGGCTTCCTCGGGAGGTCGCAAAAGGGGTTCCTGGGACGCTGCGACCGTCGTAAATATGAACCAGGTCCCAAACACCTGAATGTAAACCACATCATCATGGGGACGCTGCCCTAAGGATAGTTGTGGGAAATTGTGGGAGCGTCATCACTGGAGGCTTTCAAAAAGAGATTGGACTGCCATTTGTCAGAAATGGTGTAGGGCCTCCCGCTTGGGCGGGGTGGGGTGGGGGGGTTGGACTAGATGATCTACAAGGTCCCTCCCAACTCTGATTATCTGAATCTGAATAACAACCGTCATTAATTCACTTTTTCCTGTGCCATTGCAACTTCAGTCACTAAACGAACTGCTGTAAGCAAAAGGATTATTTGTATATTTGTTCTCAGTTGCCACAGGAGGAACAAACCCCAAACTGGCTTCCAGAAAACTTCTCCCTCCACCGATACTTTCATCCTCTTTTCTCACCTCAACTCCAAAAAAGAAAACCAAATCGCTGAAGCACGAAACGTTTCTTGCAAATCAGCGAGAGGGAAGCAAACCAAACCGCTCCTTCGGGGATAAATCCCACCTTATAAATAAATACGCTTTTAAAAGTCCGTTCTGAGAATCACGCTTCCTAATATGGGATCCGCTTCAAACCAGAGCGGAAAACTGTACTTAACAGCTGTGTGAAAACAGACACAACTTCAGGCAGCCACAGATCCAGCCCCCGTTTTGTTTTTGTGTTTTTTTTAATAAAAAGAAAACAAGACTTTGGTTTGTAATCTTTGCCTTGCATTTGACAGGCACGGTTATAATGCAAAAGAGGGGTTGTTTGGGGTTGTTGTTGTTTTAGTGCATGCCAACGGCTTGGAATGATTGTAAGTGCAACTTAAAATATAAGCCCTTCCTTAAACAACAGCTAGTAAACAGGCAACAGGCAACTCCCAAGGCAGAAGGAACAGAAAGAAGTTTAAAAGCAACAAAAAAAACAGAAAGGTTAAAAACGAACCAAGACATTAAAAAAAAGGAAAGGGGAAAAAGAGCTACCAGGTGCCAATTTCAAGTTCTGTTCTTTGCTTCAGCAAGGCAAGTAGTCCTCGCTTAGCGACTGTTCAGAGTTACAACAAAGCACCCCCCCCCAAAAAAAAGCTACTTATGACCCAGTTCTGACAGCTGCACACACCCGAGTCACATGGCCTCATTTGGGGCACTCAGAAACTGGCTGGCACTGGCTCACCATGGCAGAGTTCTACTATCCCATAATTATTGGGGGGGGGGGGGGAGAAGAGACCCCTGTTCCTCAATCTGGGCTGGAAATGGTGTTGTTTTTACTGATTTATCTATGGGTGGGTCCCCTCCAAGGAGCCCCAATATTCCCAGCTACCTTTTTTGCTAGATCCCAGCAGCTGCTGCCCAGTTCTGACCCCTCGGCCTTTTGCAGCCGCCCACCCCCCAGGAACTCCTTTTACCCCTTGTCTCCTCCTGTTCCCCTGAGACCCTCATTCCCCTCCCCAAATCCCTCACCCCTCCCTTCCTGCTCCAAAGGGCCCCCTCCCAGGATCCCCCTTGCCTGTCTGCTCTCTGTCCCCTGCCTTCCCAGACCCTCCTTCCTCATCTCCCCCACCCCAAATCCACCCCTCCTCACCCCTTGCTACTCTAAAGCCCCTTATCCCCCTCCCAGAATCCCCTTTCTCTGTGTGATCTGTCCCCTCCCTAACCAGCCCCTCCTGTCTCATCTCCCCCCAAACTCCCCTGACCAGCTATTGCTACTCCAAAGCCCCTCATCCCCCTCCTGGGATTCTCCCTGGCCCCCTGACCTCTGTCTCCTCCCTCCTGCCTCTCTCCCCCTCCCCAAACCCATCCTTCCTCACCCCTTGGTACTCCAAAGCCCCTCATCCCCCTGCCTCTGTTATCTGTCCCCTCCCTCCCCAGCCCCTCCTGCCAGACCTCCCCCTCCCCACCCACCTCCGCCCGACCAGCTGTTGCTACTCCAAAGCCCCTCATCCCCCTCCCCTCCCGGGGTCCCCCCTGCCCCTCTGACCCCCTCCCTCCCCGGCCTCTCCTGCCTCGCCTCCCCCTCCCCCCAAGGCGCCCCCTCCCCACCTGTAGGCCAGGCTCATGCACTCGAAGAGCTTGGTGAGCGAGGCGTCGATGCTGAGGCGGCCGTCCCGGGCCCCTCCGGCCGGGGCCCCCCCTCCCGCCGCCCCCCCGGCCGCGGCCTCCCGGCGGGCCCAGGCGCCGAAGCGGTAGGTCTGGCAGGTCTGCTCGTTGACGGTGTCGAAGTCGTAGCCCTTCTTGGGCGGGTGTTCGCTGTGAGGCGACGAGACCATAAAGTGGCCCGAGTGGATGATCTGGGCGCCCCCGGAGCCCCAGCAAGAGCCCCCCCTGCCCGGCGCAGCAGGGCCCCCCGCCGCCGCCCCCGCCGCCGCCTCGTCCTCCTCGCTGCCGTCCGACGACGACGACGAGGGCGAGGACGGCCGGGGCACCGCTGGGCGCCGGGGAAGGGGAGCCGCCGGCCCGGCCCGAAGAGACACGCCGGAGGCCATCGCCGCCCCTCAGCCGCCGCCGCCGCCGCGGCTACTACCCTCGCGGGTGGGCGGGGCCTGGGCCCCCGCGCCACGCCCCCCGCCGCCGGACGTCCTCCCCGCCCACCCCTTGGCCACGCCCACACGCCCCTGCCACGCATCCTGAGCTCTCCAACCTTCAACGCTTGTGGACTTCAACTCCCAGAGTTCCTCAGCCAGCAAAGCTGGTGGAGTTAAGAGCAAAGCTGGCTGAGGAATTCTGGGAGTTGAAGTTCACAAGTCTTAAAGTGGCCAAGGTTGGAGATCTCTGTGGAGGATGCGGGCAATCCCGCACAGACACAAAGAAAGAGAGAAGAGAGAGGAACAAGCACACAAACACAGACACACACCCAGAGATAGACATAAAAGACGCACAAACACAGAGATACAAAACAGATATACACACAGACACAAAACACAGATATATATATATACACACACAGACACACAGATGCAATAGACAGCTATACACAGAGGCGGAAACATACACGCAGAGACAAAGATATACACACACACACAGATACACAAAACACAGACACACACACACACAGATAGAAATACACACAGACACAAGCAGAGATAGATACAAAACAAATATACACAGACACAAAGACATACTCAAACACATAGATTCAAAGGATACACACACACAGAGAGACACAAAACAGAGATATACACACACCCCAAAATACATACACAGACATAGGGATACACATATACAGATAGCCATAAGCACCAAGATAGATACAAAACACATACACAAACACACACTGACACAAAGATTGATCCATACCCAGAGACACACAAACATACACAGAGTGCCACACAAGGGATCCAGATCGGGCTCTTCAGACTCCCCTGCAGGGGCCAGACTTGGAGGCAAAGCCCCTCACCCCAAGACCAGTTGGGGAGGCCCAAGCACAGCCTCTCCCATTGGGCAAATAAAGGACCCCCAAACTCCACGGAGGTTTATATAACCTCCGTCCCAACCTCTCTGCAGCCCAGCTCGGGATCCCCCCCCCGGCCCCCCTGAAAACTGAGGAGGGGGCTGCCGAGTAAAAGCTTCCACTCTGGGGGATTCTTCAATCTCAATCTCAGCTGGTTCTCTACTGAGGTTGACTAAAGCAATTTGCAAAATGTGGCCCTGAGGACACCCAAGACTCTGCAAGCTTAAAAAAAAAAGTGATTTTTATTAAACATTTCTCAAAATTTTTATTTCTAATGCAGTACGCACCGAGAGAACCCACATCAAAGCATTTGGGGGGTGGGAGTCCTCCCTCATTCTCAAGAATGCAGTGGGATTCTCAGATCAAAGAGGTGGAGAACTGCTGGTCTGAAGTTTTCTACAGTCCCCGTTTTGCCTCAAGTGCCCCGGTGCAAAAAAAGGGGGACCCTGCCCAGATTTCCAGACAAGCCCTCCTGCAACCCTCCCCCTCCCCAGGCTTCCAAATTTCTATAGGTTTAAGAGCAAAGCAGCGCAAGATATTTCACATAAAACTTTTTATTTCGGTGGAAGAGTCACTGTGGGCCATGGCAGGTTTCTAAATCTCACAAATAAAAGGATTTACGATATTCGAGGGCAGAAATTTTGCAGAGGGGGCCGCTGAGCAACAATCCTCTCAACAGAAAGCCCCCCCCCATATAATTAAATAAATGATCACGAGAAAACTTTGACCCACAGAGGGGGGGATGCTCCGTCCCCAAAAGGGAGCCGACTTTTTCCCAAACTCGACGTTGGAAGCGAACCCCGACCACGGTCGTAATGAAAAAGCGTCACACGCTGCGGTGTCGGAATTTTAAGTTTTTTCTTTTTTTATTTTTCTAAATGAAATCATTGTACATTGTACAAACCATAGCTACCGATGGAATAAATAAGTGGGGGGGGGAAATTATACTGCTGTACAACACACACAAAATCATTGGAGATGTGGGGCGGGGTAGGGAAAACGGTTAGGTGTTTAAAAAAAAAATGAAAAAGGAGGAAAAAAAACGAAACCCACAAAATTCTTTACACCTCGCTAGCGGGCCTTGAGATACCGTATGAAGAAATACCCATGTTTCAGGGTCAAGAAAGCCAGCCCCTCGTGGTACCCATCTCCCACCCACCCATCAAGACAGTAATTCGTAGGCTGCCTCGTTATTTGTTGTTCTTAAAGTGCCCGCACTTATTTATTTATTTTTTTTGGAATGTTTTTAACAATTCTTCCCCAAAATGTTATGAATTTCAGAAACGAACGGTATATATATATATATATATATATATATATATAAACCCTGCCTTCTCGTATAGCTTCTATCTAGAATCCAAGTCAGTTCATTTATCTTGCTAGTATTATGTCTATCTGCTTTTCGAGGGGCGAATGACCAGAATGTAGGCTAGGAAGCACATCTGAACTCTTGCACTATATTTCTGACTAATGTTGGGATACGGTGGCGGCTGCACAATTTCACATACACATACACACACACACATACTCCGCAGGCCTGGCGGAGGACTCTGCTATTCACATGAGAATTCCCAGTTGCTGTGATGCAAAATCTCAATTATTTCCCACCGCCACCACTTAGGATATGCAATCAAAAGCAGCTGCTGGAACTGCGTCCCAGTAAAGGCAGACCAAGAAGCTGGGACCAGGTCTGAAGAGATGGGAGACCTTCCCAACCCGCCACACACATACACACATACACACATGCAGCAAACAGCTGGTTCTCAACGCTAAACCTTCCAACGGGCTCAAAGCGTTAAGAAGCTGCGCCACCGAAGGGCCTATTTGTGTTATTAGGCACTTTGAAATAAAACACAAAGCACAACCTAGACATCATTGTACAATTCTGCATATCTGGTCTATGTTATCGTTCCCCCCCCCCGCCCCTTCCCTCCCCAACTGGAATAACAGGAATAATCCGTACAATTTTCTCAATTTCTCTCAGCCTCTGCCCGGCTGCCTGTGTTGGGGATGGAGATTCAAATCTCCCAATTGAGGGCTCTGGGTTTGGGTTGATTTTTTTTTTCCTGAGCCCAGTGGAAAGACAAAAATGAGAGCTATGCTTTCAAAGTTTAACTCCTGAGCATTTTTTTTTTTCCTGCTGCAGAATTCCATCTAAAGTTCACGGAAAAATCAGACGCAATAGGCCAGGGGAAGAGATTAAGAAGCCAGTTTTATCGCTAAGCTTATCAAAATGTCAGCAATGCCAATAGATCTTTTCTACCAAACGAAAGAGTTGAGGTATTTTAGTGCTATTCTTATATCTATATCATCTATATATCCTTTATCCGTTTTTAAGTACAGGATTCAGCTTTGAAATTAAAAAAAAAAAGCCCATTTGCTTCCTTGGAAACTGTAAAAAAAAACCACATAAAGCATAACCACAAAAATCGAAGACGGCGCTTACTGGACAGGGTGGTTTCAGAGCCATGGACCGTTGGAGTGATCAATTAAAAGCTACATAATTAACATTTTTTTTTTCTTTTAAGTTCAAAAAAATATATTTGACTATTTCATAGATCAGTTGACATGTCCCCCCGCAAGAAAACCCCCACAAACCCTGGTTAAACATGGATGTCATGTCCATACTAACTGCGATTTAACCAGTCATCGCCATGTCTGAAACAGATACACCAATGAGAGAAAAGGAAAAAAAACCGCATCACTTTAGCATTCAATTCTGTATATTGTGCAAATAATAATGTCTCTTTTGGACAGTTAATGAATCTGTGATCCAGGCACAAAGAGACTTTCTAAGGAGCACACTGCTGCCGTGAATAATTTGCAAGAAAAATTTAATTTTGATGAGATGCAAATATTTATTTCAACACAAAAATGAGAAGATCTTCCCAAATTTGAATGCATGGCCTCTTTCTATGCAGTTAACGCCTCTACAGACATTTGATGGAAGGCCAGAATTGACACCTTCACTTCGCCCAACCCTTTTTTTTTTTCCCATAATTTGCAAATGCAATACAGTAGTCAAAACTAAAGCCATTTTCACCGTCGGAGAAATCAGAAATACTTATTTTTCAAACGAGCAATTATTAAGGGAAGTGTCTGGATTGGAAGCTTATTTTTAAAAAGCCACCCGCTAATTTCATAGCAAGCTAGGCGTAATTGTAATTTTATAGTTGCCCTGACGAAAGGCATTTTGTTCTCATTTGCTGCCTTTTACTTTTTGAAAGCATTTCTCCTACAGGCAGAGAATATTCCCACCTACCCAAAGATGCTGTAGGAGCTTATCCAGGCCTTAAGTGTGCAAAGCACTGTGTGTAATCAAGCAAGTCCAGCCGCAACGTAGCCCCATTGGAAAATGACAAAGTGCAAATCTGCTGCGACTGAAGATCCGTTGATTTCACAAGATTTTTGCCCCCGGTAACTGGCATAAGAGCACCCCCAATGTGTAAGTCGTTCTGCCCTTTTCAGCTGCTATTAAAACCAGCTTCTGTGGCCAAGTCAAGTGTGCAGGGGACATAGCTGTCTGAACGAAGAGATTCCGAAAATCACAAAGCCGTATTTACAAGCAGATCCTGAGACAAAGGAGCCTCAAGTACACAAATGTTGGACAACGGTCAACATCCCGTGAAAGAACAAAACGGTGAAATCCAGTTCAATCTTTAAAAATGATTGGAGAATAGATCCATTCAAAATTTGCACCTGCCATTCAGCGTGCATCCATTTGTAACAAAGCCACAAGAAGGATTCAAGCACTTGAAACGCATAATTTGCTTTTGTAACCAAATAAACCCTAATTTAAGTGAATGTCAGAAACCAGTCGACCAATTTTAAGAAGGCTACATCGGGCAGCCTTGTAGACGCATTATTCCACTACGAAAAATCTGTAAAGCAAGAAGGTTTGGGAGGCACACAAGATAGTGCGCAGGAGGGGTTTACTCATTTAAGAAAATTTATCCTTGAAACGTTGCATTCAAAAAAGGAAGTGAGCCCTGGAGGTCCAGGAAAATCAAGCATCATCGGTGAGGAGCCACCCGCCCTCCAACTGTGAAAATGGCTTCTTAATTTCTCTCATGTTATCTCTTATCAGGACAGTAAGCACCAGAGTATTTGTTTAAAAAAAAAAAAAAACCCAACGGAACATATTTTGTATGGCATTGTACAAACAGGCCACTTTGCAAAGGAGAAATTGCAGAATTAGCCCTGCTTTGCTTTTGTTTTCCATTTTGGGACACAAGGCACACACACACACAAAAAAAAAAACCCAAACCCCAAAACAAGAGACATCACATCAGAACAGTGAACTTCACATGTGAAGAGAATACCTGACCTGTACCATTCTTAAATATCTTATAATGTTAAATAGAGAATGGGGGGAAAAAAAAATACATCAGCAGCATAATTGTAATTCTGACATTAGAAACAGTGCGTAGACCCCTCCTGAGTGTTTACTCTAACCATTTCAGAGACAGTAACTTAAATGCTCAACAGTTTTGCTTCACAGGGAAAAAAAAAAGTTTTCAGTGTCTGAAGAGATTAAATGTTTGCTTGGTTTTCCTTGGATTTTCGCCTGGTAACTTGGAAAAGTTTATAGGAGTTCCCTCCTTGTCCAAGAGAAGATGCTTATGTACAGTTGTTCGACAATTTAGCCCACTGATGTACCTTTACATAAAAACCGCCCAGGAAAAATCTAAAGTTTATATTTCATCCATATTTTGTTGAGAGGGAGCCTCCATTTTCATCTTTTTAGGAGGTGGCACTCCTTCAGAGTCCTTAATGCAGAAATAGAGAGAGAAAGGGAGGGGGAGAGAATTAGCATTAGCAACGAATAAAGTCAACCGGTTATTTTTTGTATTTCAGGACAAAAATAAATTTATTAAATTTATTAATTAATTAAAGGGGTGCGACCACAATTAATTGTATAATTTTCCAAATCGCAGGATTTATTTCTGTACAATATCACACAGGAAGATCATTGTGCACAGCTACTATTTGTGTGGCTTTCCCCTATATCACAATGAGTATTTAAAGAAATCTTTGAAAATTTTGCAAAGCGTATCAAAAGAACATCCTTGAAACTTACACTCCATGTGGGCTATGAACAATCCAAAGGGTTATACATTTCTGGTACTACAGTTGCTGGTACCATGTTTAAAGATTTGAAAGAAAAAAAAATACTTCATCCCTATATCCTTAATCCAATTTTCATTTCTTTCTTATTAGAATTTTAAAATGAAGAAAACCAACTGATCAAAATTGGTTGTCTTCCAGATGACTGCCCTAACTAATCTTTCCAGTTTTTTTAACACTCAATATTAGGAAATAGAGCATGCTCTAATCCAGTGTTTCCCAACCTTGGCTACTTTTAAGATGGGTGGACTGCAACTCCCAGAATTCCCCAGCCATCAGTTGTTCTTCAGCCTCATGGCTAAGGAATTGTCAGAGGGGCAACAAATATTTGATCTTAATCAGTGGGTCAGGAAAGCCAGGTTGAATTTCAGGAAGCTGAAATTAGCTAAGTGATTGTCTCAGGCTTCCATGGATTGAGAATTATAGTTTCACTTTGAAACAAGAGACGCAGAAAAGCAGGATAAAAATGAGGAGGGGTTTTCTTTTTTCATTACCTGAGAGTTTTTAGACGTCTCTGTGGTTGTGTCATTTTCCACTGAAGGCTCTGTTTCTACTTTCTCTGAACTATTGATGGAATTCTCCATTGAAGACTGTGAATCAGATGCATCTGGGGGGCAAAATGGCAAGAAAACGGCTCTTAAATTATTCGACCTTCTGGTGCTTTCAATTCGCTTCTATCACCAGATTGAAGAGACATTAAAGAGAACTTGCTTGAGTTTTATTTCCCCTTGCAGTTCTGAAGAGAGACACTTTTGCTTTGTTCTTGAAGATTACACGTACTTATTCTAAAAATTTCTTTTTTTACAGGACAAGGGAGAATCAAAAATTACCAATGGCAAGCGCTAAGCACTTTAAAAAGAGGTTCTTAATTTAAAATAACTTTTAATTGAAAGGCTGAAGCTGTATTTTTCATCTAATATAAATGCTCGCAGAACTTCTTCCTTAACCAGAAGATTTTTTTTAAAAAAAGCAGAACTATATAGAATTCAGCTGATTAAAGACTTTTGATCCACCACTAGAGGGAGGTATAGTATTTTAATTTAGACCAATGCGATTTAGAACCAGTTGGAAACATTTGGACAGTGTTTCTGTGTCACAAATAATTTGTGGGGAGAAGGAGAGATGCAAGGTGTGAATGTAACTCCTTTTCAAGCTGGTAATTTGTGATCCAGAATTCAAAGTCCCGATAATAATGACAAATTTGTATGCTGGACAAAGTTCCTGTTGTGTCTTTGAAGATTTTTTTGGAGAAAACGAAACTGCTTGGTAAAGTTGCCATGGTTGAGAAAACTGTTCTAAAACTCGTTTTTTTAATAAATTTCCCGGCTTTAAAGTCCAGCTTGCTCTTCAACCTGATAACTAAGTAATTGTCAGAGGGACAACCAATATTTCATCTCGACCAGTGGCTCAGGAGATGCAATTTCTGTGAGTCGATTGATGAAGAATACAATAAAATAAAGAAGGCATTAAATGGAGAACCGGTTTCCGGTGTGGTAGAAAGGTGAGGGTTGCTTTTAAAGGGTAGGGAGTTAATACCAAGAGGTGATCATCTACAAAATGTAGAGCGGCCTGTACCATCCATCCTGTCTACCAACCTCTGTTTCCCAGGAGACCCATCGTTACCTTCTGAGCCAGCTTCTTCTTTTGCATCTGTTGGAGTATCGTCCGACTTTGAGCCGGGACCGTCTACCTGCCCTGCTGAGTTTTGCTCGGGCACAGGACTCGAGTTGCTGCTGTTCTCCTGCTTTATGGGGGAAGCATCAGCTATAGAGCTCTGGTTGCTGTTGTCATCTGCAAACAGAAGGGCAATGGGCTCAGTGAAAGAGGCTGAAGATCAGCACGCACCAAAATCCAGGGGATGAGGTTTCGACCCCACGCTTGCCGAAATAAATACCCAGCTGAGTGCCACGCAAATCTGCCTTTCACAAATTCGCGTGACTAAAAGGAGAAATGAGGGGCCACTTCAGACATTCGGTGCCCAGAGTGCTTGATCACAGAAGCTGAAGTTCAACAGGTTAGCCCTGGTAAGAAAATTGTCCAGGGCGCAACTGCTGACAGCACAGTATCCACTCAGGCACTTGCCGAACGAGGCTAAGAAAAGCTACCACTTGCACCCATTTGTCCTCTCGGAGAGACATCCAAGAGTGGGAAAATTACAGATTCAACCGAGGGTAACCATGGCAACTTGTAATGACTCACTTTAAATGTTAAACACGTGCTTCAGGAGGGAGAAAGATCTTAATTTTTCAGGTTCAACTTTATCAGGCTGGAGGCTTCCCAGGGACACAGGCACCCTGGGTCTCAAAGCCGCCTCTTAGATGAGATGAAAATTTGGAAAACTTTATTTTTAAAAGGCCCCAAAATGAAATCAGCACGATTTCATTTCATAGAGCCACACAAGGGACAAGATGCCAGATCCCAAAGGATTTAATTCCCCATTTTTCATCACGTTGGTTACGGGACCTATACTTTTTTTGGAGGGGGAACAGGGATACAGATTTACATAAAAGACCAAATAAAAGTCGAGGTTTATTTATTTATTAGTTTATATAAACAGCTTTTTGGATTACTGCACTATGGAAAAATAAAGCGTCATAATTATCAGCAGGAAACGTGTTAGTTCGACGGTGCCTTTTTACTCTGCTCTTCAAAGCTAAACCTCAACTTGCTCCTAAGGCAGGCTTAGCGTTCCCCTCATGCTGGCTGGCATCAGCAGTTGTGTCCCCACCCTGACCCCTGACCCCACTCACCGTGCATATCCATCATCCCAGGGGATGAGCTGTTTTCTGGGGTCGTCACCTCAGAACTGCACTTTTCATCTTTGCCCTTTTTCTTGTTCTTGGCTTTCTGAGAGGCGGGAGAGGAAGATGGTAAGTTTGGGCTACATTGAAAGCGAGGCCTTTTCCATGAAGTCTGAGCCTCCAAACTGTCACTCTTGGGCTGGTCTAAGCCACCGTGTGGCTGGCTACTTTGTCTGCCTTTTTAAACTTGATTTGAAACAGAAAGGTGGAGCTTTTTTTTAAAAAAAAAAATACTGTCTATCATCATTACACGGCTTCAAAAAAATACCTCCCGACTTACGTTTCTTTCTACATGTTCATTTTACGACATTTGCAAGTTTTTATACATGGCGATACATTACCAGTTTTTAATACCACTTATTCATATCCACGCTAGTCGTGATAGTAACTGGGTCAAATAAAGAACCACAAACCTTACTCCTAAGGGCCAGCTTCTGCCCACCCGCCCCAGTACCATTACAAAAGATAAAGCAGCAGAGAAAGACAATAGCATCCATTGTGTGTGTGTGTGTGTGTGTGTGTGTGTGGAGGGGGGGGGGAACCACGGATGAAAAAGGATGCGGCACTTTCAATTAGAAGGTGACGTAATTGGTCTCCTAGGAGAAAGTGCCAGCTGCACCGCTCTCAATCTACTGAGCCTGCGGAATGGAAAGACGATCGAAAGGGAGCTCAGAAATAAGAGCAGGAGGGTTGGGCAAGCGCCATCAAAATCAGAGGCAGGTGGCCAAATGACAGGCCCCGAGGATGGGTGAAAGCACAAGAGCTGCGCCTAGGTGCACAGTAATGTTTACTGTTCTAAGGGAACTGTAAAGACAGGTGCTGCTGAACTCTTTCATATGATGTAATCGGCAATTCCCAAGAGGCTGAGGTGAGCTAAAAAGTGTGACTTCCCACAAGGGGAGAGGAAATCTTTTCCTAAGGCCTTTGCTATCCAGAGAACTGAGGGCTCACTGCAAAGTTTCACTTCAGTAAGGCAAAGGTTTTAGGAAAGGACGTTTAACATTCAAACACACTGTTATTTACAATGGCAAAACAATCGCTTCCTCTAAACTTTCATGCTAATGGGGTATCATGAAATACTTACGTCATCTACTTTGGGCTCTGTTATTGGCACCCATTTGTAGATCCTAAGGGATGTGTCGCCAACTGTCACCCATTTCTTCTCCCTGGAAGTGGCAAAATTATAAATATTGGTTACATGGATGGTCTCAAAGCCTCTGTGCAAGACGCAGGCAACAAAGAGAAGGCACAGAATAAGCCTCAAACCTACAGGGGCAGGCAAACAGGACATAAAGCAGGAGGGACTTAAATTGCAAATTCATAAAATAAGGAGAGGCAGTCTACAACCACAACTGGACAGACTTTCCATTGATAAGCAAGGTGCTTATTAATTGAGTCTTGCTGATTTTACTACCTTTTTTTATAGCAGTTAAGAAAAGACCACAGCAGTTTATTAGATGAATCTCCTTCATTTATTAACAGATACATTTGTCTCTTTTTTTCCCAGTTACTCAGATATATATCAGTAATTTAAAAAGAGATGTAGCTCTTTTTAAGCAATATATATATACAAGTCTTGGCATGCTCGGGTCTTTTCCTGTGTAAGATGTTACACGGGAAAAGACCTGAACACACCAAGATCTGTATGTATGTATGTATGTATGTATGTATATATACACATACACACACATATATACATACATACATATGCATGCTTAAAAAGAGCTACATCTCTTTTTAAATTACCTTTCTCTTTCCACACTATTTGGTTTTGTCAAAGACCAATAAATGAGACTCAAGGACATTTCTTTGATCCAGGAAAATGAAGGAAGCAACAAAGAGTGCATCAGGGACTTCTGAGTCTTTGTATGAGATCACCTTCAGCAGTATTGTTGAAATACTAATTCAGAGATTAGAGGTGCATTAATGCAAGCAGCTCTGCTTTATAAAAGCCATTTTTCACCTCTGGCACAAGGTAAATCGTGGTAAACATCTCTTATGCAAACATGTTAACAGACAATGCTAAGGATTTCTAATTTCCTTTTCTAATCAGACTACCATTCACATCAATATTATTTAATCAGATATTAAACATGATCTCTTAACAGGATTTAAATACACGGCTTCCCCAGTACAATTGAGTTTGCAGATGATATACTGGTATATTATCAAACTTACATGTTTCAAAATATGCCCAATCAGCATCTACATTGGGTAAAAAAAAATATTTGCAAGATAGGACTTCACATTCCCATTTCACTATGTGCTAAGCAGATAAATCTAATAAAGGGGGAAAGAGCCATCTGGCAAACAGAAGGCTATACAGCACCACCCTGCTCACCCCCCTAAACTTGGCTCCAATGCACAAATACAGATCCATAAGAAATCTGTACAGAATGCCTTCCAAAAGACCCAAAAACCTTCATCTAACCAAGCCCCATGGAGATGACACAGTAAATCTGTAGGACTCAACCAGAGGTTGGACTAGATTAGTGTTGAAGAAGCCACTTTGCTGAAAGCCTTCTTAATTCTCATAACAGCAGAAATTCAAGAAAGGAAGCAATGTACTGCTCTCAACAGTTGATCTAAGCAAACACAGCAAGCCACCCAACTTTTCAAAGAAACACTGGCCGATGAATCTTCTGAATATCCAAAGTTGCCAGCATTCACTCAGTATGTTTTCCAGTCACCATGGAAGAACATTATTAACACATTCAATCACTTCACTTTTCGGGTCTTCAGCAACTTCCTAGACCACCAGTGGTAAAGTCCTAAGCTTTGAATATTTCAGGCTTCCAGGCTATGCATACAAAGCAAAGCTTGCATCATTTTTGTCTGAGATGATGCCAGACAAAAGCATGTCATCATGACCAGCCCATAGTACATTTTAAATTAAATTCCCCTATTGATGGTTGCAATGTGTCAGGTATTACACAAATCACATACATCCTAATAATTAAGCTCCATTTTAGAAGAGGACAAAACAGACATCAGGGCTTTCTTCTTCAAACTGGATTTCTGCCTTATATATGATACAGACAGTAATTTTCTGTATTTAACAGGAATATTCTGTCACATGTTTTATTTCAAAATACAATATAGATGAGGGTTTAAAGTAAGCGTCTAAAATTAATTTTTAGGAGGAGTTAGGTCTGTTCAATCAGAGTTTAAAGAATGATCTTGATACACCATCATAAGTAATTAAACTACATGCTTTGTCAATCAGCATGTAGAAGGGTACTGGGAAAAAATACATGAGAAAATTTATGGTTTGTTGGTTCCCAAGTTTTCAGATAAGTGAACTGTTGCCAGATATAAATATTTCCCATGAAGGCTGTCTGTTATACAGTATTGTGTCTTCAAACCCATTGCCTTTAACTTTTCCCCTGGGAATGACTGGAATTATGAAACAATAATCTTATTTTGGATCTGTAAAGCCCAAGCCCTGGAGCTACGAAACGTCTCGGATTGCTTCTGCCAAGTGAACAAGGAATAGTGGCAACAGCCCAAACTAGCTATACTAATTAGGAAGTCCCAAGGATTTCCCCACACAAAATGAGCATATGCACAATCCCCAATTCTTTTACGTTGCCACCCAGTTGATCAAAATAATTGGAGGGGGAACAAGAGTTACCCATAAACTCATTACTCCACCTGTAATTGTTAAAATATTTTTCTAATTATTACAGATGGAAAATTCATCACCTACAAAAAAAATAGACTCAAACACTCTGCAATTTTAATTGCATCTAAATACAGCTTTGATCCAAGCAATTCTAACACTTACAATGCTTGAACCTCATCTTGCAAATTGTACACATTGACCTATATTATGCTTGTGGAAATGTCTAAGCACACAAAAATCAATATAAGCCACCAACAGGAAACACTTAAAATTCATCATATCCAGTAAGAAAACGAAATGATGCCATATCACAACTTCAGAAATCAAAATTGTTCACAATTTTATGCTTGAATTTCTGAGTAAACCCGATCTTCTTCAGTTCTGATTTAATCACATTTTGTATTGCCTGGAATACTTGGTACAAGTTGGCTTCTATTGTGCTATTTAACACAATAGCACATTTCTACAGACAGACAGACTGACTTTCAATGCAATTTGGTGTAGCTTTAATTTCATGCTAAAATTTCCACTTAAAAATACCGAAATCGGAACATTGATGTTCTCATCAATTCATCATTATATATTTACAAGCAGATAACTGGTCTTTTGTCCTCCAAGAAGATAAGCTGAACAGTTTGGTTGACGTATTAGGAAGAAATAAATCCAATGTCCCTGTACAGAGAGAGAAATTACTGGCCTGAACATTTTTTTTCAAATGTCAGGATCATCAACAATCTCCTTTGGAAGGAATGAGCTACTATACTAGGATCACCTGCTCAGTTACTATAGCAACTGAAAACACTAGCCAAAAGTTTTCCCGGTTTGTTTGTTAAGCAGAAAGAAAGAAAGATTGGTATTTTCTCCTTCCCTTTATCACAGGGAATCAAGAACCATGCAAAACCAGCAAAGCATCAATTCTCTAGTTTCTAAATAAGCTCATTGAGTGTCTGTTTTTCTAGTTTGAAACTTCTCTATTGGGAGGATGAGAAAGCATCTTGATTCCTTGCAGAAAGGAAGATTGCTCTCTCGATTAAATTATTTTTTAAAAAAAAACTGTAATCAATTGTTCCGTAAGAGAAAGTGTTTCTTTTAAGATCTGCTTGTTTTTAACAATCACGTAGAAAAATTGCAATTTAAGAACTGAAATCGATTGTGCAAGGGCATAATGCAACTGAATGAAGTTGTTTAAACTTCTCTTGAAGAACATTTTAAGATGTCATCTGATCCAGAAATGCCAAACTGCACAATGATTGCTTACTGTGTCTGAATAACCATTTCACTGTATTATGTTCAATTATCCCATACAAAATTCCATGAGAAAAGTCACACCACCTTTCTGAAAAGCATGCAATGGTTACATGCTGCAAGCATTCAATAAAAAAGGATGGATTTAACAAGGTTACAAAAATATAATTATATCAGACAAATTCAAGTAGCTTCTTTTTGGTTCTGCTCAGAATTTAAATCAACAGAACAATGCAAGAAATGCAAGTTTTGACTTGAAGCACAGAATTAAAAGAACAAAGCAGTTCTCAAAAGAATATTGTATCATAATACATTTTAAAGAATATCCTAAGCTAACAATCAAAGGAGTGGGGGAAGGAACAGGACACACCAGAGAAATGTGCCCTGAACGCCAATGGCAAGTAACAGGACAACTAATAGAGAAGATAGAGAAGTCACACCTTAATGACAAAGTATGTCTTGCATGGTGAAAACCCCACATTCAATATTCAGCATCGGCAGCTGAGAATATCCCAATATACCTGGGCAGTACCCCCCCAAAAAAACTTTATAGAGTGGGGGCCTTGGTGCTCTGTGGTTGTTGTTTTACAGACATTTCATGACCCAACTAGGGAACATCATCAGTGCAAGGGAGTGAGGTTTGCTACATTCCCTTGCACTGACAATGCTCCCTAGGTGAATAATGAAACGTCTGCAAGAAAACCATTAAACTCAAAGAGCAGCAAGGACCCCCACAATCCTCCACATACCCCACTCTCTTCCAGCACTGATGATATTACCCAGTTGGGTCATGAGACGTCAGCAAGAAAACAAGTGGAGAGAGCACTAAGGACCCCATAGTCCTCCTCATCCTCCTCTCCACAAAGCCCCACTCCCTTCTAGCACTGATGATGTTACCTAGCCGGATCACGAGACTCGGGGAGCACCAAGGACCCCACAGTCCTTTTCTTCCTCCTCCTCCTCCTACCTTCCTTTCTCCTCCTCCTCATCTTCTTCCTCCTCTCCACAAACCCCCTTCCCTTCTAGCACTGATGAGGTTACCCAGTTGGGTCACAAAACGTCTGCAAGAAAACCACCCAGGCTCAGGGAGCACCATGGACTTCTTTCTCCTCCTTCGCCTACCTTCCTTTCTCCTCCTTCTCTCCTTCCTCCTCTCCACAATCCCCCCCCTTCTAGCACTGATGATGTGACCTAGCCGGGTCACAAGACGCCTGCAAGAAAACCACCGAGGACCCCCACAGTCCTTTCAGCCCCGAGCTGCCAACCTTCTCTTCTACTGGGACTGCTGGTGAGCCTGTGGACTGACTACTATGTCCTTCCAGAGGCCATCCAACTGCTGTCCAGCACCTTCAGGAAGGGACCAGGGAGCAGGACCCTTGCACCATCAGCTAGGCAGGAGAGAGGGTCAAGGCGAGGGGAGGGGGAGCAGGGCGGGGAGGGGGGGGCGCCACAGGGGCTCCCACCAGAGGGAAGCTACCTGGATTCGTGGCCAGGGTGGGGCCCAGCCACGAGTGGGGCATCCCCCCCCCCAAAAAAAAAGGCTCAGAAGGGGGCACCGAACAGAGAAACCAACCTTCCCCCCCCTCAGGCCCCAAATGGAGGCGGAACCCGGGCTTCCAAAGTGGGGGGGAGAAGGAGAAACAGGACTTGAACTCCCATCATCCCTCGCAGCCGGCCAAGGGCCGATGGGAGTTGTAGTCCAGAGCCCCGGGTGGCCGCTCCCGAGGCCCACGAGAGCCGCTTCTGAGGTGGGTCGGGGGGTCTTCCGTAGGGGGGGGGAGAGACTCGGAGATTGCCCCCGCCCCGAGCCCCCTCCTCACCATTTGCGCACTTTCTCGATGGCCGCCATCACCCGCTTGATATCATCCTTGGCGCGGCTGCGGGTCTCGGCCCGCACCGACCGGCCCGACATGCCTGCTGAAGTGGCGGCGGCGGCGGCGGAGGGACCCGGACTGAGGCGCCGGCGCGCCGGCTCTGCTCGGGCAGCTGAGGGGACGAGGAAGGGCAGAAGCAGCCGGAGGAGGAGGAGGAGGAGAGGGAGGCCCGCGGCGGCGGCGGCGCCCGGACGCACAATGAAGCCTCCCGGCCGGCTCCGCCCCGCCTCGAAGGAGGGAAGAAAGGGCCCGAGGCCGCCAGGGAGGCCAGCCGAGGCGGTGGGCGGGCGGAGCGTACTGCGCAGGCGCGGGATACGCCGCGCAGGCGCCGTATCCCGCCCCGGCTCGCGCTGGTGGGGGTGGGGGTGGGGGTGGGGGTTGGAGGGGGGGTGGGCCCGGGGCGTTCCCGCCCTTTTCTGTCAGCGCGGCCGCCGACGGGAAGAGCGGAGTGGAAGATGGGCTTCGTGGTCCTTCCTGAACCACCTTGGCCAATGCCGTCCGCGGCGGCATATAAATTTAATAAGCAAAATAAATAAAGAATATATTACTAAAAATAAAGACTCTGGCTTTTTTATATTGCTGTTTAGCTATGGCATTGGAGGAGAGAGAGATACTGTAGATAAGAGAGAAGATAGAGATTAGCGAGAGATACATAGAGATAGGTGGAGAATGATAGAGATAAGAGATTTAGAGATAGAGAGATTATATAGATTGGAGAGATTGGAGAGATAGATAGAGATAGAGATTAGAGAGATAGATCCACTAGAGATAAGAGATTTAGAGAGACATACATTAGATCAGAGAGGCATAGCTATAGATAATAGAGATTAAGAGATACATAGAGAGATAGGTAGAGATAGAGATTTAGAGAGATACATAGATTAAAGAGAGATAGGTAGATAGAGATGATAGAGATTAGAGGGAGATACATAGGTTAGAGAGCTAGGTAGAGATAGATAAAGAGATTTAGAGAAAGTAGATAGATATAAGAGATTTAGAGAGAGATAGAAGATAGGTAGATAGATAAATATAAGAGATTTAGAGAGATACATAGATTAGAGAGATATAGGTAGATATAGATGATAGCGATTAGAGAGAGATACATAGATTAGAGAGCTAGGTAGAGATAGATAGATATAAGAGATTTAGAGAAAGAAAGAGAAGATAGATATGAGATTTAGAGAGAGATAGAAGATAGATGGATAGATAGATAAATATAAGAGATTTAGAGAGATACATAGATTAGAGAGAGATAGGTAGATATAGATGATAGAAATTAGATACATAGAGATAGGGATAGATAGATAGATAGATAGATAGATAGATAGATAGATAGATAGATAGATAGATAGATAGATAGATAGATAGATAGAATAGAATAGAGAACAATACATAGAGATAGGTAGATATTGACAATAGAGATTAGGGAGAGATACATAGATTAGAGAGAGATAGGTAGGTAGGAAGAGTTTGATGAGAGAGACAGGGAGAGAGGGGAGGAAAGAAAATAGAAGCATGGATTCCCTCCTCAGGATATGGATGTTTTTGAATGGTTTTAAGACAGGGACCACCTCTCAAACGATCTGGGAAACTTGTTTCGGCACTTCTCACTTGGGATGAGTAGTGACAAGAACTTCCCAGGCTTTGTAAATACAAAGTCTGCAATGATTGTTTTCTCTAAAAAAAAATCCTCAAAACTTTATTTCCCATGAAATAATTGAAATTGTTTGTTTTTCAAAAACAATCAATTGTAAATCTGAGGACGGAAGACAATCCAAGGCGAAAAAGACCGAGAATGCAAATCACGAAGTCTTCAGGGACGTTAAACTGCCATTCGTGGCCTCGTCGGGGGTTTGCGCCTCCGTCGCCACATCCGTCGGTTCTGGTAACGGTAAGGCCAGGATCTCCTTGGTGAAGTAAGCTGCTGTCACTTCCTCGGGGATTTCTTCCTGAATTATGTCCTCTGAACCTGCAAAAGAGAATGGATGCTAGGACTTGGTGCCACCTGGAAACCATGCAAGGAATCTACAAGATCACTTCATCCACAAGCTACGCAGAATTGATTTCTTTTTGGGGCCTTTAATTGCAATGCAGCTCTTCTCACATTCCTGTGAAGAAGGAGAGAGAAAGGATCCCAACTGGGATATATTTCTGCCCTTCCCCTCCCCCACTCCAGTACTTGGATGGGAGACCACTAAGCGATCCCAGGGCTCTAAGATGAACTTGAAAATTAGGCGAAGAATCCCAAACGAAGTAGCAGCAAGCCGTTGCCGTAACACTGCCAAGAAAATGAGATTCCTTTCCTCAAAAAACTTTATTTTTAACAGTGGACAAGTACTGCTACTTGCACTGGGTTTATCTAGGGCAGTGGTGACTAACCTTTTTGGGCTCCTGGTCCGGTCCCGAAAATTGTGCGCATGCGCATTTGCATGCCAGCACCCAGAAAGCAAGGTGCACGGCCCACCCTGTGCATGTGCACATGATCCCTCCTGCGCCGTGCGACACTGTGCATGCATGCAAGACCCCCCCCCAGGCACCGCATATCTCTGAGCATGCGTGCATCTCCCACGCCCTGCGCGCCAGATACTCGACAATCAGCTGTCGGGCAGCGCATGCAGGGAAGGGATTCAAATTTTTAAACAACCGGTTCTGTGGGCGTGGCTTAGTCAGTGGGCGTGGCTTATTGATCACGTGACTAGGTGGACGTGGCTTGGCAGTCATGTTATTGGCTGGGCGTGGCCAACTCAACATCACTCACATTGAGGCACGCGGCTCCTCACCTGGCCTCTCGTGACTGTGGGGATGCTGCAACAGTCGTAAGTGTGAAAAATGGTCATAAGTCAGTTTTTTCAGTGCCATTGTAACTTTGAATGGTCACTCCACACAAGCAAAGTACCAGCAAAGGAGGGGAAAAAATAACTCCAGAGACGTTCCTGAGACAGGAAGTCTAGTCCTGCCAAGAATGTAATAAGGGTTAATGGAGAGGCAGTTTCTGTAAGCAACACCAGAATGTTTCCTTCCCGCCTTCCTTACAGGATTAGGCCAGTGATTTCTTCTAACAACCGGTTCTCCGAACTGCTTAGAATGTTAACAACCGGTTCTAACGAATAGGTGCAAACTGGTAGAATCCCACCCCTGGATGCGTGCGCAGTGGGGCCTTTCTGGGCGACCTCTCGCATGCCGGCAGAAGAGGCTCTGCGTGCCACTTCCGACACGTGTGACATAGGTTCGCCATCACAGATTTAGGAGAAAATAGCCTGTTTTTCTGGCTTTTGACAGTAATTTAGATTTGCCTGCTTGGGTTTCCCTCCAATTTGTTCTCTTGTTCTCTCTAGATTCACCCTAAATGGATTTCAAATCCAGAAACCAAATCTGGCGGCAACTGAATTATCTTAATAGATAGTTCTCGGCTTACGACCACTCCCTTAGTGCCTGTTCAAAGTTACAATGGACCTCCTTCAGAGTACTTACAAAGCACTGACACTATCCTATTTTGCAACATTTCTGCTGAAAACCGACATTTCCCCCTGATTTTCGGCAAAACTAGCCCCTAACAAAACATTGCTTCTCTTAAAGGCCGTGGTTGTTTATTTTATGACTGCCGTGCTCTCTTAATGACCATCCTGAATAAAGGTCCCAAAATCAGGTCGGTCATGTGGGTGACCGGTCTTCACGTTTTTATAACTCTAATGAAGAAGGCTCCATTATGGATGTTAAGTCGAGGACTTTTGCCTGCAGAGGTGTGGAATCACACCAGGCCACAAAGCGCCCAGGATCCCCCCTTTTGTTTTTGCAAGAGGGGTTTGGGGTTCAGCACCTGAGGGATCGTAGCTGCCGAGCTCCACACGGCCGCCCTCGGGGTTGAAGCCCAGAAGCGTGGTGAGATACTCGGCCAGCTCTTCTTCGGTGAAATGCTCCCCTGCTCAAGAAAAACAAGAAAGCACAACGGTCACCTAACCCAAAAAGAATCATCCACTTCCAAAGGTCTTGCATGCTCAACACGCATGTCAAGGCTCCGACAAACCACCCCCATTCAAATCGTAAGTCTCTAGCCGCATCTCTCTGAGTAAAAAAAATTGATATATTAGGAGTGACCATGTCGGCATTACCTGGGTGCAGCCGACTCTAAGAACCATCATTCATTTCACCTTGACCCTGGTCTTCCCCCCACCCCCTGGATGTATATTCCCCAATGGGACACCTCCATAGCCAAGAGTCATCAATCATGCTTTCTAGTAATAATCTTGCGTGCCAACAGCTTTGGCTGCCCAGAATTTATCTGAAGCATTTAAGGAATGCACTACTTTCCTCCCTCCCTTTCTGCTGGCAACTAAAAAGACCAAAGGAGTATTTTTTAGTCGACAGTTCACATACACACAAACACACACACACGCACACACCTTTGTGCTGCAGCAACAACAGCAGGTCATCTCGGTTGATGGTGGCTTCGTGGTCCTCATTCTCGTAGCCTAACATTTCGAAGGCCTGCTGAATTTCCTGCGAGGCCAGCCCAAAGGCAGGCCGATGGTTCACGTAGAGTTTGATGAAGTCCCCTAAATTAATATGAGTGACCTGCTTCCCGGTATCCAAAAACTCACCAAATTTGACTTCGTTCAGCATATCTTCGATCTAAAACGAGGGAAAAACGAGGTGCCGCCTTCGTCAGATCGGAGGAACCTTTCAAAACCTGGCCGTGTAGGATGGTGTGCCGAGCCCCAATGAGATTTCATCGGCTGCTAATTTTATTTTCCTAGTGTTTTATTCTTAGAGTATTCTTAGCGTATCTCTCTCTCTCTTTTTGTATTGTTTTATTCCTTCTAACGTTGTAAGATGGCCAGATTCGTGGTGAGATGGGTTTAAAAGTTTAAAGAATAAATAAGTTTAAAGAATAAATAAATATTTGCTTGAGGGATTGTCTTTTCCAGATACTCAAGGCCTCTGCTTGGGGGTGGTTTTAATTGTTTTAACATTGGGCAGTTGGGCAAGGCTTTCTTGAAGGCCTCTGCAGCCAGTAACAGATCTCTGGATCGATCCAGAGCTTTGTTCTCAGCTCCAGAGGCCTTCAGGAAATGCCTGGCCAGCCTTGCCGACTGCAGAAGAAATGAGCCGGCAAGGCAGGTGTTGGGGTGTGCGAGGCCTGGCTACACTTGTCCACAGGTAAGTAGTAGGGCAGCTCCACCCCTCGCATCCGGACCCTAGCTTAATATTTACCCATGCACGTTGGAGAGGGAAGGATTTTAATTAGGGCTTATTTTTGGAGCAGGGCTTATATTGGGAACACGTGTAAAAATCAAGCTAGGACTTACTTTCAGGGTAGGTTGTGTTTTTGGGAAAACAGGGTAGATAAATAAACACAAATGATTTTCAACCGTGTGGCCACAGGAATGCTTTGACAAGCAGAAGAAAGGAGGGAAAGTGTCCTCTTTGGCCATCTTTCAAACCCAGTTTGCAGAACGGGGCCACTTTCCTCTCCCTCTGATTTGCAATCCTGGCCAGACTGAAAAAAAAAACCCCATTTTTCCCATAAGTTTCAAACTATGGCTGGAGACATCCTTCCAAACCAAAGATTGAGGAACTAGGGCTGAGGAACTGTTAAAAGTCAGGAACAAGAAGTTGTTGGGTTTCGGAGTTCAAACAAGATTGCTTAAGGATCCTTCCCACCCACCCCAAGACCCCCATCCCAGCCCCTGAAAAGCCACTGACCTGATCCTCGGAGGGGTAAAACCCCATCGCCCGGATCACAAAGGGGACCTGCTCCAAGGGGATGCGTGTAGAAACCTTCCTAGGTTCCATGGTGTTGATGCCTTGATGGACCAGCTGGACATAGTAAAAATAATCTTCCAGCTCCTGAATATGTAGAAAGGATCGTGAGTGTGCAACAAGAGAGCGTGCAACAGAGGGAGTCCATGCTTTAAGACCACAATAGAGCCCAAACCTTCTGTTGCTAAGTGAGGCGGGTCTTAAAAAGTGAGCAGTTTCCCTATGGTGGCATGGGCAAAAGAAATTCGGTTATAATATTGAATTGGCTAAATGGCAAAAGATGGTTTACAGGTGGCATCTTCCGCCAGCAAGGCTTTCCAAAATGTCCAAAAGTCTATCTTCAAATTGTGGGAAGTGCAAAGAGGTACCAGGCACATTCTTCCACATGTGGTGGGCCTGCAATGCGGCAAAAAAAGTATTGGAGACTGATCCAGACACAGGTGGAACAAATGGTGGGAGAGTATATTCCATTTAAGCTGCAATTTTTTCCTCCTAGGAATAATACCAGAAGACCCCCCTCACATCCTGGACATAAACTGTTTCAACTCCTACCCTCAAAACGACGCCATAGAACACTGCACACCAAAATAACTAGACACAAGGCCACTGCAACCGTCATAAATACAAATCAGTTGCCCAGGGTCTGAATTTTGATCACGTGCAAAACCGCTGTGTTGAAAAGCGATCGTAAGTCACTTTTTTCAGTGCCGTTGTAAATTCAAACAGTCACTAAATGAATCTCATAGGTTGAGGATTCCCTGTAATACAACATTGGGCATCTGTCTCTATCAGCTGTTAGTGTCCCTTTCGTCCCCCCCCCCACCCTCTCAGAAAGGGTTTTATTTTCTGAATCCCTCTATTTTACGGCCGCTTGTTTGTGCCAGGGTGTGTTTTGAGGGGGGGGGGGCGTTACCTGGACCAAGCCAGACCACAAGTAGGTTTACCTTGAAAAACGCGCCATCCCTGCCTCCTTCCAACAGGTTGTAAAATGGGATCAGGTCTTTGCCACCCAGGAAGACAGCGGCATCCAGAGCGCTGGAGAAAGAGGCGGGGGGCTGGTCAAAATTTATTTGATTCTTTTTGTTAGTTTTTATTGTTTTTTGTTTGTATCAGCTTTGGAAGCCATATTGTTGCTCCCACGCTGCCACATTTTTGAGCCTGGGAAAATGGGAGGAGGGAACTTCTTGGAGTGTATGTGGTTAGACATAATAACATTCTTTTCCTAAGTCAAGGTCATGTTATTTCTGCACCTGGGTGAGAGGACGTTTCAAGCTGGGACGGATGGTGATTGGGGCATGTGATGCGATGAAGGATGCAGGGGGTGGATTTGTAGTTTTTACTTATTGCAAGGAAACTCGGAACTTTCCAATTCGGGATTCCCCAGATTAACCAAATAAAACAGAACTTTTGAGAAGATACCTGTCTTGGAGTTATTTGTTGAAGTGAAAATTTTCTGGAACGCTGACAGTTAGTTTTAAATATGGTTTTACATTATGTAAGCCGCCTTGAGTCACCATAGGCAAACAGGCGGCAATATAAATTCAATAAATAAATAAATAACCCTGCAGAGAAGCTCTTGGTTCCTCATCTGCCTCCCCTCTGCCAGAAGGAAATCAAATTATTCCCCACCTTGGAGGAACTGAGCAAACCTAATCTCTAGCTCTGTGTTTCCCAACTTTGGAAACTTGAAAGATGGGTGGACTTCAACTCCCAGAATTCCACAGCCAGACTGGGCTTACCTCCCTCCCTTCAAAGGAGCCATCACACTTACTCGAGATTCACGTCCCACTTCATCACCGTAGAGTCGCTGCCCCCCGCCGTGAAGAGGTAGCGTCCGGTGTAGGAGCAGGTGAGGTCAGCCACCCCTGTAGGGTGGCAAATGAACGCCGAGGACTTGTGCGGGTTCCCATCGACGGGCAAGATCTGGAGGCCAACCTAGAGAAGAAGATGGAAAGGAAGACCAGTTTCTCTCCAGCCCTGCCTGGAGGAATTTGAACACACAAAGGAAAGGTACCTTCATGTCACCTCCAGTACCTTGTCTTCTGTGATGTAGGCCATGTAGCGTTTCTGAGACTCCCGGTCTTCACCCAACGGAAGGATGGCAAACTTCTGAAGAGGAGAACCATAGGTAGGTCCCAAGGCGGTCTTCCTAAAACAAGCACGTCATGAAAAAGGCTGATAGCCCAACCAGTGCATTCCAAGCACAGATCCTTCTCCGGTTGGCTCTGTTGCCATACTGTCCCAAGGAAGAGCCTACTCTAAGTCATGGCTGGTAGGCTTGGACTTGATAAGGCAGGGGTATCTGAGTTGGCTCAAGATCTAAGATGGAAATCAGCCTAGAAACATAATATTTGGGTCTAGAGAAGTGACGTGGCTAAAGGCAATTTAACCAAATTACGTCTTAAGTGTTTTGGGGAACCAAATCAGGACAGTGAAAATAAGATCTTGGACTGCGTTTGCTGGAAGACAGCCACAGATCAATCTATCTAATCAATCTATCAACTTCTATCTATCTCAATGATTTCCAACCTTGTCAACTATAAGATGGGTGAACTTCAACTTCCAGAATTTCCCAGCCAGTGTAGCTTAGTTGGTTGGGTTGAAGTCCACCCACCTTAAAGTTGATAAGGTTGAAAAACACTTATCTATCATCTATTTATCTCTCTCTCTTTCTCCATCCATCCATCCATCCCACGGGTTGCACTGACTAACCAACCAACCAACCAATCAACCAATTGACGGACCAACCAGCCAACCAACCAACCAGCCAACCTAACCAACCAACCAACCTAACCAACCAACCAACCTAACCAACCAACCAATCAACCAACCAACCAACCTAACCAACCTAACCAACCAACCAACCTAACCAACCAACACAATTATATTTCACCTTTTATTCAGAAACCCAAGTTCCAGCTCTCTTTCTTCTTCTACAATGACAACCCCATGGGGGTCTATTGCCTGGAGGAGATGCCAGCCCCAAAGTTACTCACTGTGTGTGTCTGTGACTGAGGGGGTCTCCCACTCCTAGTCCAACCCCACCTCCTTACAGGACAGAGCCTGACCCTTTCCAAACATCCACCCACACGGGATTGTCTCCAGATAAGTTATCCTCACCTGCACAACTTGGTGGTCACGTTATAAAGCTTCATTTTGTAGTGATTGTTGGCAGTGAGGAAAAAGTACTCAGTGGTGATTGGGGGATACCAAGCGATGTATGTAGGGACCGCATTCTGCTCAATCCGGTCTCTTCGGATTACTGCCAGCTCGTCTTTGACGGTGTTCGCCAAGTCGTATTCCACCTGAAAAACCAAGCAACGCACATCCAACAATCACACCAATTAGTCTTGGCTTGGTTGTTCTGCAGGGAGACATTTCAGAGTGGCATCACTGGGTCTAACTGTTGGTTTGGCAAATGGATCACCACTGATCCAACTGAGTTGGCCCACATGTTGATCTAGGTGTTGGCCACTTGTACCCAACTCAAAAGGCGACTAAGTCTTCCTGTTGAGGTTGGGACTTGGTGGCCATATCTCACTACGGATCCAGAATCCTCCTGATTCCCATCTTGTCCTCTGGAACCCACCTTCCTCCTTTGACTCTGGGCCAACCTGAATTAACAACTACCAAGGTTTGCTGGTCCTGAAACTTTTCCAGACAGAGACTCCAGTCGGGTGGTCCAATTTTCACCAGTGTGCCCAAGCCCTGGACTTACCAAGAGCCGGTCTTCTCCGAGACTTAAGAGCCTTGGCTCACTACTATCGAGGTGTACCCCAAAAAGAAGGGTGCGAATCGGTTTGTAGTGGCAGTGGAGGGCAGCCAGGCGATCCCAGACTTTCTTTTCCTCCACGGCAATTTTTTTGTAAACATTCAATGACAAATTTTCATCCTGAAAGACAAGAAAAACCAACCAGGAAGGAAAAGCAATATTGTGGAAGTTGACGTTCACACGTTTTCAAGTTGCCCATTTTGAGAAAACACTCTTTCACGGAGAGCTACAAGGCCATGTAGTGTAATAAGTTTGGGACTGACTTCTGTCCTCACTGTGAGTTGTGTTGGGAGGGGTACACAAAGGGAGGCTCAGCCAATCTCATTGTACACATGTTGTACTCTGACAATAAAGGTAATAATAACCACGAGGTTAAGAGCCAGAACAACGGGTGGCCCGTAGGATACAGAAGTGGGATGAGGACACAAAAAAAGTTGGTCACTACTCACGGCGGTGGCGAGATATTCAGAATTGTGGGAGAAGCTCATGATGGTGATGGGTCCTTTTGAGTACTGGAAGGGGTCTGGATGGTCGTTTTCCAACGAGATGGAATCAAGGATATAAAGACTTCCATTCAGAAATCCAGCAGCTAGCAAAGAACCTAAGATGCACATTAAAAAAAATGTTGGTCCAAAATCCGATAAGGTCCTGGACATTATTGAGATGCTGTTTGTTCATAAGTCATGACAGTCCTCATAACCATATCTTTCCATGATGTTTCTCCAAAATGACCTCAAATGAGTGTCCACCATGTGGTCCTTCTCTAGTAGGCCATTACTGATCATTTATGGAGGACAAGCCCATGAATGAACTATCCTGAGGTAGGATACCATCAGAGGACAAAACTACAGGCGGGTAGCTTCTGCTTAAAAGATACCATTGCTCTCCAAAGGACCCTGTAGCACAGGGGTCCCCAAACCTGGCCACTTTTAAGACTTGTGGACTTCAGTTCCCAGAATTCCTCAGCCAGCGAGGAATTCTGGGAGTTGAAGTCCACAAGTCTTAAAGTGGCCAAGTTTGGAGACCTCTGCTGTAGCATTTTAGCAATCAGTAGTGGACAGATTTGAGCTGCAAGGGAGTTTTAAGCTTTAAAAAAATGCCTAACCCTAACCACGGGAATATCCAGAGTCGGTTTTCACCAGCTTGTGCCGATATGATATGTCCTAATAAACTGTTCTTTGAGGAATTTGCCTCAAAGATGGATGTATTTACTTGGAACCCGGACAACCAAATTATGAGAAGGATGGACGATTACCGTCATGATTGTAAGAGAGGCAGCTGATGCTTTCGCCCTTAAAGATCCGGCTGACCAGGTATTTGTTGAGGAGGTAGCTCCAGACTTTCAGAAGGCCACAGTAACTGCCCTTGGCTAGCAGAGGTTTGCAAGGGTGGCAGACTACGGTGTGAACAGGTTGCTTGGGTTCCTCAAGGCACTTGGTAACTTGGGTTCCCTCCGTCTTGACGTGAATCACCACCGCATCCGAGGTCGCCAAGATGAAATTCCTGTCTCAGGGAGCAAAAGGTTGCAAGTGTTGGACCTCCAACCCAAAAGAAACGTGGGTTCTTTTCCCCCAAGCTTGCGGGAAGGGGTGGTGGTGTAGGATGTTCCATTCATTCAACCCCCATCATGGCCAACAGGATTTAAAAAAAATAAAATAAAATCTCTGCCAGGCGCCGAGACCCGCTCACCTAACAACGAAGGGTTTGCCAGACAAGGTGCACGATTCGGGATACTTGGTGACGTCTTCAGGGGAGGCGGGTTTCTTGGAGAAGGAGAAAGAGCGGATGGGTCCCAGTTTGAACTGGCTGTACCAGTGCGTCAGCTGCAGGTCCCCATCGTAGAATTTCACGTGGCCTTTGATGTCGCAGGTCACAAACAACCTGGGAAGAAGATCAAAGGATAAAGAAGTCGGGCTTCTTTTTCTCTTACTTTCCAGCCCACCAGGTTCTTGAGGTGAGCCTGCCTTCAAGAAGCGCCTGGAATTTGAAAATATAAATATTGAAAAATAAAACTTAAAAAATTCAGTTCTGTGAATTGCACTGAGCGGCGGCTTTTTTTTTTTAAACTGGGCTGCCTGCTCTCCAAAACGCACAACAGGTGCAAAGTGGGATGTTGAGCTTAGCTGCAGCACCCTCTACTGGCCAAAAGAGGAAAATAGCATTTTAACGATACCACCGGTTTCCCCTGGGTTCAGGGTAAGTCCTCCACTTATGCCCGTCATTAAGTCGTGACCCGCTTACTCGTCCATGATGACCAGGATGGTGATGGCGTCTTTCTGTAGATGCACCAGCTTGATGGCTTTTATGTTGTACGGTCGGTCACACGTAGCTTGCAAGGGCGTGCAAACGGTGTCCCAGACCACCAGCTTCCCCTCCGAGGTGCCGGTCAACATTTGGGAAGTGCGGAAATGGAAACAGGATTGGCTGAAGAATCCCACCGCCTTGTTGAAAGTCTGCAGGGGGATCACCGATCCAGGAATCAGGCCCTGAAACAGCCACTCCAAAAACCTGACTCTGCAACTTCTACCAGGTGTATACAAAGGTGGCCCTCGGTTTACGGCCACAAGAAGGAGAAAGAAGGAGGCGGAGGAGGAGGAGGAAGAGGGAGGAGGGAGGAGGAAGGAGGAGGAGAAAGGAGGAGAAAGGAGGAGGAGGAGGAAGGAGGAACGAGGAGGAGAAAGAAGAAGGAGAAAGAAGGAGGAGGAGAAAGAAGGAGAAAGGAGGAGGAGGAAGGAGGAGGAGGAGGAGGAAGGAGGAGAAAGAAGGAGAAGGAGGAGGAGGAAGAGGAAGGAGGAGAAAGAAGGAGAAAGGAGGAGAAGGAAGAGGAGAAGGAAGAGGAGGAGGGAGGAGGAAGGAGGAGGAGAAAGAAGGAGAAAGGAGGAGGAGGAAGGAGGAGGAGGAGGAGGAGGAAGGAGGAGAAAGAAGGAGAAGGAGGAGGAGGAGGAGGAAGGAGGAGAAAGAAGGAGAAAGGAGGAGAAGGAAGAGGAGAAGGAAGAGGAGGAGGAAGGAGGAAGGAGGAGAAAGTAGGAGAAGGAGGAGGAGGAAGAGAAAGAAGGAGAAAGAAGGAGAAAGGAGAAAGAAGGAGAAAGGAGGAGGAGGAGGAGAAGGAAGAGGAGGAGGAAGGAGGAAGGAGGAGAAAGAAGGAGAAGGAGGAGGAGGAAGAGGAAGAGGAAGGAGGAGAAAGGAGGAGGAGGAGGAGAAGGAAGAGGAGGAGGAAGGAGGAAGGAGGAGAAAGAAGGAGAAAGGAGGAGGAGGAGGAGAAAGGAGGAGGAGAAAGGAGGAGAAAGGAGGAAGAGGAAGGAGGAGGAGGGAGGAGGAAGGAGGAGGAGGAGGAGAAAGAAGAAGGAGAAGATCGTCTTGGCTTCCAGGGGTCTTTAAACCCCCTTTATAATTTGCTCCCCTCTCCAATGAGATCCTGCAAAGCGCACCCTCCATCACACGCATTTCAGAATCTCAGGTCGTTTTGGGGGGGGGACTTACTTTGTCTGTCAAGAGAGGAGCGTGGTAGAGCAGAGTGTTATCCTCCTAGGGAGACATAGAGACAAGAGAAGGATAAATCTGTCAATCAAAGCAATCCAACCTTAAGACTTGTGTTCTCCCAACTCCCAGACATCTCCACGTTAGCTGGGGAATTCTGGGAGTTGAAGTCCACAAGTCTTAAGGTTGCGAACCTCTGCTCTAAATGTTTAATTAACCCCTGAGAAGCCACCTCCAGCTGCTCTCTGTAGTATAGAGGACACAAGGACATCCTTCCAAGACCTCATCCTTCAAAGCATGAACCAGACCATCCAGAACTTCTGTCGACCCTGCTGGCTGGGAATTTTAGGAAGGGTCCTCCCGTCCTCCCTGGAGGACACAGGTTTAAGAAGGTAGGTTTTTGAGTAAGATACCCAAAGAGAGCAGGGGTGGTGTATGTGTGTGTGTGTGTCTCACTTACTCAGTCACTTTTACTTACCCACAAGTAGAAGATGACTTGGCTTTCGCTGTTGCTCACCAACTCCTTCGGATTTTGGAGACTGAACTCAATGTAATTCTGAAAGAAAGACGCAATCTTGAATATCCCCATCGAACCGGCCATTTCGTACCTGAACACACGACACCACACAGTTTCACTTCCCGAGTCTTTAGCCATTCTGGCTGAAGGCAAAACTTTGGAGGGGTTCTGAACTGCGCCCTTTTCCAACAAATCAAACACAATTCCAAAAGGAACAGAAACCTTGTAATGCTTTTGCAAAATAATTAGCTGTGTTAAGCATAAGCCTTGCCCAACTGAGCGAGACTTGCCAAAAGATGACAGACAAGAAATAATGTGCAAAATAAGAATCTTCAAATACAAACTCAGGATACTGGAATGTCCACGAGGCTGAGTTTCAAAACGACTTTACCTTCTGCAAGAAAACATCCGATTCACAGCTGGCTTTTATCTTCTTGAAGGAGGGGCCATTACCTTGCAGCCTTACTCCCGAGTCACTCGTTGGAACTGCTCTTTCCTGCAAGCAACCCTGCACGCACGCGCACTTGGCACAGGCTCCTCGGGAACCTCCTCATTGCTGCTGCCAGCCCCCAAAATCTCTGAAGGCAGCTGTCCCCTCCCTGATGGTCCTGGACTCTCATCTGAGTCCTCACTCTCCTCAGCCATCCACACCTGCTGCCAGCTAACCACAACAGATGGCACCAAACCATGGCTTCCACCCAGCTGGGCAGAAAATGGCTTTTAAGCTCTTCATTGCCGTGACCAAGAATTATCCTTATTTTGCTTTTCCATTCCTGCCAAAATAAAGCTGGAAAAGACTTTTAGGAGGAGGACAGAGGGCTGGTGGAAATTTTTCTCCCCTGCCAACATTTCATGGGTCAGCTAAAAAAAAAAAATGCACCAAATCAGATCCATAAATGGAGCATTTTGCCATTGGGGGGTGGCAACTTATGGAATGTATCGCTGAACATTTCTGAAGTGAAAACATAGAATGAAGCCAATGCTAATTTGGTTTAAAAAAAATGTTTTAGAACAAAAACAGAATATAATGAAACGTTTTATCCACCTTCCTCTGGCCTACAAACCCGTATTTATGCCCTGCAGAAATGTTGGCAAATTTTACACAGGGGAAAAGAAAAGAAAAAGAAACCATGATAATCTCTGCGTCTCTCTTGCATGCCCACAGTCAGAAGGTCTCACCTGGAATCCAAACTGAGATGGGACTTCCACACTGCAGAATGGCTTGGTTTCCAGCGTGGTCCACTTCCAAATCGAAACTTTCTGAGATAAGGAAGACAACACCATGGAAGGTTGGTGGATGGGCAGGAGGACAGAGAGCATTTCTTAAAGACAAGTGTCAGGGCTCTGACAATCCACCCATATTCAAATCAGGAGTCTCTAGCCGCATCACTCAAGAGTTTGAAATAAATCATTTATTAGGAGTGGCCATGTTAGGTGGGTGCAGCCGACACTAAGATACACCATTAATTTCTCCCGTGACCCTGGTCTTCCCCCCCACCCCCTGGATGTATTATTCTCCAATGGGACACATCCAGGGGTGGGATTCAAATTTTTTAACAACTGGTTCTGTGGGCGTGGCTTAATTGGTGGGCGTGGCTTGGTGGTCACATGACTGGGTGGAAGTGGCTTGTTATTGGCTGGGCGTGGCCAATTCAACATCACTCACATTGAGGCACGCATCTCCTCGCCTGGCCTCTCATAACTGTGGGGATGCTGCAACAGTCGTAAGTGTGAAAATGGTCATAAGTCAGTTTTTTCAGTGCCATTGTAACTTTGAATGGTCTCTCCACACAAGCAAAGTATCAGCAAAGGAGGGGAAAAAAACTCCAGAGAAGTTCCTGAGACAGGAAGTCTAATCCTGCCAAGAATGTAATAAGGGTTAATGGAGAGGCATTTTCTGTAAGCAACACCAGAATGTTTCCTTCCTGCCTTCCTTACAGGATTAGGCCAGGAATTTCTTCTAACGACCGGTTCTCCGAACTGCTTAGAATGTTAACAACCGGTTCTAGCGAATAGGTGCAAACTGGTAGAATCCCACCCCTGGACACATCCATAGCCCAGAGTCATCAATCGTGCTCTCCAGTAATAATCTTGCTCACCAGAAGCTTCGGCTGCCTAGCAATTATCTATGAAAATATTTGATGTATGCATTGCTTTCTCCCACTCCCTTTCTGCTGGCAACTCTAAAAAACCAGGGAAATATTTTTGAGTTGACAACAAGGAGATCGGTGTTCCTACCCACAGGTTATGATTGGCCTTGCTCGCAACTGCTCTCCAACATTTGGGGCACTCAAAGGCTTCCTTTACCTGCACCTCTTCGGCTCCAACGGTAGCTAGGAACTTGGAGTCATGAGAAAGGGTGATGGCGCTGACTCCTCCTTCTGGGTGACTATCAAAGATGGTGTGGACAGGAATCCTGAAGAACAAGAAGTCTGTCATTGTGGCTAAGTGGAGTCGATTTTGAGGGTGCTAACTTAAGCATCTGACCTGGGAGGAGAACTCAGTAGAGCTATCAGACTAGGTCTGGAGACATCCAGATATTGGCATAGCCCTTATTACATACCTGAACATGATTACTTGAATACTGATGATGCAACCTAGTTGGGTCATGAAAGGTCTACAAGCCAACCACCAAGATCAGAGAGCATCAAGGAACCAACAGTCTTCCTCCTCTTCCACCTCTTCTTCCTCCTCCTCCTCCCGTTCCCTACACCTTCCTCCATTCCTCAAACACCTCTCCCTTCTACCACGGATGATATTACCTAGTTGGGTAATGAAACGTCTACAAGAAAACAACCAAGCTCAGAGAGCACCAGGAACTCTACAGAATAATCCTGAGCTACAATTATTCCTTTCTGATGGAACAATTAATTGAACTGGGCAGCCAAAAAAAACCAGCCATCAGGTAGCTAATTTTGGACCAGCAAATGCCTTTGAAGGTGAAGGTAAAACTAAATCTTGTTGGTTCTATCATAGGGGGAGGTAGTGTCTCCAAACCTGGCAGCTTTAAGACTGGTGGATGTCAACTCCCAGAATTCCTCATGCTGGATGAGGAATTCTGGGAGCTGAAGGCCACAAGACTTACAATTGGCCAAGTTTGAAGGCCTCTGTCCTACTGCAAGAAATAAGATTTCCGTTCAAAGAAGTCTTTCTGAATTCCTCCTCTCATGGTCACTGCACTTGACCAAGTTTTTGTTGGGGGCTTCAAGGAGGCAACGCAACTCAGAAGATCAAGAGGCACCATGGTCTGCTATCAAGAGCAGGGGAAACTCATCCTGCAGACACCAGAACCTTACGCAGAGTAGCTGTCCCAGAGGATCACCAGGCTGTCAGGACCTCGGTCGGCCGTGGCAATCCACCGCCGGTCATCGCTGACACAGAAGCAGGAGATGCAGCTGGAATGGCCCTGGGAAACATGGGAGGCCTCAGAAGGCATCCTGGTAGTCGAGATAGCTTTGCCCCTCTGCTCTTCCGCATTAAGATGATTCTTAAGGCTCAGAAGAGGTGGGGGCTGTAGCACCACCTGGAGAACTTGGGTCTTACCTGCAGGAGATACTGTTTATTATTCAAGATGTCATGGATCACGGCGGTGTGAGCAGAGACGTACAACAGCACCCGTTGATCTTCATCCAGAAGGTTGAAAACAGGCAAGTGGCTGTTGTAGCCAAAGACCCACGACAAGCTCTGGAAGAAACATCAAAGTCAAACTCATTGTCTCAAGACATCCCTTCCAGACTAGCCCAATTAGAAGGCCCACCCAACTAAAAATCACAAGAGGGGTTGTACGGGAATCCAGATGTTGGAAGGCTCTAAGAGCCATCTGTCCTTCACCCAGACTCACCAGAGGGTGATTGGAGAGCGGTTGAGTCTTCTCCTCAAACAGCATCCCTGGGAAGGCCGACAAGACCATAGAATCTTCCTCCTGGAACATCGTCGCACTGCTGGCAGTGGTTTGAGTCCTGGACGTCTCACTCTCTTTTTGGGAAGTCTCCATCCCTGTCTCTAGACTGGTCATTTCACTGTCGCTCGGTGGTTCTTGACTTCTAAGGGACATCTTGGACTTCTCACTCTCCAAGGCAGTTGTGGAACCTGCCCTGCTGCTGGGCCTCCTAATTTTTGAGGACACTGGTTCTAAGGAGACGCTTTTAGCTCGTTCCGGTTCCACAGGTCCAGGACTACCTTCTTCTGTTCTGGCCTCTGGGACTGCTTTGGTGCTAGCTGGGCCTCCTTCATCATCCCTGGTGCCAGGACTCCCATCATCCTCTCTGCCAGCTTCAAAGAGATTGTCTTCTACAGCAACCTCTAACGATGGGGATGTTTCTTTTGACTGCTCCTGCTGTTTGGGCTCATCTTCAGGTGTCGGGGTCCTGATTTCTTGTCCCTGAATAGCAAAATAGAATTTGTAGCCGAGCCTGGAAGTTGTATCCTTGCTTTCTCCTATTTGGCCTGATTTTCAATCTTTACCTGGATCATTCCAGTCTGTGCTTCCAAATATACAATTCAAAGGCCCTTTTGGGATGAATGGGACATCCCCAGCCTTACTATGCAACAGAATGAGTCAGCTGCCTCCAGGACAAATTATTACAAATATTATTTACTAAAGTCATTTTCACTCATAAGAACTAGTCTTGAACAAATTAAATCAACAATATTATTTACTAATTTAGCCATGCTGGCTGGGGAATCCTGGGAGTTGGAAGTCCACCCATCTTCAAGGTTGAGAAACATGGTTTTAAGGAGATCCAATAAATATGGTCAATGGCAAGAGATGTTGGGTTGATGACATGGTCAACGAAAAGTCAACAGTTGTCCACTTCCAGCATCTCTTGCCATGGAGCATAGTTGCTGGGACTCCTCAAATCAGAATTTCTCAACTTTAAGTCACTTGAAGATGGTAGACTTCAACTCCCAGAATTCCTAGCTTCCTGGCCTGGCTTCCTACTTACACTTGAGGGTACCACAATCAGAGGACTGGTTTTCGGCACAGAAATACTACTTTCCATCATAGGGAAGCCAGCTTCTTGGTCCTCTTGGTTGAGGGTCTCGGTCTCTTCGGGAGGAGTTCCTGGAACTTCCAGGCGTTCCTTTGAGGACGTCTCTGAATAATTCAATTGGGGGTTATTCTTTTCCTCCTCATCTTCCTCCATTGTCTCCTGCAAATATTTGTGGAGTTGAGAGAAAGTTGGAATGGCATTAGTTGGGAAATGACGGTTTCCTTCCCCAAAGATTTGGGACCATTCCAAATTGGAGGAAAATAGCCATGTTTGGGCTAAGAAACGTGTCCAGAATCCCTATAAAGAACCTCTGGGTTTCACCTGGAAGTTTGGCCGAGTTGCCAGCTTCTTCTTTGAGTCCCTGCCAATTTCCAGGCATTCTACGAAGCTTTGCCCCATGGCTAGCTTCCTCATCCTCAAGGAATTGCCGGAGAGACCATAGTTTCCCAAACCAGATTTTCCTCACTAGCTGGCAACCTCAGATCCTCAAGCAGAATGATAGTTGGAAGGGACCTTGTAGGTCATCTAGTCCAAAGGTCTCCAACCTAGGCAACTTTAAGACTTGTGGACATCAACTCCCAGAGTTCCTCAGCCAGCAAAGCTTAAGTTGGAGCTTAAGACTCCCCTTAAAGTTGCGTAGGTTGGAGAACTCTGGGAGTTGTCCACAAGTCTTAAAGTTGCCAAGGTTGGAGACCCCTGTAATCTAGTCCAACCCTCTACCATTTCAGACAAATGGTCATCCAATCTCTTCTTAAAAACCTCCAGTGATAAAGCCTGAGAGCTGAAGCCCAACCTCAATTCTTATCTCTAGGAGGTTAAGCCATGATGTCCATACAAGTTCCTTCAACCACAGATATAATTTTATAAAAATACTAGATTGTGCAGAAATCGATAGGTTGACATTAAAAATAAAGAAGATACAGAATATTTTCAAACATAGGACTTATTTTATCAATGGCTGGACAATAGAAGTAGAAATTGAAAAAAATGCTATGATGTATGTCTTATGTTCAATATATTACTATATTATATATTATTACGTAGGCAAATTGACCCAGATTTGAAATTCTAGACCTAGAAAACCTTGAATTATGCCATTTTCGGTCTGATCTAAGTATGGTATATAAAATCATAAATTGCAATGACTTACCTGTCAATGAATACTTCGGCTTCAACCATAACAACACAAGAGCACACAATAGATACAAACTCAAGGTTAATTGTACCAAACTGGATTGCAGGAAATACGACTTCAGCCACAGAGTGGTCAATATCTGGAATACTCTACCTGACTCTGTGGTTTCTTCCCCAAACTCCAAAAACTTTAACCTTAGACTGTCTACTATTGACCTCACCCCTTTCCTAAGAGGTTTGTAGGGGGCGTGCATAAGCGCACCAACGTGCCCACCGTCCCTGTCCTAATTGTTTCTTTTATATTTTATTTTTCTTATATGTATCCATGTATTCATAACTATGTTATACTTATACCTATTATCTTGTAAGCAATTGACAAATAAAATAAATAAAATAAACAATACACTGTTCATAAAGCACTTGTGTATGAAGGAAAAATATATAAACTATTTAAAAAAAACAACATGTTCCTTCAACCCCAATTCACAAGTGGGTCACCCTGGCCTTCCTCCAGGATTTTGTTCAGATTTCCATTCCCACCTACACCCCATCATCTCCCAGTGGCCTCCTTTCCCAGGTCTGGTTCTCCCTTAGCCGCAATTAAGCAAGCCAAGGTTTATTTTCACTCCACCAAAGTAAAACACAACCGACAAAACTACACAACCCACAGAAGCCTTTTGGGGTGGGACAAACTAGTCTCTGCAGAAATGCTAACCCAGAAATTCCACCCCAAGCGTAGAGTTCATTCCTTCCCCCAGGGAAGGGGGAAAAAAAAACAATGATAAATTTCCACTTTTTCTTCTTTTTTGTGGCTTAAGACAATTCCACAAACCACCATTTCAATCTTCCCGAGGTTCAGCGTTGCTGATTTCCCCCCCCCCCCCCCCCCGTTTCCCAAAGAACCTGTCCTCACCTGCCTTGCCTTCTCAACTCACCTGCAGGCTCAAACTCCAAGCAGTAACTGTTTGCCTCCCATCCTGGTTGCCTTAGCAACCGCCAGCCGCCTGCAAACAACTCCGGTCTGAATGGCACGCTTGTGGCAAGCGATGCATCCCCGAATTTCCAAAGATTCGGATTTCCTTTCTTGTCTAACCAGGCGGCCCTTTTCACCTCCCAAAAACCCCTTTAATAAAGCCAGATGTAGGGTTGATTTTTCCAATCTTATTCGATTGATTCCATGCTACTTGATTGAACGTTTTCAGTTCTCTTTTAAAGTTTTTTTTTTTTTTTTTAGTTTTGCAACCCCCACTTGGAGCCAACTAAAATTGGGCAGCCGCTAACATTTCAGGAAATAAAATAAAAAGTAATCCATCTTGCAACACAGAACGGGGCCCTTTGTGGTTTTTGCAAAACTGGGCTGGAACGATGGCTGAGTCGACAGCTTTGATGAAAGGGGAAAAAAAAAAAAAAGACTCAGATTGACTTCGTTTGTATTTGGAAACCACTCCTGGATTTTAATTTTTTTTCTTATTTTGCTCGAAAGTGAAAGCAATTAAATGCTGACTTTTGGTTTTGAAGATTAGCCGATGACAACAACTGTAGAAGTGCTGTTTCTTATGCTTTATTTCTGCTTTCGAAATGGTAATTGATTCTTAAATCGGTTTTTAATTTGTACCAAACACATTATTCTTCTATACATTTTCCCCTCTTTGGCTACACTCTCAATTTGACTTTTTCTGTACCCCTTTCTTTTTTTCCCCTTTTTAATTTTTTTTTGTATGTTACATACTTTTCTGAAATGTAATAAAAGTTTTATCTAAAAGAAAGTTAAGATGAACTGGGGGTGGGGGACGACGGAAACTTCTGATTCAAAAAATATCCCCAGCTTGGCTCTGGGGACAAGGGGGGTCCCTGTTGGATTTCCAGCACTTCGAAAGGTTTTTTAAAAATTAGGAAAGGATCCAGTTGATAAAGCTGAGCTGATTTTCCAGTATGTGGTCCAGAAAAGCAGCAGCGATATAGAAGTTCTCTCCTTCCCAATTTTGATGGCATTTCCTAGAGATCAATTATAGACCAACCTCACAAATGAGGATCTTGGCTGGAGAAAAACCAAGCCAGTCTCTTCCGCAAGCCAGAGGGAAAAAAATCGGAATTGTGCTGCTGTTTTCCTCTTCCCTCACTGATGCTTCTTCCTTTTGTGCCTGACCTATTAGGCAGTTACTGTTTAGTAAACTGGTCGCCGGGGACCACTGCTGGTCCGTGAGAAAATTTTGGTAGTCTGCAGAGAAATGTTATCCCCAAAGCAATTAATCCAGGCTGTGCTGGAACACAAGGCTGTGCCGCCCACATGGCCTGCGGGAGCACAAGGCTTGTGTCGCTTGCATTGCGAACAACACGAGGTAGTGAGGGGAGGGGGGAAAGGGCGGAGAGGGGGGGACTTGCTGCTTCTTTCCGCTTCTTTCTTCTTCTGCTTTTGGCTGCACGCAAGGAAAGCAGCAAAAGTCTTTCTTTTTCTCCCCCAAACTCCACCAGAAATGAGTCTTTGGGACCATGCAAGGCCTTCTGCTCCAAGAGGCTGCACCATTCTGGCAGAATTTGGGGGAGAGAAAGAAAGACTTCTGCAGCTTCTGCTGCTTTCCTTGCATGAAGCCAAAAGTCTCTCTCTCTCTCCCTTCTGAGAACGGAGCTCGAGATGGTATCCTGCGATCCCAAATAAAGAATGATGGATCGGTAGGAAAACGGGGTGGGGAATTTTCCTGCAGACTTTTCTGGGGGTTTTCCCAGAGTCTCTGATCTGCGGGATTTAAAATTATGAGTTTGGTGGTCCCTGAGGTCCAAAAGGTTGGCGACCTCTGGTTTACTACATACGTTCGAATGATATCCAGGAGACATATTTGAATAACAAAGTTCAATTCACACCTCTCCTATTGGGAAGAAAAGCATTTGAAACACCTACGTTGTAACAAGGTTCAGGAGAGGAAAAAAAAATCAGGCTGCAAATCCAGAATATTTTGCATCAGGTAAAGTTTTAGCGCACTTTACAGAAACAATCAAGGATGGAAAAAACAAAAGAATTAACACCAGGAGGAATGGCACAAATCTTTTATTGTCTAACTCCAGAACCAAACAGGGAAGTATCCAAAGGAAGGCCACAAAACCAAGCAGCTCAATCCCACAATGAAGCCACACGACTCTCTTTTGTCCTTAAGTTAAAACCTCCTGAGCAACTTTTGGGAATCAGGGCGGGCAAAAAAAGAATTCAAAATGGCATCTTCAGGAAAACACAGTAAAAGCCCCACAGTCCAAATTCACTTTCGCCATTTCAGCTTCTTCGGGAAGATGCTAACATCAATATGACACGTCACCAAATAATCACCACGAATCATCACCAGAAGTCATCTTTGCAAAGGAACAATATTGCAACTGGGGGTCAGGAGGAAAAAGGAAGAGAAAAATCAAATTAAGCCTTCGGTAAGCATCCGATAGTTAGAAGCACCCTGACTTTTGTTCCTCAGAGAAGCATGAGAATTTACACAAATACAGACAGAGGAAGGCACAATTCTAGGGCTGTTTTTTGATCATTCAAACTTTAAATAGATCAAATATGCTAAAATTGGCAATACCTACAAAGGAAGAACGGTTGGTGAAGATGATGGAACTTGCAGAGAAAATGGAATTAACTTCTTCTATTACACTAAAAAAAAATCCAGTATCTACATATATGATTGGCTGGAAACCCTTTACAGACTTTTAGATAAAATAGAAAAAAATGCATTTATAATTTGTAGTTTTGAGGGATAAATTAAATAGATGGATTAATTAAAGGACAATACAAAAGAATGAGTGTGCTTTGGTCATCAGAGTAAGAGATAATTTTGTATTTATATTTGCTGCAAAGAAAATTGGAAGCATCTTCTATTTCTTTTTATTCTTTCTTTGTATCTTTTTGTCTTGTTTCTTTCTCTTTTTCTCTCTCATCTGCCTTTACTTATGGTTTTATTCTCTTGGTAAAACTTTTGAATAAAAATCTAACATAGAAAAAGAACTTTAAACCAATCAGGATGGAAATCTTTGGATTTCTCTTCTACCTCCACAAAATCCTCTCTCAGCATCACAATTTTTATGTTTATTTTTTGGGGGATTGTTGATTTTGGGGATTGAAGAGAGCTAAGGATACCAGAGGCCGGTCAATGTTTCCCCTGAGCATTTTATTCTTGGCTCTGAGGAATTTCAATCACCGAAGCATCTTTTCCTGAACTGTTTGGAAAGGAGCAAAGAGTCAAAGGGCAAGTTAAAGTTTGGGGATACTTACCCCAAAAGTCCTTTCCCACTCCAGCGCTTTGGGGTGAGCCCCAGATGGATTTTTTCCCCTCTTCGGATCACAGTCACGCGTAAAGGTTTCTGGGGAAAGCAACAAAACATAAAAAAATCAAAATATTTCACCTGTTCGGTCTGGTTTACATGGCTAATGGTGGGGATGAGAAGAGCTACAATATTAGTATGATGACCCAGGGTGGGGTACAAACAAACACAGTCACAGAAAACAGGCGAAGCCCCTTTTATTCCTTCACTTTGCTTCCAAGCTCTGAATATTCTTGACTGAAGACAAAAAACTCCCACACAAACAGTTATAAGAAGAAGGAAAAAAGCAACACAAACCAGGCAAGATAAGGGCTGGAGGACGTCCACAGATATCAGAACACACACTGGGAAGGACGCCAAACTCAGAGAGGAACCCTAAACTAGAGATATTTCCATGCTTCGTTTCCAGCGTTCGCCCATACGCATGTCTGTCCTCTTATCCAGTTGTTACAGCTGCAGCCCATGAAGAGGATCAAGGCCCTCTCCTCCCCAGTAGACCATGTCTCTCCCTTATCCTCTCCTCCCTGCGTGCCCCAGGATGGAGAGGGGATGGGCCTGGGTCCTCCTCTGACTGCCCAGCCAGCCTCTGCCCTTCCCCAGCCTCCTCCACAACCTCCATAGCCACACTCCCTGTCGGCTGTTCCTTCTCTCCCTCAGAGTCAGTCTCCACCGGGGGCAGGACAGTTAGGCAGTGGTGGTATTTTACTGGTTCGGCCTGGTTCTGCTGAGCCGGTAGCACTAATGAGCAGCGGAGACCGAACCAGTTCTCTCTGCCACTCTGTTGTTGGGCCCACCCGCCTGCCTGGGCTCCTATACTCACCTTTATCCCCTGCTTTTGAAGCGCAACTGCTTTGCGTGGCGAAGAAGAGTGCTGTGCGGCAGCTGCTGAAGCAACCGGAAGAGTGCAGGCTTGCAGGAGGTGAGTTGGAACGCCTCTGGCGCCTGCGCAAAATCTGTGCATGCGTGCAAAGCCTGCCCATGAAGCCACGCCCACCGAACCGGTGGTAAAAATGTTTGCATCCTACCACTGATGTCAGGGGTCCGAAGGAGCCCCTGCCATCCTCTTTCCAGGCCCACAAAGAAAAACAAGCCACTCACATCCTCGCTGTGTTGCACCACAACGGCGATGTTCTGCAACGACTGGAAATTCTGGCTGTTCACCGAGCCAAACTCGGCGATCTCGTCGCCCGCTTGCAAACCCTACGGAAAGAAGCCAG